>OY856409.1:1276418414-1277018414 GCA_963693085.1 Alisma plantago-aquatica | reverse complement strand
TTCCATCATATTATGATTTATAAGATTACAATCTCACTTTTGCATACTAGGTTAAACCCTAATTATCTTCTTAAGCATATTAGACTACTCATTACATCTAATACACATTATCAACATTAAGATCTTTGGTACTCAATTTATCTTCGAATCATCATAATTCTATTTTATTCATCGATTTGTACAATTAAAACCTTTAGAATTCATATCAACATAAATTAGGGTTTCTAATCCCATTAAGGCATATTCATGTACATAGAACCCTAAATTAAACCAACTATATAAAATGATCATCTTTTTGAATCCTATCCTCATATTTATCAACAACAGGTTAAAATTATCCTTTGAACAACATTAAATCCATCTATCTTCAAATCTAAGGGTTTTTCATTAATTAAAACACTAATGATGATAACTTTATGTACTTTTCCAATTTTAAGCATATAAACTCTAAATTTGACTAATCATAGGCAAAGTTCTTCCTTTTTGAACTCAATGTTCCTTTTTACATTTAACAGATTAATATCAACTCTAAAGATCCATTAAACCCCATTAAACACTTTAATCATATCAAAATAGGGTTTCTTAATCTTTAATTCATTAAAGATGATAATTTACACTACTTTTCGAATAGAAAGAGGAATTAACTTCTAAACATATTTTTATTGGATCCCTCTCGTTTTTCTGAGCAATTTGATATATAATTTTGCTATTTTCCGAGCTACAGTTGAGGAGATATGAAATTAACAAGATTGACTTACTTCAACCAATGGGGAGACGCCACGTAGCCCATTACATGCAACGTTGCTGCGGCTCTCTCTTTGGGAAACATTTCGAAAAGACGCCTATACCCTCGATTAAGTGGATCCGCTCTTCAGCTTGCGGAGGGTATAACAGTCCAATGACCGGGGATCTTCTTCAAGCTCCAGACGGACGAGCTGCGCGCGCCAGAAGCCCTAGGCGCGGCTTCCCCTCTCCCCTACTAGCCCCGATGAGCATCAGGAAGGGTGCCTCGACCTCCGCCCTACCCTTGCGCACTCAGGGCCGTCGAGATCCCTCGGCCAAGGTGTCTAGTTTGCGTGGGCCAGGTCTGAAAACCACGGCCCTGTTGCAGACCTCCGGTGGTCGCTGCACTTCGGTTTTGGTTTAGCCACGATGGCCATGCGACTCTCTGGCCTCCTAGGACATCCAGCGATCATTGTAACCTACTATGGCCGCTTCATGACTTCGCAATCACGTAGCCCCTCCTAGCTAGGGTTTAAGGACGAGATTATGGAAGAAGAAGATAAGGTGGTGTGCGAGGGCTCCTGGACTCGACCCAGAGGGTCTACTTTTATACAAGGATAGGTAAAGAAGCCCTAGGTCGGCTATCCTTGACTCAAAGAGTCCGTTTCCCAAAAAGGAACCTTATTCCTTCAAAGAGAAATATTCCTTCTCTCTCTTCCTAATCCTTTTTGATATTCCTTTTCTTTAAAGACTAGGATTTCGAAAATCCTTTATATTTCTCTCTCTTATGCTTGATTTTTATTCCATAAGCACAAAATTTCTATTTCCTTTAATAGAAATTATTTTCTTTTTAACAAAACCTCCTAATTCCTTAATAATGCATTATATTATCCTCTTATTTTGCCTTTTTAGTATTTTCTCTTTCTTTCCTCTTTATTGGGACTCCTTGGATCCCAATTTTATTCCATTATTTCGAAATCTTTTTCTAAGGATATTTATTATCCTCCTAGATGCATCTTTATGCCTTATTTCACATTATCTTGTTTATTTCTCATTTAAATATTCCTTTTTGAGGATTTCTTTTATTTCTCTTTTATTTTCCTTATTGACATTCCTTTTATCATTAGAAATCTCATGGACACGAAATTCCACAATGGATCACCTACTTATACCTTTTTCCCACTTATTTCCAACATTTTCACATTATTTCCAATTTCTTTCTCTAATAAAGGAATACATAATTAATCTTTTTCTTTTCTCATTGCTTTATTTATACAACTTGTACTCCTTGGAGTCCAAGGAACCCAAGAGACACGAAATCCTCTTTGGATTTGCCTTCTAGAGGTTTCCACATATTTCTTTTCTTAAAATTCAATTATCCATTTACTAATTGAATTTCCTTTGTTATTTTGCTTTTATTGGGCCCAATAGCCAATAAAGCCCACAAATCATACAAAAAGGTTATTTTAACGAAATCTAATTATTCTCAACCAAATATATGATTATTTGTTCAAATATCTTTAATATGAGAAATTACATTTCTCACCACTTGAACCCAAAAATTGGGGTTATAACACCTACGCAATCTAGAAAGGATACATATCACTGGTGGCAGTCCTCAAAATCATAATCTCTCTACTCAAGAGTATGGATGGAGGTGGATTGTTGTATCTCACTACCTATAAACAAAAAAAATTAGAAGCAATACACATTGAATGGTTATAAGAGTAATCTTGTGTGGAATTATGCTATGAGAAACAACTTCCTATGGCTCAAAAAACAATGCAACAACCCTAGTCTCAACACCTTCCACGGATCACTCAATGACTACCTGCACCAATAAAGGTAGAGGGATTCAAGGTGTCGTAGAGTGACGTTCTCAAGGAACTATGGGAAATCTTACAATATATAAAACAACCATCCCTGCACATCCAACTAAAACCCAAGAATCACATATGTTTATTTCTTCCACTAGATTATAGATCACGAGATAGATGAGTGAAAGGCCTTCCAAAGGAAGATCATGAGATATAGGAAAGACAATCCATTTGCTTTTGATTGATCATAAAGGTTTATTCTATCCAAGTGACCCACCTTTATAGAGTTTATTGAAATTTTATAAGAAATGAAAGCATCAACATCAAAGTACATGATAAAGGTCACTATGACATCTTCTGGAATATTAACATCATCAACAAGCATCAATATCCTGGCCTCTCACTTGCTATACATATAAAAGGTGACTCCAAGAGTCACATACAGATACCAAACATGAAGCCATCACCCTTTTACTCCTTATAAAGTCCTTTCTAGACCTTCATCTTAGACATATCCAACTCCAATAATTCACATTCCAAATATAACTTCAACAAATCATGCCACAACCCCCATAACACAGGCCACACTGTTAGATAAGTCACAAGTTCATTTTGAATCTCAAACATTTGAGGCCCAAACCTTCAGCAATTTATCGCCAATAGAACCATCAATAGACAATGGGACGATGAAGGATATGACCTAATTAGGCTCAAATTCAACATTGACATTTGAGACAATCGACCAGAAGGTTATGGTGGCCATGCCCAACACATTTGTCAAGTATTAGGTTTGTTCAAGTTCAACCAAGTTTCACCACCTCTTGAGTTCATGTGCTCTCATAATCATTGTGGATATATCAAAAATAAACACCTTCAATGGGTAGTTTTTAAAGATGTTAATCTACCTCCCAAATTACCCATTCACAATGTTGTTGATGTATTGCTCTAGACAACCCATGCCTCCACCAAGAAAGTATCATTTATTTCCTACTATAGTGACACCACCATCATCCCAATTGACTAGAAGAGGATTTAATATCCAAATACCAACAATTAAGATGACTAAAGTCCTGGAAAGTGACATGAAACCATCCATGAAGGAGAAAGGGAGAGGCCATAATAGCCCATAGTTATTTGTCCCTCATTTTCTACCAACAATTCCATATTTTCATCCATATATGTCATTTTGGACTTATTAGCGGGCCTATCTCTATGTCAGAATGCCAATGACAACACCATCTTAACACCATGTAGCCTATGTTGATGTGAGCTCTAATGCAATCATATAATCATCAAAGGTCACACTAGAATCACCGGCCAAACAACTAAAAGATATTCAAGGTTATAAGTTAGGATTGAAACAATATAATGTTTTTTGGTATTTTTTGGAGAAACGACTTCCAAGAAGTTTGAGTATCCTTGTTTATTAAAGTATAAAGGGAAAGGAGATCCAAATATTCGCATTTTTGCATACTTCTCAGACATCAGTGAAGTACATGAAGATGAGAAGTTGTTGATAACATTTTTAAACGTCACTTGAAGTCCTAGACCTGACTTGGTACATCTAACAAAAGTCAGAACCAATGGAGACATGGGATAAATTATCCAACCACTTCATAGAATAATACACCTAGAACATATACAAACTTCCGACCTTGTATGATCTAGAAGCCCTCATACAAATAATAAGAAGAATCATTCACATTGTCAATGGGACGATGGTGAGAACTAGTATATCATATGTATGGTTATTAAGCCAGCCTCCCTAGCATTGTCATCTATGCTACTCTCCAATCAGACAAGTCTTTTATGAATCTCATCTAGGATGGTATGAATGTAAAGGTTGCAACAAATGGGTGTATAAGAATATTGACATCACCCTTATCATTACTGCCAACCAATTGGCAAGATGGGATGAAGCCTGCAAAGGTAGAGGTCTGTGTCACCTATACCCCAGAGTGTCTGCCAAAAACAAAACAAAAAGGTATTGGATGCTACAACATCCAATGTAACTTGCCCAACGGCCCAAGATCCATAGTAGCAGCAGCATCCAATATTGATGCAACTTGGATCGCAATATCCACCCCTAAAATTCTATAGTCAGTGGAAGTACACCACTCCTTTCTAGAATCAAGTATAGTTATTGGTATCTGCAAATGTAGTGACCCTAGAAATAGTACAGGTAGTGCAAGTATTAGAAATAGCTCCAAGAACCCTTCCAAAGGTATGAACTGATAGGTTCATGTAGAATCCATGATCATTCACTTCACTTGTCTTCTCCTATGCATATATCTTCCCAAAGATACAATATGTACTTAAATTTGTGATGTAGGGTCTTCTTTTAAACCTGATTCTGGACGTTTTTATGAATGTCAAAGATCTTATAGATAGATGTAGAGCCTTCATGCATGTATTACATGATCTATTGATGATGGAACATTTGAACTAACACATGATTTTGATGCAGTTAATATCATCGTGATAGTTTTGGAAGAACTCCCTTATGCCTGCCCCATCATAGGTCCCTAAAACCCTTAAAGAATTGGATTATCCATGGTCAAAAGAGTGAATGTGGGTGGGAGTATTTATGTCATTCTTCAGGAGAGACCAGGATACATGCAAAATCAAGACATGACACATCTCACCAGTGGCAATCCTCAAAATCAAAATTTCTCTGCTCAAGAGGATTGATGAAGGTGGATTGTTGTACCTCGCCACCTATATTCAAAAAAACGTTGGAAGAAATCACATCAAAAGATTACAAGAGTAATCCGTGGTGGAATTGTGCCTTGAGAAACAACCTCCTATGGCTCAACAAACAATGTGACAACCCCAATTTCAACACCTTCCATGGGTCACTCAATGACCACATGTAACAATAAAGGTTGAGGGATTCAAGGTGTCATAGAGTGACATTGTCAAGGAACTATGGGAAAGCTTACAATGTCTAGAAAAAAACATCCCCCCACATCCAACTAAAACCCAAGAATTTCATTTTTTTTCTTCTACGGGCTTAGGGATCACGACACAAATGAGTGTGAGGCCTTAGAAAGTGAGATTATGAGACCAAATGAACTCAACCAAGGTTGCATAATTATCCCAGCTACACTGGAATCAAAAATGATTAGTCTATGTCATTGTAGGACACATGAAGAAGACATCTAGTACATCTCTATATTAAATCTGAGACAAAGCTCACCCATGCATCTCACATTTATTCCAAAAATCCTTGATGAAGTGTGTGTGTCAAATAGTACCCAACTAGATAAATTAGCTGAAATAATAATGCATGATCGTCAAGACAAAGATTGTCATATTTTTCAGACGACGACATTCCAACTGGGCCTCGTTTTAGTCGATCCTACTAATCATGATGAATCATAGTGATATGAAAATGCCTCTAGTTTTCATTGACAATGGCTCTAGCCTTAATGTTTCCATGTTAAAGACCTTTGTGATGCATTCCATCAAATCATGTGAAGGATAGAAATACCATTATAGCTAGCTTTGACAAGTCGCCAAATGAAGTCATGGGAGATATCAAACAATAGATACATGTGTGACCAAAATTATGTACCAAAATGTTTATTGTTAAGGAAATTAAAACCTCCTTCAATTTTGTTGATACATCCATGGATACATAAGAACAAGGTGGTATCTTCTTCCCTATGCCAATGCCTCAAATTCAAGTATGGTAACACAATAATTGTGGTGACTAGAAATATGTTTCCCAAGATAGTGTCTCCTATTGGATCTACATGCCTCGACTTATTCTTTCATCCGTGGCTAATGGTTATGTGTCAATTATATACCTAAACAACACTAATTGTTTGTGGCTATTCAACATGATCATAGCCACTACCTCTAAGTGTTGAAGAACATACTCCTAGAAATGGGTTGAGGATTGGGAAAGATGTGTAAAGAGATTTGGTAATGTGTGTGTAATGAATCCTTTATCAATTATCTAGCAGTGAAGTTAGGACTTAGGTATAAGCACCATCATCTCACTTTTCCAAGATCTAGACTTAAGAAATAACAAATAATAACAACTAATTTCATTCATAACTTTGTTTGATATAAAAGATGTGAGTTTGTCCTCAAAGGAGTTTACATTGATAGTCAATATGAAAATACTAAATGAGAGGAAACATTATCACTACAAGGAAGGATATACCATGAATTACTACCTAACTAATCCTTTTTATAAATTTATCTTTTTGGTCTTTAGTGCATTCATTTGGATCTCCATATCTTCACCCTTTATATAAGTCACCTACCCAAATGCCGACAACAAAACATGTGGTGAGCATATTGTCATATTGTGTATTTGGTTGCACGCAAAAATGTGCATGTATTATCATTAACATATATTACTCAACAATGACATAGTTGTACATATGAAATTGAACTTTCATATAAATACTCTAACCCATGTGTTTCATGCCATCTCAGGTGCAACCATTTCTCTGTCCCTATAAACTTATATGATCTACCCTTTGGTAGGTCTAACACTTGGTTCAAAATAACTTATTGTATATATATATGATACACATAGGCGTTATATTGAACTATAATGATAGACACATCCAAGAATTTTAGTCAATAAATCAATCACATGGAAACCATTAGCTATCCTGAGAAGTAAATATGTGAGAGAATTCTTAAATTAACCATGTACCTCTTTCATGAAGAACACATGTATTAATACTTCAAATGCTTTAAATTTCATTCAATCATAACAATCCTAGTGTGGATCTAAGCAATCAACATGATCTTTAATGGTAGAGAATTGTTGGTCAAAGAAGGTTGTTGGGGTGCCAAGGAGTCCTTTCCACCACTCACGAGGTACCATGGTGGTTTGGGGTATGAATTTTTGATGAGCTTTTCCAAGGAAAAAGACTTGACTAAAGGGAAGCCACTCTAGGCTTCCTTGAGTAATATTGAGGTTCAAGGTTGTGATGATTCTCCAGGTCCAATGAATTGTTTGGAGATGCCATGATTCCATGAACCGGTGGAGGTTGTTAGAATCCATGGTGGAATTTGGTAGATAGGGAACATGGGTTTATCGATGCAATTGAGGGCTAGGGAGAGAGATAAATGTCTAGGGGTTTTGGCTCTTGTGTCTATGGGGAGATAGGAAGAGAGTGGGTGAGTAAAGTTAACTCCCCACTCGGGCTTTCACCCAAATTTGGAAGTCCAGGTCTGGTTGGACTCCCTTTCTTAGGATTTCTTTTCCTTTTTATATTCTTGTAAATAAACTCTAGTATTGATAAATAATTATTTAAATCATGTGTTAATTCCTTTTCATACCAAATTTTTGGTATTATCCTTATATTGCTCTTATCTTCTCCTAGGAAAGAAATTAGATTTGACCTAATCTGTTAACCACTCCAAACTTGCCTTTCAAGTAAAGACTAGATAATTACTTAATTAATTACCTAGGTCACAAGATCTCTTGGAATATTTAGGAATTTCTCCTATAATCTCATAATTCTATTATCAACTGACTAAATTATCATGAGTATTTCTAAAAGTTCCAAAAGCTTTATTATATTCTTATTACAAAATTGATACTTGAGATACCATCGTATCTCAATTGAAGTCTAACATTAATACTTATGCTCAGGATTACTTTATTTACTTGAATTGATGACTCAATCTAGGTTTTGAGATCCAATTCCTCAACTGGATACATATTATCTTACTTTTAAATTCCATCATATTCTTGAATTATTTCTTAAGCTTCCAAATTTTTAGTATGCTTCATTCACCCCACCTTAAAGTGATTTTTCCCCAAAATTTGAACCCAATAAGGTTAAGGTGTATGACAACTCTATTATCCTTATGTACTAGGGCCACAACTTACCTTGGGAAAGGTTTATCTTGATTAGTAGCTTCGACTAAGGTAAAAATTATCTATGTTACTAAGGTTGGAACCCAAATTTATTCAAAGTATGGTTTCACATCCTCATTTATGACATTAACTAATCCATTGGTGATTTCATTTTCACTCGGTGATTACATTTTAGCTAGGTCTTAAACCTATCAATCATTATTCAAATATATATGTGAGATGTTGAGGTAACACCTATATACCCTACATCAAGTCATTAGTTTCAAATTAGGGTATTCATTCCCATATATCAATTATATGTATCACATGTGACTACCTAATCTATCACACCCATATTAAGATGAAGAATATATTTGGTTAGATTCCAAATACAAATATTATCTTATTTCATGTGTAGAGATGATGCATCCACTCATTATCTTATAATTTTGGAATTTTGTTGAGTCATTTTAATAATGACTTCAAAACATGGATACAGTTTGACTCCAAAAGTTTTCTTACATCTTAACTAATTTAAATAGAGAGTGGTTTTTTCAAGACTCTTGAGTTTATGCAGTATTCCCTTAAGATTTTATTTCAACCATAGTTTATTGTATTTTCATGCATTACGTCTCATGCAATATTGGCCCCAGTCATTCCCTTAAGGTATCTAGGAGTATAGTTGCCTTTGGAGTGATCTCCTCTTTACCCCTAGGGCTTTATGTACTTCTCTATTGCCTTTCCCTTGATGCCTTGGGCCTCTTGTACTTCTGGAGTGGCCATTCTCTTTACCGCATGGGCCTTGTATACTCATGGATGGCATTTTCTTGACCCCACGAGCCTTATGTACTCAGGGAATGATCACCTTTTGACCCATTGGGTTTTATATACCTTTAACCATTCCTACTTGATCCTAGGGTTGACATGTGTCTCTACACTGCCTAGGGTTACTAGGATGTTATAAATGTATTTCTTGTCTCTCATTACTTGCACCTAGTTTTAGGATAAGGGTCTCCAATATCATCACATTTCCATGTCACGTGACTTGTCGTGAACTTATATGCATGTCATAGAATTCCTTTTAATGTATCAACTTGTATTACACATTTATCTTGAGACTTCTCAAGCTAAAGTTTCATACTTACATTTATATATGTATATTAAGCCAAACACACACCCTTCGTTTTCAAAGGTGGTGATAGTAGATCCTACTTATCTTAGATGCAATTTTTTACATTCCTTGAATGTACTTTATTTGGCTTTTACATAATTAACTTGGGATTCCTCTCACCAAGGTCTTAAACATTTACATATTTTGAACTTATTTTTAATTATTAAAGACAACTTATTTTGACTAGGTAAGTTAAGTGCTTTCATGTCTTTTATTCCTAATCCTTCCACTTTAGGTCCTTTTAGGACGTCCAAAATAGCCACAATTTTTCAAACTAGATAAAATTTTTGTCAACTCATATTTCTAGTGAAGTCCATTCCAGAGTGCCCACTTAATTTTCAAAAGGAGGTTAGTCTCTCCATCCATAACATGAACCCATGAGTTTATGATTATGCCTCCTTCATAGGTCTTTTCCCGTTATGGGGTTGACCCACCCCTAGTCTAAACACATTCCCTAAAAGATGAATTGAAGGTCTTATTTTTTCTCTTCATGTAGCTACTAATGTTTCATGTTTCATGTATATAATGAATTCTTTACGTGCAACATGCATGGAAAACTGTGTGTATCCTATGTACTTGCATGCATGAGAAACCACTGGTATCTAATTTTTGGTACCAATTTTACCTTAATTCATTTGGATTTTCTCTTTCCTTTATCATCACTTAGAGTTTGATTGAGTAGAGATGTTATTTTCCTTCATTCTTTATGTATGCACCCAAAATTAGGGTTGATTAGGGTTAAGGAGTAACCTCTACATTGTAGGGTTTTATTTCTCCTTTAACCCACTTATGTTATCTTCATTGATTGGGTTACCCTAACCCATGTCCTTCATAAATGAATAGGGTATCTTAAGCCAGCCCTAGGTCTTTCTAGGGTTTACCCTTACAAGGGACATAAGGTATATATCACATTTTCCATATCTATTTCTCTAAATAACATTATATGTACTATAGTTGATGGAGGATGCCTTAATCCTACTTTTTCATGAAATCCTAACTCAAGGTGAGGAGAGAACTGAATTCTAGGTTTAGAAAGAAAATAGATGAGAAGGGGATAAGATTTAGGATGATAAGACCTAGAGGTATTTTACTTTGATAAAAAAAACCTTAGACTTTGCCCAGGTGGGATTCACAAGGGCATATTGAGTCCTCATTTACCAACTAGTGGTGTGAAAGAAAAATTTTATAGACTCTAGGTTGTGCTCCTTTCTAGACACCATTGTCTTTTGAAAATGCCCTAATTATTCCCTAATGTCTCTATTGAATGACTAAAAATATTAATTATATATGTTATTTGATAAGTCTAGGTTCTAATACCAATTGTGATGATCCATTTCCACAATTATCCACTAATGAAGGTAGACCAAGGACCATCAAATCATTTTCTAGGATTTAGACTTAGGAAATAACAACTAACTACATGCATAACTTCATTTGATACAAAAGATACCAGATTCTCCTCAAAGGAGTTTAAATAGATTTCCAATATGTAGATACTACATGTGAGAAAACATTATTACTACAAGGAAGAAGATATCATGAACAATTATCTAACTAATCCTCCTTATGTCTTTAGCTTTGTATCATTCATTGCATTCATCTGAGTCTCCATATATTTAAATCTTTATATAAGTTAGCTACCTAAAATATTGACAAACAAAACATGTGGTCAGTATTTTGCCATACTTTGTTTGTGGGTGCATAAAAAAGTGTGCATGTGTGATTATCAACATAGACTACTCAACAATTAGATAGTTGCACCTGTAAAATTGAAAACTTCCATTTAAATACTCTAATCCATGATTGGCATGCCACCTCATGTGTAACCATTTTTTTACATCATTGGACTTATATGATATGCCCCTTAGTAGATCCAATACCCAGCTTAGAATAGGTTTGTCTATATTATAAACATAGTCATTATATTGAATTGGAATGAAATAAATATCCAAGATGTTTATTTGTAGAATCAATCATTGAGAAACCATTAGTTGTCCTGGCAATTCAATGTGTGGGTATTCATAAATTAACCAGATATCTCTTTCATGAAGAATAGTGTAGTTATAATTTAAGTACTTAAGTTGCATTGAAACCAATAAATCCTAATGTATATCCAAGATATCAACATTATGTTCAATGTCGGTGAAATGTGGGTCATAGAAGGTTGTTGGGGTGTCGAGGAGTCCTTCCCGCCACGCGCAAGGTGTTGTGGTGGTCTGGGTTTTGAATTTTGGCTAGATGATTGAAGGAAGAAGACCTAAATAAAGCAGAACCCACTATGGTCTTCCTCGAGCAATGTTGAGGGTCATAATATCCTTGTGGGTGCCTAGAGATGATTTAGTGCCAATATATTGGATGGAGATGTCAGGAGTCCATGAAGTAGTGGGGGCTATCGAAATCCATGGAAATTGTTGGTAGATAAAGAATAGGGTTGCATTCATGCAAGTGACAGTGGTGAGGAGTTATATACCTCATGCAAAGTTAATGGGGTCCTTTGTAGGCTCGTGATTGCAAAGAGTGACTTCATGAACTACCACAGTTTCTCATCTCATATGTAATTTCAGCATCATCTCCACAGAAGGAAATAATGGTAAAGTTAGGCTTGGTGGAGATCATATTTGCTCTCCTAGAGGCATTGGGATGGTTATCCAAGAGAAACGAGGTCCAGGGAGAGAGAAAAGTATAATGGCTTGGGCTCCTATATCTATGGGAAAACAAGAAGAGACCATGAGAGGGAGGGGATCTCCCCACTCATGCTTTGAACTAGATTTAGGAGTCCAGGTCCAACTAGACTCCCTCTCTCAGGATTTTTCATTTCCTTTTTATATGCTTTTTAGATTAAACCGCAATATAGATAATTAATTATCTAAGCCATATTCCAATTCCTTTTCATCCCAATTTTTTGGTATTATCCTAATATTTCTCTCATCCTCTCCTAGGCAAGAGACTAGATCTAAACTAATATGTTAACCACTCCAAATTTGCCTTTCAAGTAAAGACTAGATAATTACTTAAATAAAAACCTATGTCATAATATCTCTTGGAATATTCTAGAATTTCTCCTACAATATCATAATTTGATTATGAACCAACTAAAGTTACCAAGATTATTGATTATAAGCATGAAATACTTCATTCCTCATTTGGTATCCCAGGGACCGATACATTAACCTTAAGTAGTCCAATTGGGATTGAATT
The DNA here is from genome assembly GCA_963693085.1 of Alisma plantago-aquatica. Taxonomy (NCBI): domain Eukaryota; kingdom Viridiplantae; phylum Streptophyta; class Magnoliopsida; order Alismatales; family Alismataceae; genus Alisma; species Alisma plantago-aquatica. The sequence continues at coordinate 1,277,005,672 of OY856409.1, read as the reverse complement.
GGACTCTAGTGTCCATGGCTCGTACCTTGTCCTTCCAAAAGGTCCACAAGATTTGTTATATTCTTAATTGTGAAATTAAGACTTGAGATGCCATAGTATTGCAATTTAAGTCTCATATTAATACTTTTGCTCTGGATTACTTTATTACTATGATCAAGACTCAATATAGGTCTAGAGTTCCAATTCATCAAATAGAGTCATATTATCTTACTTATAATTTTGTTATACTCTTGAATTAATTCTACAATTTCCAAATTTGGAGGCTATTATAGTTTGTTCTTCCCAAAAAAAGCATGACGCAACTGAACTTGGTTATAGAGGACCCCCTGGAGGAAAGGGAGTCATACTGGCACCCGACTACAGTGTTTCCAAGTCAAGAATATCTCAACCATAAAAAGAAAAGAATCAATGTTTGATCTTCAAATATCAATCAAGTGTAAAAATAATATAGAATATGCACACTTCCTCTACAAGGTGTGTGAAGAAGATAACGGTAACACATGGGCCCACAGCCCAAGGCTCTAGTAGAATTTTAAGAATGATGAATGGACCCACAAACTACCACTATCCTTAACTATGTGCTTTATCCTCACTTACACACTAGACAAGATAAACTTCGTAACTAGTCAGCCATCCTAGTACTATTCTGGGCTGAGCATGCTTAACCACATAGTCTTTAGTGATGGGCTTCCTAAAAAGGAGATGTGCACCTTGGTGATATGGATAGTCCAATCATTCCTTTTAAGATCATTTTATTTGAGGCCTCGAATCTTGGGACATTACAATCTCCTCCGCTTACACTCTTGATGTTCTCATTATGGCTTAACTATATGACCTCATAATATTGCCCCATTTTAGTGAAGACCCTAAATGGTCCATGTACACGCAGCTCTCGATCACGGAATACCATCTTAAGGGTGGCTACATCGTCACGGACAACCCTTTTCCAACTTTCCTGGATTGTATGGCTCAAGAATGGAATGTCACATGCCCATGTGGGCCTCACCTACTAGAGGCGTTATGGATTTGATACCATTTGTAACATACGGGCCCACTGCCCAAGGCTCTAGTAGATTTTTAGGAATGATGACTGGTCCCATATACCACCATTGGCCTCAATTGTGTGCTTTATCTTCACTCACACACAAGCCAGGATAAACTTCTCGACTGGTCATCCATCCTAGTACTATTTTGGGTTGAGCATGCTTAACCACATAGTTCTTTAGTGATGGGTTCCCAAAAAAGTAGGTGGACCTTGGTGATATGGGTAGTCCAATCATTCCTTTAAAGATCATTTTATCTTAGGCCTCAAATCATGGGACGTTACAATAACTAGGTCAAACCTATGACTACTAGACAAGGATAAGAGAATGATAAATGAAACTTAGTCATTGACAATGGGCATTGAGTCCCAACAACTACCATACCAAAGATGAATAACAACAAAATCCTCAAAAACTACCGCCTGGAAGTGTGAGCCATCAAGCACTCACTGACATCTCGATTGTCAAAAAACATAGAATGAACAAAGAGGAGGTCACATCCAATATATTTATTCAAACTCCTCATTTGGTCCCATGATAGTTTCACCATCCCCATTTATATATATATATATATATATATACAAATCCCAGTAAGACAAATCCAGTTTTATTCCATCATTGACATTCCATTTAGAGGCAATTGAATCTAGATATAGATATTGTTCTTATCAACAAAACTTCTGAGTACATAGTCATCCCCAACTATATGACTATTAAATGTTGATCATTACAATTGAAAATAAAACCAATCCAGTTGATGTTGGAAAGGCCCACTCCCTTGTCTTGTGAAAATAGGTTTCATCCCACAACTATTAGTAAAATTAGACTTCATCAAGATCCTCTAGCAATGAATCTGTATATTAATCTAGAGATATGTCAACATGCTAATCAATGAGTTGGTAGTCATAAAGATGAAACCAGATAAAAATGGCTTCCTTGGACATGGGGAAAACTTCTTTCCACGTAGATTGGGGTGTTTTTTGCTACAAATGTATGTCATTTCAACTCACGAATGTAGGTGTGACCTATTAGCAAGCCATGGTGGCTCTCTTTTATTAACTTATTCACAAATAAATACAAATTTTACATAAATGGCATAGTCACCAAGTCAAATAAAGTATAATATCATGTAACATATTTAGAAAAGTTATTCCAAAGACTATGACATTTTAGTATCTAACATACTCCAATTAAGTGTACCTTTAATATCATGTTTGACAACTTGTTAGGTTTTATAGTTAGCCACCGAGGATTAGAGATTGATCAAGGGAAATCTTGAGAGATTATTGAGTTTCCCTCTCCATGTATGGACAAATATATTAGAGGCCTTCTTGGCAAAATCCAACACATCATCTGATTAATAGCAAAGATGACACCAATTTGTAAACCAATCTTCAAACTATTGTTAAACAAATCTGAAAATATTTTGAATGATCAATGTCAAGCAATGTTTGATAATTTGAATCAATATTTATCCATTCCACCCATGCTTAAGCTTCCCATATAAGGTAACCCACTAATCATGAGGGTCTCAGTTCTAGAATAGTTCATGCAAGGGGTCCTTATTCAAAAAAGGTTAAAGGAGAAGAACATGCCATCTATGAAATGTCCAAAAAGTTCAGGAAAGTAGAAGTCGCATACACTATAGTAGAGAAGCAATGCCTCACATTATTCCATGCTACAAAGAAGTTACAGCATTACTTAATGTCCTATCTAGTATTTCTAATACCATGTTATGACCCCTTGTGATATCCATGTGATCATCCTATCCTCTTTGGATGATGCTCTAAATGGTATGTTATGGCTTTAGAGTTCAACATAACCTAACTCCCTATGAATATGGTCAAATCCTATGTATTGGAAAATTACTTGATATACAATCCCCTATTTTGTGAAACATGTGAGGATTTTTATTTCCCTTATGGTGTGACATTGGCATGATCAACTGTGTGAAAACTGCATGTGTTTGGTCGAGATGGGACATGGATAATATGCTTTGATGGCACTTAAAAATATCATGGTAATAGGAATGGAATTTTTCTAATAAACGCATCATACCAATGCATCCTTATTGTTTGGATATTACAGTTTGAGGCCACCAACAATGTCATTGAATATGAAGTATGCATCCTAGGCTTACAAGCAGCCAAGAGGATGGGGATTTTGTGATTCCCTACTCATATGTCTCAAGTCAATAGTGAGGGGAAGACAAAACATGAGAATCTCATCCCATACCAATAGTTCCTCTTAGAGTTGGACAAAGAGCTTGGTGGGATCAAATTCACCCACCAAAATATAGACAAGAAAATGCATGCTGACACACTATAAACCCTAGCATCTGGAGTCATCATCCAAGATATAAAAAAGTTTTTAGTTAAGTTTGAAGGCCATATCAGTCAGCCTATTCTATGTAATCCAATCAAACTCTTCTCTAACTGAGGAACCATAGTTCCATGAATTACTAAATTTTCCAAAGGGCATTCGTTCCATGTGGGTACATCCAGGCATGATCAATAAAACCATATGACACCTAGTGTTGTATTCTTTGGTCCAGTACACTATACTGATTTTCTACAAAGATGAGAAGGAAGTAGAAGATGTCATGTGTGAAATACATGAAGGCATTTGCGGCAATCATATGGGATGTATTGCCTTCCACTAAGCTAATACATGTCATGAGCTATTATTTGATTGTAGTGGAGTTGTATTGAACCTGATACATCTACAAGTGTCAAATTTGCAAACTTCATGTTGGTCATATTTGCATACCTCCCACCCACCCATATATATATAATGGTAATGCCTTAGTAAATTTTTTATGGGGAGTGGACATGATTGGAAAAATCACCCAATGGCCTCCAAAGGTCATTACTTCATATTGGTTGTGATAAAATACTTTGCTAAATGGAAGAAATATCAGTCTTTGTCACATCAGCCTTGCAAGTCATCAAGTTACTCTACAACAACATTATCATATGATATGTAATCCCTAATGAGTTCATCTCTGACAATAATACCAACTTTATCACAAAGGAAGTATAAGAATATCTAGATTCTTTTGGTATCAAACATCATAGAACATATCCTTATCAACCTCATATGAGTGAAGTAGTTGAAGAATCCAATAAGAACATCAAGATACTCAAAAAGACTATTGAATCCAATAGAAAGTGGCATGAATAGATACCCATGGCTCTTTGGGCATATAGAATTTCCATTTTTACATTGAGTGGCTCAACACCTTATGTCACAAAACCATTTATTACCCGAATCCTAACTCCAAATGACTATAAAGTCAATGGCGATAGGACATAGGTGTTTGTCCCTAGCATGGTATTGTCAAAGAACAAATGTGAAAGCATAAATATGAGCATACATGAACAGCTAATAACATAAAAGCACCAATCATAATCTCAACATTCAGCAAATATTATTAATCAACATTCTTTTATTACAAGATTCAATTAAATGTTCAAGAGTACAATTTTACCAGTCTGCTCATGGATATTAGGGATCAACAATAAGTACACCTAACATATCTAACTAATCCCATCAACATCTAGCCATTTTTAAACCTATAATATACATGAAATAAGGTGGTTCAAGCACACGAGGTGTCGAGTACAAGGCTGAAAAAAAAATATAAGCTTTGCATAATTTGAAAATATTTGTAAAAGTAAACAAACAAGAATAAATAAGTTAAGTATTTAGAAAAATGAGAGTCCATGTTTTATGCTATTTCACTCCAATTATACCATCATTTTGTGCATTCATCAATATCATGTATTTGTAAGGCCTTTTATGGACAACTTCTCACTGGAAGATTCTATGAGGGTGCTCAAGATTAGCTAACCCTTTTATCAACGATCTGTCCTATCTTGATAACTCAAATAGGACGCACATCATCATTTCCTTACCCCCAAAACTTTAGGCAGGTGTGTAAGGTTTGTATAATGGAGTTTCTATATTATGTTTGCAAGTTATAAAACAACGTTGTGAGACAAAAATCAAGTACAATACTAGAATACTACATGAAAATATTTAAGCAAGTAAACAAGCATACATATGTATCAAATTTCAAGCAAGAAAGCCATAGTTACATGATTTAGAGATTCATAACCTATCCTTGACCATCTAGATCACAAGCAACCACCTAATAAAGCACAAGATTGTATACATGCATAGATTCTCATCATTACCCTAACAAGCTTCATTTTAGGGATTTGGCCAACTTAAGTTCAAGATTGGTGAATTACATGTCTAGGTAACCTTTACTGATCTAGATGTCAAAATAAATGTGTATTTCAAGTTCTATGTCATTTTGATGTTCCATTCATTTTATATGATCATTTCAAGATTCATGCTACTTATGTACATAACTAGGTCACACGACTCGTAATAGAGTAAACATGGTCAAGGTTCATCAAGACTTGGGGACTAAGCATAGATGATGGTTTAGGTCAGCAAGGTAAAGACAATATTAGCAATCTCAAACATGGATGGATGGTCACCTGGGTCTAGCCTCACAAGGGTCATCATTATATTTCAACATTCCAACATACATAGCTTATAGATTCCACATGTGACTTAGGTGAACCATCCATAGAAAGGGTTAATTAAGATTAGGGAAATCCCTAATTTGAGAAGGGAAGACATAAGATAAGATCCACATCAAGAAATAGAATATAGGAGCATAATCAAGTCGCATATGTTGCATAAGAGGTCACTAAAGGGTGAAATAGGGCCACATACATCATATAAGACAAAAGAGGTTGGCCTTATACATGTAGGTCACAAAACATCATAATGTTACTGATGTTACATATCTAATAGGGTTGAAAGCCTCAAAAGGGTCAAGGACCTCATTGGTTCAAAGTCCAAAACATCATCACAAAGGAGTCTCATTTATACATTGGGTGTTAGGAAACAATCATTGCAAAAGGGTATTAGGGCTGATATTAGAGTCGCATATAAGTTCATATCTTACTGATTTCAAGATATGGGAGTCTTAAATGTCATAAGAGTGTTAGGTTAGAAACATTAGGGCCAACTATATTAAGGTCCAAAAGAAAGTCACTTTATGCACTAAGGGACATTTAAGAGAAAAAGGGGGATTAGGACCCCCATGTAGTTCAAAAATGCACTAGGATTACTAGTTCCCTAATTAGGAGGGTGAAAGGTCATTAAAGTCCCAAGCTTGGTCATGAAGTGCATTGAATATGTTCAATAAAACTAAATATTGCATTTTTTTAGAAAATCAGAAAACAAACAGTACAATTACGGTCTGTAAATGGGTTCATATTGTAGATCCTTTCGAGGGTATTAATTTAGTATATTTATTTACCTAATTTGGCCTTAGGATGAGCAAGATATGAATTTTTAAATTATTGCATCAGAACTATTGGGTTAGGTGATTAGAACATTACATTTCATTTATGTCATGACACCAGTCATCAGATGTAGATCGGCAATGGGCCAGCCCTTATTCCCATCATGGTTGGTTGCCCCTCACCACCAGTGGTTGGAGAGTCACCCACCATCTCATGCAGTCACCGCTCAGCTCGTCCCAGTGGTCTCTAGCAGCTTCCCTTCCAAGCACGTGACCAGCACAAAAAGTGGCATGTTGTACATTGTGCTATGCCTAGTTGGGATCATCCTTATGTTCATTTAGTGGTGGATGAGCTGAGAGAAGGAGAGGAATGAGGGACATCATGACCCTATGAGAAACTCCTTCTATTCGAGTTAGCTAAAGAAACTCTTATTGACATGCTTGTCTCATGACCGGCCTTCTCACAGGAACATGACGTCCTTCTGCTTTATTCGCGCAAGGTACGTCTGTATAGAACGTTACATTTGTATGACTAAAGTCACATATATTGTCATGTCATGTCATGCCACTTGTATTTAATGTACTTACGCATTTGAAACTGAGTGAACTTTACAAATGGACTTTTTCCTACGACGAGACTGCACAAAGAATAGGATCAGTGGTTCAGATTCCCAGCATCATCCATACCATTCAATGGTATTTATCTATCATCCAAACCAAATGGACCCATACGAAATGGATGTACCAGGAAATGGGGTGGGTGGAATGGTTCGGTTTGGGTGTTGGGTGTTTGGATTATATTGCCATTCCTACACCTTAAAGAGTCCCTTGCATGAGCTAAGAGAAGGAGAGGAAGGAGGTACATCGTGACCCTATGAGAAGGTCAGTCACCACCATAATGGTCATGTGGACCCATTCCTATTCTCGATTGGGTGTGCGGGTGACTGAGGGGCAAAGCCTGAACTGGGTACCTTGGTGGTGCTGCCATGGTTGGGCTGAAGAAGAGGCAACGAGTGGGGGTGCTTCTGAGAATGAACTGCTACCAAAATAATGAGAAAAGAGATAGGAACCACTAAGAGGGTGTATTTCACACTCAATTGGACCAAAGGAGGCAAGGAGGGCAGCCATTGGGTTGTTTCCGATGGGTACACTATAGCTCTGCTACAATGTACGGATAAAGGTTGATGATGACTTAATCGTCGTTGGATCTGTGGAGACGGATCCGTGGGTCAAGATCCTATGGCTAGAAGTAGTTGTGCCAAACTGAGAGAGCAAGGAAACACAGGCCCATAGCTGGACTACATGGGTCGATTGGGCCAAAGGCCATAGGTCAGCCCAAAAATGAAAAAGAGAGCAAGAGAATCATGATTAAAAGCAAGATTTCCTACAATCATAACTAGAGGTACAAAGAACTGATTGGGATGATTTTTGAACCTTTGGATTCAAAATTGAACTCTCTACCTCATGGAACATAGTATGAAGAAAACTAAACACATTTATAAGGTTCAAAAAGTCTTGCAAGATGGTCACATATTAAAGTGTACAACTTAGCTCAAAAAGGCAAATTAATGTCACATGTCGTAAAACTGATCATTGATGTGATTAAATTGAAGTATCACCACACTCACACTACATAATTGATATTCAATTGAGTAATAAGTCACTTGATGAGAGAAAAAGGGTACAATATTGGAGAGAGAAAAGTCAAGTTGTCACACCTTACTCCCTTGTCTATGGGATTGAGGCTATTCTACTGTTTGATATTGAAGTTCCCTCTCTACATATGCTCTAATAAGTGGATATCCTTGAGGTGGATTGGGTCCAAGATCATATATACATTCAAAATATAATTGAATAGAAAAGTTTATGTGTCTTGCATCATGAATGATTCTACCTGGTCCAAATTGGTCCTGAAAAGGTACATCTTTAATTCTTCCAAAAAGGTGACTTGATGATGTGCATGTGCCTCAATGCTGATACTCATCATCTACAGAGGCTATAATGTGGGATCTATGCAACTCCAAGATATGGATAGTGACATCCATCTACTATTAATCAACATTGTCCACATCTAAGGTACTATTATTGATGACAAGGTGAGTGCATGGGATCTTATTCTAAAAACAATATTGTAAAACCCTTACCAACTGGAATGGTGATAAACATGGGTCACCAGAGAAGACAAGGTTCAACTCATTAAAAAATTGATATTGAGGCATAATACCCATTACCGACCTATTCAATTTATGGGCTTCATTTATGGTTATCTTTCTTGATGTTGTAACTAAGGTACCAATCTAAGACAGACCCCTTTCTTTATCATGGATGTATAATGAAACCCTTGAACATGTTCCTTAAGTTGAATACTACCTCAAATTGACCATAGATTTATTCAAATTGAGTCAAACTGAACCTCACAAGGAGGAGTACTTGTTTAACCAATGCCCCTTCTTCCCCACCTACCCTGGGCCCACCAAAGTATTGGGAAATTGAGTCATGAAGAACCTGAAAGGTGGGGTGAGCATCAAACATGTGCTCCATTTTTTCTCACACCCTCCCTTATTGATCGGTCAACCACATTCATCTATGAAATTCTTTAAACCCCCAAAATGTGAAGTGCACATCAGAAATGCACCCCCCTGCCTTCTCACCCTCCTTTGTTGACTATTCAACTTTTTGTTATCCACAAAACATCCCAAAAGACTTGAGAAGGTGGGGCATGCATCAGAAATGCACCTCACTTTTGCGATGTTGACTATTTAATCCATACCATATCCTAAAGACTCTATAAGGACCATATCCACCTATCTTGTGTTCAATTTCCTTCCATGATTGAGGAACACTTCAAATTATACCCAAAACCTTGGAATCTCCTAGACGCTATAAATATAGAACCATATCCACAAATCACAAGGTCTAGCTCCTAATTCTTGGTAAAAATTCATTGCATGCACGTAGGATAGTTTTTTAGGTGATCTCTTTTAAAAGGATGTAAGTTAGAGGTCTAAGTTTTTGGTTTTTGGGAAGGTGTTGTAGGGTAACAAAAAAAATCCTTCCCATTTTACCCTAGTTGTCAGATCCATCGTAGATATATAATGTCGGTGAACAAAAGACATAGAAATTATAAATATTATATGTTTACACACACTAGTTGTCAAAAAAAAACTTGACATGTATTTGTTGGTGAAGAACTCAAACTTTCGGATCCATATTTGAATGGGATACCAAGTTGTTGCATAGTTGTCATTTTTTCATCACCTTTTTATTTTTTGTGGATGCCTTATCTAAGCCTTTGTACAAGTGCCCCAATATCTAATTAGTCCACATGTATGAGGGAGAATGTGGTGACCACCTTGGCAACCAAGTTGAAGTGGTATAGGAGTTCTCAATGTGATATTTGTCCTAAAACTCCCTTTCTTCTCCTATCTTGTGATTTCATCCTTAGGGCAACTTTACCTCTCTTTGAGAGAGAAATTTCATGGCCAACTTATCTCACAATGTGTCTTGAGTGCGTCTAACCATAATGGGATGAACCCCCCCCTATATAGGAGATTCATGGGCTTGGAATTTCCTGGTTCTGATCACTTTTTCTAATCGCAAGCTCAATAATAGTTTCAAAATAGAAAACTCAGACCACCACCCCAATTAGTTGGTTGGGACTCCTAGTCATCCGAATTGTGCCTTTTGGACATGGGTTGAAAGTCAGATGGCTTGCCAGTCTAGGTCTGAGTTGGTTCCCAATTTGATTCTGAATCAAATATGCACACTTTCCATGTTCGGTTCCAATTGCTTGACTCACTGGGTAAATCACTTGATTGGTCACTTTCCCAAAGTGAGATCCAGTTGATCAATTTATAGTCAATTGATCCACTAACCTGACCCATATAGTCATCTGACTAGACATTCTAATTGCCTAAATGGGCAAGAAATTGTCATTTTAATGATTTAGAACCATACTATTCATATGTTTGATTGTGAACTTCATTTTCTTATGCACCCTTTTGTGTGTAACCTAGTATGTTCCTAATTATGTTGGGATTTATGTTCAAACCCTCATGAGCAATGATTTATTTCTAGCAACACATCATTGCCACCCAAGTAATTAGAATGAGCTGGAGAACAACTTCAACCTATAAAATGACCAATGTTACCATGACCATATAATCTATTTTTCGCATATATCTAGATTGAATGGGAGGCATGGAATTTTATTCTCTTATCATTCAAACTATGTTCCTTGAGGTAGAGAAAAATGTTTGAGATACTTTGAGATCAATATCATATGTTCACTCACATGAGCATGGACATGCATTTCTATAGTTTCGCTTATCAAGTGGTTGGATATTGTTGACTTGAGAGTAATACATTATCCATATTTTGATAATGACTTGACCATTCCATTCATATGTATCTAATATGTTTGTGTAAGATTGATTTTATGCATTAGGTACATGAAAAGGATCAAATTACACAAGCCCTAGCTAGTTCAAGTTCAAGTTAAAAGCAATGCAGATGCACTTTTGTGAAAAACACTCCAAACCACCTTGCAATATTTTTATAATCATTTGTATTGATGATATGACTTGTAACTAAAATGAGGAAAAATTAGGGACACGTATTTCTATCATTTGATCACTTATAATCATTTTGAAAAATTTGTCACAGCAACTTTTTCAGTCGAGTTTGAATCTCGACCGATCAATGATGGATTTTTGGAAATGGTTGCATCGGTCGAGTTGTACACTCATAGAACTCAATCAACCAACTCACTGACCAAAGTTGATTTTATCTAGTCAGTTGAGTTTCCTGGAACAAAATTGACTAATAGTTTGAAAATTGGCTTTGTCAGTTAGTGGACCGCTCGTGTTACCTTTATTGAAACATGACCAAATGTACTGTATGGAAAACACAGAAAAAGTGATTCCAATCATAGGAGAGTTGTTAGAAACTAAAATAGACTAATTGCAAGTTGTAAAATGGATATTTTTTATTATTAAGTGATCCCACACTCAAAGGAACACCCCTAACTATAAATAGGACCTATTGGAGTTAATTCCAAGGTTGCTCATTCATTATATCCTTGGTCCTTGATATAGTTGAGTGTGTTACAACCCTTTGAGCCCCATGCTCTCTCTCATTTACAAAGCATTTCATGATTATGAGTGAGTTAGGCATGTTGTAAGAGAGATACCTCAATGTTATCTTGTAAATATCTCCATATTTCCATCTTCCCAGTCCCCTTTCTCAAAGAGCAAAGGTTGAAGTGATCTTCTTCAAGTGAAGCAAGATTTGTTGTTCTTATTCAAGGTTGAAGAATGTGTTAAGATCTTCTCCAAGCAAAGGAGAAGGACAAGGCAGAAGATTCAAAAAGAGTGGGTAATCTGTGTGAGGCCAAAGACTCGATGCAAGTGTGGGTAAGTCCTTGCTGAAGGCTGGCGACATCTTGATCAAGTAGGTAATTCCTTGTGTATGTGAAATACTCGTCTTGGATTGGTAAGCCCTTGGATGTAAGGAGGTCTTCTTGTATCTCTTATAATGAAATATAAGTATACATGGGTTGCAAAGTCCTAGAGGTTGACCTCTCTAGGTAGTGGATTGACGGTCTCCTAGTTTGGAGATTGGAACCACTCTAAACACCTTGTCCAAGTGTTTTTTTCAATATCTCTTACCCTTGCTATGCTTGTTTAGATAGGACTTCAAATTCAGTTTTATCTTTTGGTTTCAATTGATACAATTTGAAGGTCTAACTATTCTTGTGAGAATTTTGAAGCTCTATTCACCCCCTCTAGAGACCTAGGTCCATCAAATTGTTTCCGTGCAAGGATCTTCTCCAACAAATCTTCTTCAAGATGAGAAGATGGGTGAGAACCTACTTGGTTCCCTCAACCTAGAGGGAGGCTTCTCCATGCACCCCCTAGTCTTCGACAACACCAACTTCCTCTATTAGAAGTGGTGGATGTAGTTCTACATTCAAGGATGAACTTTGATATGTGGAAAGTGATGATTACACCCTATAAGGATCCAACCGGAGTTGTATCAACTTGGGATTAATCAATCCTAAAGAATGCACAGCTCAATGCCAAAGCAATTAGCATCCTCTATGCGGCCCTCACTCCATTCAAGTTCAACCGCATCTCCTCATGGGATACAGCCTATGAGATATGGAACAAGTTGAGCATCACCTATGAAGGAACAAAGTAAGTGAAGGAGGAAAATGTCTACATGTTGAACAGCCTCCTAGAGAACTTCAAGATGGGGAAGAAAGAATGAGTTGTCGAGATGTACTCAAGGCTCAACATCATCATCAATGGCCTAACTGCTTTGGGACACACTTTGGATAGAGGAGCAATCAACTCAAAGATTTTGAGATATCTTCCAAAGATATGGGAGTCAAAGGTGACCTTCATTGAAGAAGTAAGAAGTCTTGGTGATATTCCAACCTAGGAGCTTATTGGCAATCTACTAGCTCATGAGCCAAGACTTGACAAGCAAGAAGAGGAAGTAAAGTAAGAAGAAGAAAAAAATCAAGGAAGATCAAAGATAGTGTCTTCAAAGCTCAAGTGGAGGCCCTTATCCTTCAACAACAACTTTTTTGTTAGACCTCTCCCTCCTCCTCTAGTGAAGATGATGGCCCTAGTGAACACGAAGCCAACTTCTCTAAGGGAAAGAACTTCAAAGGAAATCAATCCTCTACCTCTACTCCAAGGTGCTACAAGTGTGGTCAAAAAGGACACTACAAGAGTGAATGTCCTAAGTCTAGAAAGTCACACCGCAAGAGCAACTCCAAGAAGGAGTAAGAGTACAAGAAAGATAGAAAATACAAGAGGAAGATAAGAAGGAGAGGAGGCACAAAGATGCATCTCATGTAGATTGGGAGGGATCATCCTCTAGTGGCTCAAGCTTTGGTGAAGATGGAGAGTGCCACCTTGCACTCATGGCCTCTACAAGTGAAGATATTGGTGAGGTAACTGAGGTAAGTTTTCATGAGTTAGATAAAGAAACTCTTATTGACTTGCTTATTACTACTTGTTCTTCTTATTCTAGATTTAAATCTAAAAATAAGAGGTTGGGTAAAATCATTGATGACTTGTATGATGAACTTGATATTCTTGAGCAAAATGGGAAAATTCATCTTGAGATCATTGAATCCTTGCAAGGCCAATTTCTTCATCCTGAGCTCCAATATAGTGGAGTCGAAGTAGAGAATGGTGTATGTCTTAAGAATATTGCATCTCTTAAGGAAGACAACCAAAAGTGCCTTAATGAGCTTGAGTTACTTAAAACTAAAAATGTTGAACTTAAGCTTATTAGTGATTCTTTAGAGATGAGAGGGATGTTTATCCCAAAGAAATTCAATTACTTAAATTTGAAAATTCAAGGTTAATTGGTCAAGTTAATGATTTAACTTCTAGATCTATTTTGCCTAGTAATGATATTGCATCTGTTTCTCTTTAAAAGGATTCTTATTTGACTAAATTCCTCTATTTAGAGGCCAAACTTGTTCATGCTAGAGATAATCTTTCTAGTTTTTCTTCTACTGTTATAACTCTTACTGATGACAATCATAGACTTAGAGCCTCTCTGTAGAAATTCCTCAAAGGGAAAAATTCCCTAAATGAAATCCTTGACCATTATACCAAAATAAGTGGTACCAATGGTTCTATATTTGTGGGGGGAGAACCTAAGGGCAAGAGTAAGGAAAAAGGTAAGAAAAAGATAAGGAAACTCCTCTTTTCATTGGAGAGTCTTCTAGCTCTAAGATCCCTATAATTTTCTCTCATTGCAAAAGTGATGACCATTATTCTACATATTGTCCTTACAAGCCTAAGGGGACCAACCCAAAGATGAAATGGGTCCCCAAGCTAACATCGGATCCCAAAGTTTGAGTAGGGAACTGACACTCTTCTTTCTTGTAGGAAAAAGGAAAATGGATTATTTATAGTGGCTGCACAAAGCTCATGATAGGTGATATAAGCCATTTCAATAATTTTACAAAGAAGAAAGGAGGTTCAGTTACTTTTGGGGACAACAATAAAGGTAAGGTAAAAGGTGAGGGTGATGTAGATGAATCCTTATGTATCAATAATGTTCTCTTTGTGGATGTCCTACATCACAATTTAATAAGTTTTAGTCAATTATGTGATAATGGTTACCTTGTGTTATTTACTTCTTTTGAATGCTTGATCCAAGATTCCCTCACTTACCATGTCATATATAAGGGGACTAGGAATGGTAATCTTTATGTAATTGTGCTTGACTCTATTAAGCCTATTGTTGGTAGATGCCTTGTAGTCAATTCAAATGATATTTCTCTTTGGCATCGTCAGCTAGGTCACATAAATATGCATCCATTAAAGAAGTTGAGAAAAAAGGACTTGATCAAGGGACTTCTCAAATTAGATTTTGAAAAGGATGAGGAATGCCAACCTTGTACCCAAGGAAAGCAAATCAATTTCACCTTCAAATCCAAAGGATTCCTTAATACCAAGAGAGCTCTTGAACTTCTCCATATTGATATATTTAGACCTGTGAGAACTCAATCGTTTCGTGGTTCCAAGTATTATCTTGTTATTGTCAATAATTTTCCCTAATATACTTGGACCTTCTTTCTCATTTCTAAAAGTGATACGCCTGATGTTTTCTCTGGATTTTGCAAACAATTCAAAAATGAAGTTTCTTTCCTGATTGTTTCCATTCGTAGTGATCATGGGGGAGAATCTGAAAATGATCATTTTGAACGTTTTTGTGGAGAGTCCGGATATGCACATAACTTTTCTTCACCTCAAACACCTAAAAAAAATGGGGTTGTAGAGAGGAATAATAGGTCACTAAAGGAAATGGCTAGGACCATGCTTTTAGAGTATAACACCCCAAAGAAGTTTTGAGCCAAAGCCGTTAGTACCTCATGTTTT
This sequence comes from Alisma plantago-aquatica, assembly GCA_963693085.1. Classification (NCBI taxonomy): domain Eukaryota; kingdom Viridiplantae; phylum Streptophyta; class Magnoliopsida; order Alismatales; family Alismataceae; genus Alisma; species Alisma plantago-aquatica. The sequence continues at coordinate 1,276,990,388 of OY856409.1, read as the reverse complement.
GTGCAAAATCGGGTTTTCACACATCCTTCTTTGAAGAAAACCCCCTATGAGATATGGCGTGGTAGGAAGCCTTCTGTAGAGTATTTTCACATTTTCATATGTCCTTGTTTTGTTTTGAATACAAAATATTCTCATGACAAGTTTGATCTAAAATCATACAAGGCTTTCTTTCTTTGCTAGCACTACTAGCAAGGCTTATAGAGTGTATAATGTTGATCTATATAAAGTAGAAGAATCTATTAATGTCAAATTTATTGATATTAACCCCTCTATTCCCAAAAATATTTCTAGTGATGATGTTGAAAAAGAAGTAATTCCTATCTTGAAGAAATCAACATCACTCAAAAAGGAAAAGAGGGCCACTCAATAAGAAGAGATAGATGAAGAAAAGAAGGATCCAACTCCCTGCTTTGTAAAGAATCATAGGTGACCCCTTTGAAAGAGTGAAGATGTGGGCTTCCTACAACAAGGAACAAGCAAACATCACCTTCATCTCACAACTCGAGCCAAAGAACGTCAAGGAAGCTCATGGGGATGATGAATGGATCCTAGCCATGCAGGAAGAACTGGAGCAATTCAAGAAAAACAAAATGTGGACTCTAGTGCCAAGACAATGTGATAGAAAGATCATTGTCACCAAGTGGGTCTACCACGATAAGCTAGATGAAAGTGGCAAGGTGGTAAAAAAACAAAGCAAGGTTAGTGGCTCAAGGCTACAATCAGTAGGAAGGTATAGATTTTGATGAAACATATGCACATGTAGCTAGACTTTAGTCTGTTCGTATGTTGCTTGCTTTTGCTAGTTATAAGAACTTTCTTCTATATCAAATGGATGTTAAAAGTGTGTTTTTGAATGGTACAATTGAGGAGGAAGTGTATGTTACATAACCTCTGATCTTTGAGCATGATAGTTTATCTAACCATGTGTATCTATTGCAAAAAACTCCCTATGGACTCAAACAAGCACCTCGAGCTTGATATGAGAAATTAAAGACCTTTTTTTTAGATCATGGGTATATCATGGGCAAAGTAGATTCTACCTTGTTTCTCAAACACACTTCTAACCATTTTCTTATCATTCAAATTTATGTTGATGATATCATTTTTGGCGGAACTAATCTTGAACTTTGCAAGGAGTTTAGTGATCTTATGTAAGTGAGTTCGAGATGAGCATACTAGGTGACCTTGCTTTCTTCCTCAACTTTCAAGTCAAGAAAACAAAAGATGAGAACTTCATCAACCAAGGTAAGTAGACAAGTGAGCTACTCAAGTGCTTTGGGATGGAGAACACCAAGTTGATGGACACCCCCATGTCAAACACTGCCAAACTTGATAAAGATGAAAAAGGTGAGAAAGTGGATGAGAAGCTCTATAGAGGTATGATTGGAATTTTACTTTATTTAACCGTCGCTAGACCTGACATAATGTTTAGTTTTAGCTTGTGTGCTTTCTTTCAATAAAATCCCAAGAAATCACATCTTATAGCAGTCAAGAGGATTTTAAGGTACTTAGCCAAAACCCCAAATTTTGGACTATGGTATCCCAAGTCAAGGGACTTCACTCTTACGGCTTATAGTGATGTTGATTATACAGGATGTTTGCTTGATAGAAAGTGCACAAGTGGCACATGCTTCCTTCTAGGACCATGCTTGGTGACTTGGTTTTCCAAGAAATAGAGCACAGTGGCTTTATAAACTATCGAGGTTGAATACATTGTAGTCGGGAGTTGTTGTGCCCAGGTTCTATGGATGAAGCAAATACTCCAAGACTTTAACATTTATTTTGATGCTTCTGCTATCTATTGTGATAACACTAGTGCAACCAATTTATTTTACAATCCTATATTGCATAGTATATCCAAGAATATAGAGGTTCATAATCATTTTCTTCACGATCACATTGCCAAAAAGAATATATATATCACTCATGTGGACACAGAAAATCAGTTGGCGGACATTTTTACTAAACATCTAGCTAGAGAGCAATTCAGTTTTATTAGATATAAATTGCTAATAACTACTTTGGATGAATCTAATATTCCTTCTAGTTAGTTGGTATCTATCCTATATGCTTTGCTCATGTCTTGATTATTGACCTAGAGGTTATACATTGTCCATATTTTGATAATGACTCAACCATTCCGTTCATATTTATCTAATATGTGTATTCAAGATTGATCTCAGGCTTTAGGTACATGAAAAGAATCAAATTACACAAGCCCTAGCTTGTCAAAGTTCAAGTCAAATGCAATGCAAGTGTGCTAATAAGGAAATCCATTCAAACGACCTTAGAAGATTTTTGTAATCACTTGTATTGATGACAAGACTTGTAACGAAGATGAGAAAAATGTGTGGGACACTTATTACCAAGTTTTAATCACTTTTTAATCAAATTAGAAAATTGATCACAGGTTGTTGATCAGTCGAGTTTCCATCTCGACCGGTCCATGGATCAATTTTTTGGAGAGTGCATCGTTCGAGTTGTGCACTCACAGAACTCGACCGAATGGCTTACTGACCAAATGTGATTTTAATTGGTCGGTCGAGTTTCTCAGGACAAACTCGACCAATAGTTTAAAATTTGTATTTGTCTTTTAGCCGATCGATCGAGTTACCTTTATTGAATCTCGACCGAATGTACTGTACGGAATTTATAGAAAAAGTGATTGTAACCGTTGGTGACTTGTTTGGATGAAAATAGATCTATTTCCTTGAGAAAAAATGGCTATATTTTGGCCCTAAGTGTTCCCCAACTCAAGGGAGTACCCCTAGCTATAAATAGGACCCCTTAGAGTTCATTCCAAGGTTTCTCATTTACTACACATGAGGTCCTTGCTATAGTTGAGTGTACTACCACCCCTTGAGCCCCTTTCTCTCTCTAGTTTACACATCATTTTGTGATTTATGAGTGAGTTAGGATTATTGTAAGAGATCTCCACATTTGTTCATGTAAATCTCTCAATCTTCCACTACTTCCCTATCCCCTTCTCTCATGAAGAAAAGTTGAAGCAAGCTCCATCGGGTGAAGAAGGAGTTGTAGCTGGTCCTCTTCAAGGTTGATGAAGAGGTGGTGATCTTCTCCAAGTGAAGGAGAAGGCAAAGGCTGAAGATCCAAGAGGAGAAGCAAAGTCCTTCAAGGCGAAATACTTGAGCTTGAATGGGTAAGACCTAGGTGAAGGCTGAAGATTCAAGCTAAGTGGGTATGTTCCTTGTTAAGGTGGAGATATCATTATGGTTGGATGGGTAAGTCCTTTGGTGGTCTATTACTATAAATCTCTGTGGTGATATAATAGAAAAAAGTACTTGCAAAGTCCTAGAGGTTGACCTCTCTAGGTAGTGGACTGACTCACCTCTAGTTTGAAGTTTGGAACCACTCTACATGCCTTTGTCAAGTACTTGCTATCAATCTCTCTCATCCTTGCTATGTTTGTTAGATAGGACTTCAAATTCCCATTAAGCTATTTCTCCTAATTAATATAATTTGAATGTCTAATTTGTTTTGTGAGAAATTTTTATCTCTATTCACCCCCACTCTAGAGCCCTTAGATTCAATAAGTGGTATCAGAGCCAAGGATCTTCTCCAACAATCTCCCACAAGATGAGAAGATGGGAGACAACCTACTTGGTTCACTCAACCTAGAGGGAGGCTTCTCCATGTGCCCTCCGGTCTTTGATGGCACCACAACCTCCTCTATTGGAAGAGAAAGATGCAGATCTACATTCAAGGGATGAACTTTTATATGTGGAAGGTAATGGTTACACCTTATAAAGAGCCAATCAGAGCTATTGCAACATGGAGTGAAGCTGCTCTCAAGGAGGCTCAACTCAATGCAAAGGCCATTAGCATCCTCTACGCAGCCCTCACTCCCACAGAGTTTAACCAGATCGCATCATGGGACACTGCCTATGAGATTTGGGACAAGCTGTGCATCACATATGAAGGCACAAAGCAAGTCAAGGAGGCAAAGATCTACATGTTGGGCAGCCTCCTAGAGAACTTCAAGATGGGAAATAAAGAAGGCATTACGGAGATGTATTCAAGGTTGAATGTCGTCATAAATGGGATGGTTGCTTTGGGCACTCCTTTGGAAAGAGGCGTCATCAACTCTAAGATCTTGAAAACTCTTCCAAAGAGATGGGAGTCAAAGTTCACCTCCATTGAAGAAGTGAGGAGCCTTTGTGACATCCCAACTGACGAACTCATTGGCAATCTTCAAGCCCATGAGCCTAGACTTGACAAGCAAGAAGAAGAAGCTAAGCAAGAAAAGAATGAAGCTAAGAAGATCAAAGATAGTGCTTTCAAAGAACAAGTGGAGGCTATCATCCTTCAAAAAAAACTTGCTTGCCGGACTTCTTCTCCCTCCTCTAGTGAAGATGAAGGCCCTAGTGAGCATGAAGCCAATTACATCAAGGGCACTCACTTCAAGGGAAAGCAAGCCTCCACCTCTAATCTGAGATGCTACAAGTGTGGCCAAAAGGGGCACTTCAAGAGTGAATGCCCAAAGTCAAGAAAGTCTCACCACAAGAGAAGATCAAGGTAAGAAGAGGATTACAAGAAGGAGAGCAAGCACAAGAGGAAATACAAGAAGGAAAAGAGATACAAGAATGCAGCTAATGCAGCTTGGGAAGCTTCATCTTCAAGTAGCTCTAGCTCTAAAGAAGATGGAGAGTATCACCTTGCTCCCATGGCCTCTACAAGTGAAGACATTAGTGAGGTAAGTTTGCATGAACTTCTTAAAGAAGCTATTATTGACATTCTTGTTACTACCCGTGTTTTTTTTACTAAATGTACATCTAAAAGAAAATGGTTAGGAAAAATCATTGATGATCTTTATGCTAAGCTTGAAATCTTAGAATTGAATGAGAAAATAAACCTTGAGAGTATTGATAATTTGCAAGGGCAATACCTTGATCTTGAGCTCCACTACAATGGGGTTGAAGTTGAGAATGGTATCTACCTTAAGAACATTGAAAATCTTAAGGAAGAGAACCAAAATTGCCTAAAAGAACTTGAATTGCTTAAAACTGAAAATGCTAAATTTAAGTTTCCTATTGATGCTCATAGATAAGAGAGAGATGTTTATCTCAAAGAGATTCAAATGCTAAAATCTAAAAATGCTAGGCTTCTTAGTCAAGTAAATGATCTATCTTCTAGACCTTTGTTGCCTAGTGTTATTCATATCTTACTAAAGCTTTATGTCTTGAGGCTGATATTGTGCATGCTAGGGATGACATATCTAGTTTATCTTCAACTATTGTTTCTTTTAATGATGATAACCATAGATTAAGAGCATCCCTACAGAAATTCCTCAAAGGGAAGACTCCCAAAATGAAATCCTTGATCATTCTACCCAACAAAGGGGCACTAGTGGGATTTATAGGAGGAGCCTCAACGGGAAAGAGTAAGGCCAAAGGTAAGAAAAATAGCAAGGAGATCTCTTTCTTTGTAGGAGAATCTTCGGTCACTAAGAATCCTATGGTTTGTTCTTATTGCAAATGTGATGATCATTATTCTACTTATTGTCCTTACAAGCCTAAGGGGACCAACCCAAAGATGAAATGGGTCCCCAAGCTAACTCTGGATCCCAAAGTTTGAGTTGGGAACCCACGTTCTCCTTTCTTGTAGGGAAAATATAGATGGATTGTTGATAGTGGCTGCACAAAGCACATGACGGGTGATGTAAGCCATTTCAACAATTTCACTAAGAAGAAAAGAAGATCGTCACCAGTGGGGACAACAAGAAAGGTAAGGTCAAAGGTGAGGGTGATGTAGGTGAATCCTTATGCATTAAGAATGTTCTTTTTTTGGATGGCCTACATCACAATTTAATAAGTGTTAGTCAACTTTGTGATAATTTTTACCTTGTACTATTTACTTCTTTTAAATGTTTGATTCTAGATTCCCTCACCTATCAAGTTATATATAAGGGAACTAGAAGTGGTAATCTTTATGTTATTGTTCTTAACTCTATTAAGCTTATGGTTGGTAGATATCTTGTAGCCAATTCGAATGATATTTCGCTTTGCCACTGTCGGCTTGGTCATGTAAATATGCATCAATTAAAGAAGTTGAGCAAAAAAGATTTAGTCAAGGGACTTCCTAAATTGAATTTTAAAAAGGATGAGGAATTCCAACCTTGTACACAAAGAAAGAAAACCAAGTCCTCCTTCAAATCCAAAGGAGTCCTTAGCACTAAGAGAGCTCTTTAGTTTCTTCATATTGATCTATTTGGACCAATGAGAACGCAATCGCTTCGTGGTTCCAAGTATTTCCTTATTATTGTCGATGATTTTTAGATATACTTGGACCTTCTTTCTCATTTGAAAGAGTGATATCCTTGATGTTTTCTCTAGTTTTTGCAAACGGTTTGAGAATGAAACTTCTTGCCGGATTTTTTCCATCTATAGTGGCCATGGGGGAGAATTTGAAAATGAGCTTTTTGAGCATTTTTGTCAAGAATCGGGTTATGCACGCAACTTTTCTTCACCTCAAACACCTCAACAAAATGGGGTTGTAGAGAGGAAGAATAGGCCTCTAAAGGAGATGGCTAGGACCATGCTTCTTGAGTTTGATACTCCTAAGAAGTTTTGGGTTGAAGCTATCAGTACCTCTTGTTATGTGTAAAACCATGTTTTTACTCATCCATCGCTTAATAAAACCCCCTATGAGCTATGGCATGGTAGGAAGCCTTCTATCGAGTATTTTCATATTTTTGGATGTCCTTATTTTGTTCTAAATACGAAAGATTTTCTCGAAAAGTTTGATCTGAAATTGTATAAGGCTTTCTTTCTTGGCTATAGCACTACTAGCAAGGCATATAGAGTTTATAATGTTGATCTTGCTAAAGTAGAAGAATCTATTAATGTATAGTTTATTGAGACTAACCCCTCTATTCCCAAAGATATTGTTTCAAATGATGATGTTGCAGATGAAGTAATTCCTATTCTTAAAGAACTCAACATCACCCAAAAGGGAAAAGAGGTGGTTGCTCAAGAAGAAGAAAAAGATGATGAAAATAAGGATCCAACTCCGCAGTTTGCAAAGAATCATCCTAAGGAGCTAATCTTAGGTGATCCATTTGATAGAGTGAAGACGCAGGCTTCATTCAACAAAGAACAATCCAACAATGCCTTCATCTCACAACTAGAGCCTAAAGATGTCAAGGAAGCTCTTGGGGATGAAGAATGGATCCTAGCTATGCAAGAGGAGCTAGAACAATTTGAGAAGAACAAAGTTTGGACCCTTGTGCCAAGACCAAGTGATAGAAAGATCATTGGCACCAAATGGGTCTACCGCAACAAGTTAGATGAAAGTGGAAAAGTGGTAAGAAACAAAGCAAGGTTAGTGGATCAAGGCTACAATCAATAGGAAGGTATTGACTTTGATGAAACTTATGCACTTGTAGCTAGACTTGAGTCCATTCGTATGTTGCTTGCTTTTGTTAGTCATAAAAGCTTTCGTTTGTATCAAATGGATGTTAAAAGTGCATTTTTGAATGGTACAATTGAGGAGGAAGTATATGTTGAACAACCTCCAGGCTTTGAACATGGTAATCTACCTAACCCTATTTATTTGTTATAAAAAGCTCTCTATGGACTCAAACAAGCACCAAGGGCTTGGTATGAGAAATTAAAAAACTTTTTGTTAGATAATGGCTATATAATGGGCAAAGTGGATTCTACCTTATTTCTAAAGCACACTTCTAACAATTTTTTTATTATTCAAATATATGTTGATGATATCATTTTTGGTAGAACTAACCTTGATCTTTGCAAAGAATTTAGTGATCTTATGTAGAGTGAATTTGAGATGAGTATGATGGGTGAGCTCACATTCTTCCTCGGCTTTCAAATCAAGCAAACAAAAGATGGGAATTTCATCAACCAAGGCAAGTACACAAGTGAACTAATTAAGCACTTTGGGATGGAGAATACCAAGGCGATGGACACACCCATGTCAAACACCACCAAACTTGATAAAGATGAAGAAGGTGAAAAGGTAGATGAGAAGCTCTATAGAGGTGTGATTGGAAGTTTACTTTACTTAACTGCCTCTAGACCTAACATAATGTTTAGTGTTGGCTTGTGTGCTAGATTTCAATCAAATCCTAAGAAATCTCATCTTATAGCTATTAAGAGGATTCTAAGGTACTTAACCAAAACTCAAAATTTTAGAATATAGTATCCCAAGTCAAGGGACTTTACTCTTACTGCCTATAGTGATGTCGATTATGTAGGTTGCTTGATTGATAGAAAGTGTACAAGTGGCACATGTTTCCTCCTAGGACCATTCTTGGTGTCTTGGATCTCTAAGAAATAGAGCATTGTGGCATTATCAAACACCGAGGCTGAGTACATTGCACCTGGGAGTTGTTGTGCCCATGTCCTATGGATGAAGCAAATGCTCCAAGACTTCAACATTTATTTTTATGCTTCTCTTATCTATTGTGATAATACTAGTGCAATTAAAATGTATTAAAATCATATACTTCATAGTAGAGCTAAACATATATAGGTTCATCATCACTTTCTTTGTGATCACATTTTCAAGAAAGATACTTATATCACACATGTGGACATGGAAAATTAGTTGGCGGACATTTTCACTAAACCTCTAGCTAGAGAGCAATTTAATTTTATTAGATCAAAATTGCTTATAACTGCTTTGGATGAATATGATATGCCTTCTAGCTAGTAGTCATCTATCCTATATGTTTTGCATCTATCTTGATCATCTTTGAGTGTTAATATGCTTAAAATTGGTTTTTCATGTTCATATTGCCTTGTTTTTTCTCTTGTTTTTGGGTATTTTTTGCAAACGCTTATTTTATTGCAAAATAGTACCCAATGATGAGTGATATGTGCATAAGTATGTTTAATATACATAATGGACCTGAAAAATAAATTTAATTAGCATTCAAATGGCTAGAAATTAAGTTTGATGGTTTTAGGTCAGGTTGACCATCAGTTGAGTTTCCCCCAGGACAAACTTGATCGATCCATGGCCGAGAGTTGTTCTAAATGGACCAATCAGTCGAGTTTCTGACTCTCAAAATTTGACCAATCAGCGGGATGAAGCCAACTTAAGTTGGATTTGGCCGACTATTCTCCCTCTCAACTAGATAATAGTCGACCGATTCCTCTCCTCCTAGCCCTAAGCTCTCAACCCCAGACCTTACCTTCCCTAACCTAGCCCTAATCTAACCTAGGAAGACCTTCCTAGACCTTCCCCCTTGCTCAACCTAGGTGTGTGAACAGTTTTGGTGGAGTGGTTTGTGCGTTTGATCTCTTCTTCCTATCCATTTCACCTCCATGGCCTCAAATAGAAGGAAGAGAGCCTCCCCTAGCAATGCATCATCCTCCTCCTCTTCTTCCTACTTGATTTCCTTTGATGATACTCTTTTTGTCTCAATTGAAGCTGTAAATATGTATAAGGACCTTCTTCCTAGGAGTCCTTTTCCATTTAGAGCTCTTTTTTAGCCTAGCCTTAGGATTCATGATATCATCGATCAAGTGGCAAGGTCACTTTCTGTTCATCAACTATCCGCCATGGCTGTCAAGCGTGAATGTTTTTTCAATTCTATGACAAGAACAAAAGCAGTTCACGAATTCTACACAAATTTACGTTGGAATTACGACACCCTTGTACCCCCATCCTAATACTCAAGTGATCCTTACTTCCATGATCATTGGGAAGAAGTTTCAAATCTCTAAGGATATCTTGAATGTTTTCTTTTTAGGAGTCGAAGAGAATGATATCTGGCATAAGGATTATGGTGAGTATTTTGACCTTTTGGACCTGGAAGGTATCTACAAGCAGAATGAGACCACTCTCCCTAATATCCATCACTATCTGAAGAAACCTAGGGTTCCCTATAAGAAGAAGAGCACCCTACCCTCTTCCTCCTTAGATCTCAAGAAGTGTATATTAGCCCTAGTGGTCAACTGCAACATCCACCCAAAGAAAAACCAAACGGATATTGCAGAGAACACTGCGGTGATTATGTACTACATCTTAGAGAATGTTAGAGTCAAGTGGTCTAGATATATCCTTCATCATATGACTTGCTTTGACTCTGGAAAGAATACTCGTGGCACCCATCCACCTTATCCTGTCCTGATATGTGGTCTTTTTCAGTTTGCCACTGAGAAATCACTCTTCTCTGACTTCCACTACAAACTTGCCAGGAAGGGAGTGTGTATTAGTAGGACCACCATTCAGAAATATGTGCCTATCCTTTCCTCCACCACACTCGATGCTTCACCCTCTACCTCAGCTACACCTGCCTCTACCTCTACCCAAACTCCTCCACCTCCTCAGCCTACCTGACCTAGTCGTGCCTTGTTCGGTGTGTCCAATGAAGCCCTCATGGGTTATATGATACACTAATAGGCATACAACCTCCAGGTCCAGGAGCATCTACACCAGGATTTATGTTCAATCATGTCTAACATGAACTTATCATGTGAACACCCTTACCCCACCTACCAGCCATACCCCGATAATAAATTATGCATCCTTTGCATACAATCACTTCTACCCTGCTCCCGAGCCCTGCTGCTCCCACACCCTCTGCTGGTGGTGTTTCTTCTCCTATCTTCCTGTTGTTACCTGCTGGCCCCTTGGCCACTCTGCTTGCCATTTTGGGTGATTCTTCTCCCTCCTTCCCTCAGGACAATGAGCTTTATGCTCTTGGTATGACTTGGGATGAGCAGAATGCTCATTGGCCCGGTCGTGGTTTCGTCCTTCTGTGGATGAGGAGTGCCTAACCAGGCCGATGCCAAGACTGTTGATGTTGATGAGGATGTTGGTGATGGTGAGGATGTTGATGATGATGATGATGGCTTTGATGGATTCGTTGGTGACTTTGGTGATGAAGGCGTTGTTGTTGCACCTTCAGACGGAGACGATGACTATGAGCCTGATGTCGAGGATGATGATGATGATGTGGACATAGATGACCTAGATGTCTATATGTTTCTTAGTTTTTAGTCTAGTTTTATGATCATATATATCTTTCTAGGCTATTTTGTATTAAAAACATCTGGGCACATGATCTGAGATGTACTATTTTATCTTTATCTTTCATCATTTCTCACTTGTAATTGCTTTTATGAGAACATTCTTCATGAGTTGTAATCTATTTCTGTGCACTTTTACTCTTTGATCAGTTATATCTTATGAGTTGGTGCCATATTTCACCATATTTTGATTATGACCTAGCTTCTGTGTATCTCTCGTCTCTATTTGATATACGATGTGAGAATGCATGTTTAAATATCTGCTTGATTGTGTTTGGAGAAGACTTGCTTATATGCTCTTCTACCCCCCCCCATCCTTTTTGATAATGTCAAAAGGGGGAGAGAACTTCAATGTCTTGAAACTCAATCATATTGCTATTCTTTGACATGTTATTTATTTCCTATGAGATCCTTTTCTTATTCATTATTTTCTTTATCATGTGACTTGCAAAGGACCATATAGTACATGTACGCTATGATTTCTTTGTGTAGATAGACTAACTATGCAGGTTAAAGTAAGCATAGATTGAGTGGGAGCAATTCACATTGTTTAAATCTTGAATCCCCCTAATTCACAAGGCAAAGGTATAATTTTAATATTCTTTTCAATATGTTTAAGGAATGGTTTGCCATTGTCAAAAAGGGGAAGAATGTTGATCTAGAGGTTATACATTCTCCATATTTTGATAATGACTCAACCATTCCGTTCATATGTATCTAATATGTGTATTCAAGATTGATCTTAGGCTTTAGGTACATGAAAAGAATCAAATTACACAAGCCCTAGCTTGTCAAAGTTCAAGTCAAATGCAATGCAAGTGTGCTAATAAGGAAATCCATTCAAACGACCTTAGAAGATTTTTGTAATCACTTGTATTGATGACATGACTTGTAACTAAGATGAGAAAAATATGTGGGACACTTAGTACCAAGTTTTAATCACTTTTTAATCATATTAGAAAAATGATCACATGTTGTTGATTGGTCGAGTATCAATCTCGACCGATCCATGGATCAATTTTCTAGAGAGTGCATCGGTCGAGTTGTGCACTCACAAAACTCGACTGAATGGCTTACTGACCAAATGTGATTTTAATTGGTTGGTCGAGTTTCCCAGGACAAACTCGACTGATAGTTTGAAAATTGTGTTTGTCTTTTAGCCAATCAGTCGAGTTACCTTTATTGAATCTCGACCGAATGTACTATACGGAATTTGTAGAAAAAGTGATTCTAACCGTTGGTGACTTGTTTGGACAAAAATAGATATGTTTCCTTGAACAAAAATGGCTATATTTCAGCCCTAAGTATTCCCCAACACAAGGGAGCACCCCCAGTTATAAATAGGACCCCTTGGAGTTCATTCCAAGGTTTCTCATTCACTACACACAAGGTCATTGCTATAGTTGAGTGTGCTACCACCCCTTGAGCCCCTTTCTCTCTCTAGTTTACACATCATTTCATGATTTATGAGTGAGTTAGGATTATTGTAAGAGAGCTCCACCTTTTCTCATGTAAAGCTCTCTATCTTCCACTACTTCTCTATCCCCTTCTCTCATGAAGAAAAGTTGAAGCAAGCTCCATCGAGCGAAGAAGGAATTGTAGTTGGTCCTCTTCAAGGTTGATGAAGAGGTGGTGATCTTCTCCAAGTGAAGGAGAAGGAAAAGGTTGAAGATCTAAGAGGAGAAGCAAAGTCCTTCAAGGCGGAAGACTTGAGCTTGAATGGGTAAGTCCTAGGTGAAGGTTGAAGATTCAAGCTAAGTGGGTAAGTTCCTTGTTAAGGAGGAGATCTCTGTGGCTGGATAGGTAAGTCCTTTGGTGGTCTATTGCTATAAGTCTCTATGGTGATATAATAGAGAAAATCACTTGCAAAGTCCTCGAGGTTGGCCTCTCTAGGTAGTGGATTGACTCACTTCTAGTTTGAAGTGTGGAACAACTCTACATCCCTTTGTCAAGTGTTTGCTATCAATCTTTCTCATCCTTGTTTTGCTTGTTAGATAGGACTTTAAATTTTCATTAAGCTATTGCTCCTAATTCATACAATTTGAAGGTCTAATCTGTTTTGTAAGAAATTGTGTAGCTCTATTCATCCTCCCCCTCTAGAGCCCTTAGATCCAACATTGATCACCCTTGATTGCTTAAGTGCTAAAATTCCATGTTCTTTTGCCTTATTTTTTATTTGTTTTGGGTATTTTTTGCAAATGTTTGTTTTATCACTAAATAGTACCCCATGATGAGTGATATGTGCCTAAGTATGTTTAAAATGCAAAATGGACTAGAAAAATAAATTTAATTAGCACTCAAATGGCTAGAATCTAAGATTTCTAATGATGGATCACCATCGGTCGAGTTGGCAACTCGATCGATCTGTGGCCGAGAGCTTTTTTAAAAAGACATTCGAGTGAGTTTCCATCTCACAGAACTCGACCGATGGTCGGGCTGGAGCAAATCTTAAGTAGGGTTTGGCTAACTTTTCTCCCTCTCAACTAGAGAAAATTTGACTGATTCCTCCTCCAGCTCTCTCAAGCTCTCAACCCTAGCCCCAACCTTCCCTTTTCTAGCCCTAGCTAGGCCTTGTTTGACCTTCCTAGCTCCCTTTCCTATCAACCCTAGGTGTTTGGATGACTCTTGGTGGTGTTTCCTTCATTTTTGACCTCTCAACCTTCTTCTTTTTACCTCCATGGTTTCAACTAGGAGAAAGAGAATCACCCCTTTCAGAGCACCATCCTCTTCATCCAACTCTCACCTCATTCTATTTGATGATACATTCTTTGTTTCCAATGAAGCTATAAATAGATACAAGGAGCTCCTTCCTATGAACCCCTTCCCTTTTCATACCTTGTTTGAGCCTCATCCACACAGACAAATGGTCATATATGAGGTAGCCAACTTGTTGTATGACCATCACCTAGTTGCCCTGAGTGTCGAACGCCAGTGCTATAGCAACTTCATCACTAACACTAAGGTAGTTCATGAGTTCTATGCCATTTTTTCATTGAATTATGACACTCTTGTACCCCCGCCTAATATTCAAGTAATTCTTACTTCCATGATTGTTAGTAAGAAGTTTAAAATCTCAGAGGATACCTTAAATATGTTTTTCAATGGTACTGAGGTGACTGACACATGGAGGAAAGACTATCTTGAGTATTTTAACCTCCTAGACCCTAAGGCTTTCTAGAAGCAATATGATATCACTCTCCTTGGCATACATGAGTTATTTAAGAAGAATCAGTTTCCCTATAAGAAGAAGTCCACCCTTCCCTCCTCTGCCTTGGACCTTAAAAACTGCATTCTCGCTCTAGTAGTCAACTGCAATATTCATCCCAAAAAGAATCAAACTGAAATTGTAGAGAATACCACAGTGATTATGTTTTACCTATTGAAAAATATTAGAGTCATGTGGTCTAGATACATTCTCCACCATATGACCTACTTCGACTCCAGGAAGAACACCTGAGGTACCCACCTACCCTAACCAGCCCTAATTTGTGGTCTCTTCCAATCTACCACTGGGAAGTCTCATTTTCATGATCTTCATTACAAACCTTCTAGAAAAAGAGTTTGTATCAGTGAGACCACAATCAAGAAAAGCTTGCCTACCTCTTCCTCTACCAAACCTGGAGCCTCTACCTCCACCCAAGAACCTCCACCTCCACCATCATCCCAACCTCCCCACTCCTCGTTCAATGTATCTAATGAATCCCTCATGGGTTACATGGAGCGTGCAACCTTCATGTTCAAAAACATCTACATCAGGATCTTTTTTCTATCATGTCTTTCATGAACCTTTCATGTGCCCATCCTTATCCTTCCTACCATCCCTACCGAGGTGGTGATTATGCATCATATGCATATAATCACTTTTACCTTGTCCCTCCACCTAATGCTTTTGCTGCTACACCATCTGTTGTTGGTGGTTCTACCCCTGGCATCCTACCTCTCCCTACTGGACCCATAGCTACCTTGCTTGTAGGACTTGGCACTTCTTCTCCCACCTTCCCTCAAACCCAAGAGTTGCATGACCTTGGTATGTCTTGGGATGAGCATAATTCCATGTGGCTCGGTCATTGTTTCGGTCCTTCTACAGATGAGGACATGCTCAATCATGTTGATGAAGAAGTTGTTGTTGATCAGGAGGCATATGATGATTATGGCAAGGATGGTTCAGATGGTTCTGATGATGGCTTTTCTTGTGGCTCTAGTGACGAAGGTGAAGTTGTTGCCTCTGTTGCACCTTCAGATGAAGATGAGGACTATGAGCCTGAAGTTGACGATGATGATGTTGACGATGATGCACTAGACATAGATGTCATAGATGTTTAGATGTTTTATTTCTTAGTCCTTAGATACTGATCATATATATCTTTCTAGGCCATTTTTTACTTTAAACATCTGGGCACATTATCTAAGATGTACTATTTCTTTCATCATGTTATTTTCATCATTTTGGCTTGTAGTTGTTTTGAGAACATGCTTTTAGTGTTTTAATCTTAATCATATGTACCCTTATTCTCTATTTGACTATATCTCATGAGTTGGTGGTATGTTATCCATATTTTGATTATGACACTAGTTGCTTATTTCTCTCTCGTCTCTGTTGATGGGTGTTGTATGGTTGCATGTTTTCTCTTGTAGTTGGATGTTTTTTGTTGTGCTTGGAGAAGACCCATTTTTGTGCTCTTCTACCCCCCCTTACTTTTTGATAATGCCAAAAGGGGAGAGAATTCCAATGTTTTAAAGCTCAACCATATTGTTTTTATTACCTATGTGATCCTTTTCTTGTTCAAATATATGTTTTATCATGTTACTTGCTAAAGGACCATGTAGTATATATGCTATATAGCATTGTACGGAAAGACTAACAATGCAGGTAAGAGTGAGTATATATTGAGGGGGATCAATTCACATTACTCAATTCATGAATCCCCCTACAATTCACAAGGCTAAGGTATAACTTTACTTATCCTTTTCAATATGTTGAGGAATGGTTTGTCATTGTCAAAAAGGGGGAGAATGTTGACTTCAGAGTTATACATTTTCCATATTTTGATAATGAATTAACCATTCCATTCATATGTATCTAATATGTTTGTTTAAGATAGATTTCAGGCATTAAGTACATGAAAAGGATCAAATTACACAAGCCATGGCTTGTCCAAGTTCAAATAAAAATCAATGCAAATGCACATTTGTAGAAAACACTCCAAACCACCTTAAAATATTTTTGTAATCATTTATATTGATGATATGACTTGTAACTAAGATAAGAAAAAAAATCAGGGACACTTAATCCCATCATTTTATTACTTCAAATTTATTTTGAGTAACTTTGTCGGTCGAGTTTGAATCTCGACCGATCAGTGATGGGTTTTTGGAAATAGTTACATTGGTCGAGTTGTACACTCACAGAACTCGACCGACCAACTCACTGACCAAAGTTGATTTTAGCTGGTCGGTCGAGTTTCCCTAGGACAAACTCTATCGATTGTTTGAAAATTAACTTTGTTGGTTACTGGATTGATTGAGTTACCTTTATTAAAACTCGACCAGATGTATTGTATGAAAAATGCAGAAAAAGAAATTCCAACCATTGGAGATATGTTATAATTGAAAATAGATTTGTTGCAAGTTGTAAAATGGCTTTTTTTCATTATTAAGTGATCCCACACTCAAAGGAACACCCCCAGTTATAAATAGGACCTCTTGGAGTTCATTCCAAGGTTACTCATCCATGATATCTTTGGTCCTTGCTATAGTTGAGTGTGCTACAACCTTTGAGCCCCTTTTCTCTCTCATTTACAAAGCATTTCATGATTATGAGTGAGTTAGGTATGTTGTAAGAGAGCTACCTCAATGTTATCTTGTAAAGATCTCCATCTTTCCATCTTCCCAATCCCTTTTCTCAAAGAGAAAAGGTTGAAGTGATCTTCTCCAAGTGAAGGAGGAGGTGTTCTTCTTCTTCAAGGTTGAAGAAGGTGTGAAGATCTTCTCCAAGTGAAGGAGAAGGACAAGGCAGAAGATTCAAGAAGAGTGGGTAATCCCTGTGAGGCCAAAGACTTGATCCAAGTGTGGGTAATCCCTTTTTGAAGTCTGAAGACATCTTGATCAAGTAGATAAATCCTTGTGTAGGTGAAAGACTTTTGTCTTTGATAGGTAAGCCCTTGGATGTAAGGTGGTCTTCTTGTATCTCTTATAATGGAATATAAGTATACATGGGTTGCAAAGTCCTATAGATTGACCTATCTAGGTAGTGGATTGATAGTATCCTAGTTTGGAGATTGGAACCTCTCTAAACACCTTGTCTAAGTGTTTGTTTCAATCTCTCTCATCCTTGTTATGCTTGTTTACATAGGACTTCAAATTTAGTTTTACTTTTTGTTTTCAATTGATATAATTTGAAGGTCTAACTATTCTAGTGAGAATTTTGAAGCTCTATTCACCCCCACCCCTCTAGATCCCTAGATCCAACAAATATCACTTCAAATGAGGGACAAATTCCCTCTACGTTGCTTACAGTAATCCACAAGTGTTACAGTGCACTCAATCACCACCTTTATATAAACCCTTATTCAGAATCATGTTGTTCTAGTGTGAAAGTACATAGAACAACATGTTATTATTGTTGTGACTTTAGTTATAAGGATCATAGTCACCACTATCACATTGAGGTATAACTCTGACATGTCATTACATGAATTCCATGTGTCATTCTCAAGGTAGGTCTATACAGTATCACTTGCTCTCCAATAAGTACCCATATATTTGATTTGATATCCAATATCCTGACTAGAGATACATAGTCATCACTCACCATACATTCTAGTCTTGTGTATTATTGTTGTCTTATAATACTATAATAATAACCTACTAGGGACATAACAAGGATGAATACACTAAGTATACATATGATCTCATGTTCAAGTCATCAACCAAAACCATATCACATCAAGTCAAAACTTTTTTAGGATAATAATAGGTATGTATTATGTCAATACTAAAACAAAAATAATAAGTGGAATTTCCTTTTTATGAATAATCAAATCATATACAAAGTATCCCTATTACAATCATCACATCATAGCTCTTAGGGAATACAACTGACACTAAGACCAAGTCGCTAGGATATTGGAGTAGATACACCCCTTGAAAGAGAACAACCTCCTTTCCCAAATAATAGTCAAGCAAGGTTAGCATGTGGACAAGCCACAATGTAGTCTCCTCCCTCACTTCCCCCTTTTACCAACCCCCTAGTGATGTTATAAATATGAGCACTCGAGGTTTATGATCACCAATATTATCCCAAACTACTAATGTCGTTTCTATATTGTTGTTTATTCTTGTATCTCCTCCTTCTCCCTCCACACCCCCTTCACCAACCCCCTGATGGTGTAAGGATATGAGCTTCAAGCATTGACGATTACCAATATAAACCTTGATGTTACTAACACATGATTTGCAAGTAGTCCCTTATTTTTTCTTATACCTTGCACACACTACAAGGGCATCATGGGTTGTCTAACACCTGCCCATGCATAAATTTATGTCTTATCCATTTATTTGGTTATCCTTGTTTGTCTTATGTGCCTACTTCTCCAAAGTGTGTCGTCGGTGTCTTCCCCACGTCTTCATTCATAAATATGGTGATGACTCCATATCTTCTTCACGCCACCCATCTGTCATCCTCCACCCTTTTAGTTTCCACTCGATTGCACCTAAAGTAAAATTTACCATTGTTCACTATAGTTGCACCATTTTCAGTTTTCAAAGAATGGTCAAATTTATTTGCCTACCATCATGATTGTGTTTCACATTTCACGATGACTCCCATTGTTGTATTGTGTAAGGGTAAG
This sequence comes from Alisma plantago-aquatica, assembly GCA_963693085.1. Lineage (NCBI taxonomy): Eukaryota > Viridiplantae > Streptophyta > Magnoliopsida > Alismatales > Alismataceae > Alisma > Alisma plantago-aquatica. Next base: position 1,276,971,517 of record OY856409.1, on the reverse strand, counting down.
ATTGTATGTCTACTATCGACCAAAAAAAGATTGTATGTCTACTGCATGGATGTCTATCATCAAGTGACATGCAACTAACTACTCCTAAGGATAGTGCATATTACACGCCTCATCATTCAAATCATTGATATCATCTATTATTTTACTTAACTTTGTGTTTGTACCCATTTCTCTACTAACACTTGGGGAACACAAAATTGAAGACTCGACCTTAAGATGAACAAGAAGTTTGTGGAGGTAAGTTGGAGTTTTAGTTGAAGGAACCAACTATAGTGAGAGATGAAGACATGTAAGGTAGGTGGCCTTCTGTCATAGTCATTGAGTAGTGAGATAAGATGGATATATAAGGAGTTGTAGTCAAAAAAAGGCCACAAACCCAATTCATGGTTGTGGTTGTGAGACCATGAGGTAAAGATAAAATCAAGGAGTAGGTTTTGGCACCAATTGGGTGTGGTCTGCAATTTTCAATGTATCTATCTTTGTTTTAGTGATAGAGATTATTCACATCTAGAGAAACTAAAATAGAGATGGTGTGAGTTGTAATCTTTATCATGAAGTGTTATTCGTTGACTCAAGGTTAATACTCGAGGTCTAAATTGAGTGAACCCTTGTTTTGATGATGACTAACCATTCCACTTATTTGTGTATAATGCTTCTACTTGAGTGATTTCGTATTAGGTATAGACACATTCCAAATGCCCTAACTTGCACATCCTAACTTGGAGAAAAGACAAGTCAAAATCAATGCAAGTGCACTATTGTGGTATATGATGTAAATCCATTAGAATCATGTTGTAAATCACTTGTAAGGATTGTATGACTTGTAACTAAGATTAGAAAAAATAGGAGCACTTCAATTGAACATCTAAGCACTTAATGACATTTTCAAAATTTCATTACAGGGTGTTTTTTGGTCGAGTTTCTTCTGTGACAAACTTAACTGATCCCCTTGATGCATTTTGAGAATGTCTAGGTTTGGGCAAGTTTCCTATACATAGAACTCGATCGATCCCTGCACTAGGCAAAATTAAATTTAAGTGATTTCCGAGTTTCATCCAGGATAAACTCGATCGATGCTTCAAAATTTCTTTTTAAAATAGTGTGATCAGTCAAGTCTGTGTGGAAAGTACAGAAAAAGTGTTTCTAGCTATTAGAGTGTTGCAAAACTTGAAAAAATATCTATTACAACACCCGAAATGGCTAGTATTCATTCTTAAGTATTTCTACTAGCTAGGAGGCATCCCCAGCTATAAATAGGACCCCTTGGGCTACACACAAACATTCATTCATAAGGATAATAAATTCATTACATATGGAGAGAAAATATGGTTCTAAAGAAAGTTAACTTATTACATAGGATTTAAATCATCATCAAGATCAATAAGGAAAGAAATAAACTAACATCTAGCAAGAAATGAGGTAAGAGGAAAAGAATCTATCTATTACATCCTCCAAGTTTATTATTTGTGCCTTCAGGTACTTTGAGCATGCATTTCATTTTGTAGTCAAATGTTCCTTGCACCTAGAAAATATGAGAAACAAAACATCAGCAAAGCTGGTATGTGGTAAAAGTTACATTTAATAAGGTTGCATAAAGGAAAGTATTTGAACAAGAAGAAAGGAGAACCAAAACCATTTCTTAAGGCGAAAATCAAGTAAACATCCTTTTTATTACAATCATTTTGATGCGGTTGTACTACACACATTGCACTTATCTTACATCTAGTGTGGGCAACATATTATCATCATACATCTAACATGGGCCAAGGAAAACATACATCCATGTTAGGCAACATACATCCACACTAGGCTATGTGCTCTAGTAGCTACAACCCATCATAACCATTTATGTTTCATTAGGTTTGGCGAAAAATATCTCATACTAGTCAACCAAGCAATAATCTTCAAATATGAGCATTCAAGGTATACATATCATAGGCAACCAAAAATCTAGTCATATACTTATATGACCACGTACCTGCTTGCTCAATCAAAAGTCCACAGATCTAGATTCAATTAGGAATTTAGTCACCCTTCAAAGAAAGCAAGGGTACAACATTACTATTGGTCCATGTGACCAGGACTAAGTTATGTTCTTAATTATTATTCCTTTTTATGTTATCTTAATTTAAATCAGGGATTTCCCCATATTCTAATTAGGTTCACAAATATTATCAGGTCTGATCCATTATAACTATTTGGATTGAAGGCAATATTTAATTGATTATTTAGAAGATTTCCCAAAATTAGGGTTTCTAAGATGATTAAAGAAAAAGGGAGGGTAATCCTTAACATGTTAACCATTCATAACATCATGGTTCGTTTTAAAGATTCAGACCAACTAGTAAACACTAATTATCATCTAATGATATTAATTTTGACATAAGAAATATATCTTTAAATTCATGTAGAAAGAGGAAGCTAAAATTAGGGTTTCTTCTAATCCTTTGATCACTTACCAACTTAGAATAGGATTTCAAGTTAGTCTGAAATCAGAGTTGCATCTAATGGTTACAAGCATTTTAGAAGTCATATATCATCAAGAAAGCCATTTTTAATAATTAATCATGATTAAGGAGGCCCTTTAGGCTTTAGACAATTATTTTGGAAATAGGGAACATATTCAGGTATTGATAACATTTTATATGGATAGAGGATATTTTTCTGATCAAAATGGTATATAGGTTCACTATTTTATGCTACTCCTAAAATTTTCTATTATTTTCTTAAGATAACCTATTTCCTTGAATAAAAGAAAAAGAAGAAGATGATCTTACCTTGATCAACGGTCGGATCCTACTGGATCGACGGCCCAGGTTGATCCAAGGTCTCTCAGAACAATGCACGGATCACTGAGTTGAAAAGGTAGCCCGTGATTCCTCTGGCTGATTTGGCGAGAAACTATTGGTCCAGCTCGGTGTCTCTCTCCTTTTTCTCTGCTTCCTCTCGCTCGATGCTAGCCCAGGCAGCTGGATCGAGCTCCGGCAAGCTCCTGCTAGATCCTGGGTGGTGTTGCCACGAGGAATAAGGTGCCTTCACCTTCGCGAGTCTGCCTCGTACAGATAGGTGGGGTTTAGAGGTTGTGGCTCCCTCTGTAACTCAGCGCCGCCGCAGGAGAGGCGAGGTCGCCGGCGTGAGAGGGGTTTAGGATGGTGAGGAACTCTGGGATCCTGCTTCTTGGCCGCCCACGATCGAGATGGGTTGGCGAAGGTGGTGGAGGGCAGGATTTGAGCGGGGAGGTGTTGTGGTGGCCTGAAGGTGAAAAGGAGCTGAGGTTGAAGAAGGTGGCTAGGGGAGCAGTGCTCGGGGTGTTGGCGCTTGCAATTGGAGATGCGAAAAGGTTAAAGGGATCATGGCGGAGCTAATGAGGGTCTTATATAGTCGTGAGGGGAGCTGGGCAAGGAAACCCTAAACTCAGCCACCACCGGGGTGAGAAGAGCGAAGAAGCGGGGGTCGGTTCTCCCTACTCCGAGAGCGAGGGGGGTCAAGATAAGGCTTGACGGGGTCACCGTGAAGTTTAGGAGATGATCGTTGGGTTTAAAATTCAAGAGGAGGTGTGAGTTGGCGAGGTTAACTGGGCTCGGTTTCCTGTTGCCTCCCCGCCCTTTGCGGGAGGTAGGAGACGAAGTCTCCATCGTTGGATCAGGGCAGATCCGTGGATCGCCCAATCTAACAGTTAGGAGGGGGTCGGGTTATTAAAGGCTGTGTGACACATTATTTAGCCTTGATTAAATGGAAACTTAGGTCTAGGACATATATCTAGGTTGATTTATTAAATTGGCCATATCTCATGATTGGTAACTCCAATTCTAATGAAATTTGAGGTGTAGCTTCACAAGGTCATTATGATACTATGATAAAAATTTGAAACCCAAATTCGAAGGTTTGATGTGTTTATTCACTAAAAACATTATCATATGTATTCTATCATAAAAGCATACTAGGGTTTGCATATTTTTGCAATTTGTGACCCATATTAGTCCAATTAAGTGAGATAAGTATATGAGGGTAATTTGGTCTACAATTTTTTATAATAAACTTTTAAGAGAGAGAAAAATACTATAAAAACTCACTTTGTCACATTCTCCCCTTCTTTTAAGAATTTTGCCCTCAAAATTCAAGCAGCCTGAAAGAGATGTGGATATTTTCACTCGACTTTGGACTTGAGCTCCCATGTAGCATCGGTTTGATCATGGTGGCCCCAAAGAACTTTCACCATATCTATACGCCGATTATTGTGAAGCTCCTTTGCCTTGAAATCAAGAATTCTAACTGGTGACTCAGCATATGTCAAATCATCTTTCAGCTCAAGAGGCTCATGATTTAGAATGTGACTCGGGTCTTTGACATAGGGCTTTAGATTGGATACATGAAAAGCATTATGCACGGCACTATACTGAGGTGGCAAAGCAAGACGATAGGCACATTCTCCAACCCTTTCAAGAATCTCGAAGGGTCCCACATAACGAGGACTGAGCTTTCCCTTATTCTTGGCCAAAGCTCGAATTGGTCAGATCTTCAGAAAGACATGATCACCTTCCTTGAACTGACGTTCCTGCCGGTGAGCATCTGCATATGATTTATGTCTATCTTGTTCTCGCTTCATTCTCTACCGGATCTGTGCAACTTTATCTGCATACAGCTGCATCTCCTCATATTTCATCAAGGTGTTTTCCCCGACATCGTCCCAATGTAATGGAGATCTACACGGTCGGCCATAGAGAGCTTCATATGGTGGCATCCCAATACTCGCCTGATAACTATTATTATAGGCAAACTCAGCTAAAGGCAGGTAATGGTCCCACGAGCCTTCCCAGTCAAGCACACAAGCTCGTAGAAGATCTTCCAGAATCTGCATTGTTCGCTCTGACTGTCCATCTGTCTGCGGATGGTATGCTGTACTGAAATTCAGTTTGGTGCCCAATTCCTCTTGAACCTGCTTCCACAGCTTTGAGGTGAACTTTGGGTCCCGGTCTGAGACAATGGATGCTAGAACTCCATGCAGACGTACAATCTCCCGTATATAAATGTCGGCCAACTCAGAAACTTTCACAGTAGTTTTCACCGGTAGAAAATGAGCTGACTTGGTGAGACGATCCACGATGACCCATGTAGCGTCGTACCCCTTCCTGGTCCTGGGTAATCCCACTACGAAATCCATAGTGATATGTTCCCATTTCCATTCCGGAATCTCGAGGGGTTGCAGTAGACCACCTGGTCTTTGATGCTCGGCCTTGATTCGTTGACATGTCAGACACCTGGATACAAAATCTGCAATGTCGTGCTTCATGCCTCTCCACCAGAACTGTCATTGTAGGTCTTTGTACATCTTGGTCGTGTCGGGATGAACTGTGTACTTGGACCCATGTGCCTCACTGAGAATGGTTGTCTTTACAGCTGACTGCTCAGGGACCCACATACGGTTCTTGTATCGAAGACCACCATCAAGACCCACTGACAGATGTGTATGAGGTTTAGCTAGGAGAGAGGAGAGCTCTGCAAGCTCGGGACTAACTTTCTGTGCCTCCAAAAGTTCAGAATGTAGGTTGGATGTGATAGAGATGTTGTTGACATGCATACGATCAGCCAGGAATTGTGGTCTCCAGCTTGCTAGTTCCTCCATGTTCCTCCATTCGGGTACAGACAGGGATGCACAAGTGGCTCTTTTTCTGCTAAGAGCATCTGCAACCACATTGGCCTTGTCTGGATGGTAGCTAATGGTGAATTCGTAGTCCTTCAGGTACTCGATCCATCGTCGTTGTCGCAGATTCAGATCTTTTTGCGTCAGGATGTACTTGAGGCTTTTGTGGTCGGTGAAGATATCAAATGTTGCCCCATACAAGTAGTGCCTCCAGATTTTGAGAGCATGGATGATATCAGCTAACTCCAAATCATGCGTAGGATAATTCAACTCATTGGGTTTCAGCTGTCTAGAAGCGAAGGCCACTACTTTCCCGTTCTGCTGTAGGACACACCCTAGGCCATGTCGGGAAGCATCGGTGAATATCACAAATCCTTCATTTCCAGATGGTAGAACAAGGATAGGTGCTGATGTCAACTTCTGTTTGAGCTCTTGGAAGCTAGAATCACAAGCAGCTGACCAGATGAAATGCTCGTCCTTCCAAGTAAGCTTAGTGAGAGGAAGTGCTACTTTGGAGAAATTCGGAATAAAACGACGATAATATCCGGCCAGACCTAAGAAACTCCGGATTTCAGAAGGATTGTGAGGAGGTTGCCAATCAAGTACAGCAGATACTTTAGCGGGATCAATAGATATGTTACCCCCAGAAATGACATGACCAAGAAACATAACTTTGTCAATCCAAAATTCACATTTAGAAAGCTTGCCATAGAATTTCTGGGCACGAAGAATCTCAAGGACGGACTTCAAATGCTCTCGATGTTTCTCCATAGAATCAGAATAGATCAGAATATCATCAATGAAGACGACCACAAACTCATCAAGATAAGGTTGGAAGACTTTGTTCATCAAGTTCATGAATACGCCAGGTGCGTTGGTCAACCCGAACGGCATTACCAGAAATTTGTAGTGCCCGTAACGAGTTCGGAAAGTAGTCTTAGATATATCAGAATCCTTGACCTTAAGTTGATGGTAGCCAGAACGAAGATCAATTTTTGAGAAAACTTTAGCAGTACGAAGTTGATCAAAGAGGTCATCAATACGAGGGAGAGGATACTTGTTTTTAATGGTATCTTGGTTCAACATGCGATAGTCAATACACATCTGCATCGAACCATCTTTCTTTTTAACAAAAAGAACAGGTGCACCCCAAGGGGAAACGCTAGGGCGGATAAAACCCTTATCGAGAAGTTCTTGTAATTGTTTCTTCATCTCCATAAGCTCAGCAGGTGCCATCCTATACGGTGCCCTAGAAATCAGAGTGGTTCCAGGAAGAAGATCTATGGAGAACTCAATGTCTCGGTTTGGAGGCAGCCCAGGAAGCTCCTCCGAAAATATGTCAAGAAAATCACATACCACCTCCAGTCTTTCTACAGGCCCGTTGTCAGGACTGGACTCTGAGACGAATGTGAGGAAGACTTTACATCCTTTAGATATGAGCTTTTTATCTTTAAGAGAGGAAATTATTATATTATTATAGAATCCGCTTCCCCGAGGGATCACTACAGGAGAGGAATGAGGTTGAGAGAGAACTACCATCTTGTTTCTACAGTCAATATAAGCATGATATGTGTACAGCCAATCCATGCCAAGAATAACATCAAAGTCTTCCATAGTTAAGAGAATGAATTCAAAGGGCATGTCATGATTTTCAAAATTTAGAGGGAGAACATCGGTTTTTTGCAATGTAGTGAATATTTTGCCACTAGGAGTTGACACATCCAGAATGTATCCCAAGTCCCTTATATGTAAGTGCAACATTGAGGCCAGATTTCGAGACACAAACGTATTTGTAGATCCATAATCAAATAATGCTTTAACAGGATGTCCATTCAAGAAAACAATGCCTACAAATGATAATTACATTTTAAATAATTGAAGGCATTGAACAAGATATTAGATATATGAAAAAGATTTAAGGTTACCTTCGACAAGCTGGTTCGGATTTGCCCTAGCCTCTTCTGCGGTTACTGCAAACACCCTGGCATTGCGGTATCCCTGAGGGGGTGGAGCACCCACTGGAGGTTTGCCAAGGATAGATGCATTGGGGCATTTGGCAAGGAAATGTCCCTCCTTCTTGCAGTTGTAGCAGACCAGCTTGGTGTAGCGACAAGGCCCGTCATGTCCTCGTCCACAAGTCTTGCATTTGCTACGGTAATCCATCAGCTTGCTATTCTTTGGTCCTTTCTTCCCTGAACCTCCTCCTTTCCCTGATCCTTTGTTATGTCCGGGGTGGAACTTCTTGAACTTTTCTTCCTCTGTGGTGGTCAACCCTAAATATCCCATGCTAGAAGGCTTCTGCAATCCCTGCTCCCTTTCCTGCTTAAGGGCCATGTCTAGGGCTTCATCAATGCTTTGGGGACGAGAGGCTATAACTAGGGTTTTAAGGTGTGCAGAGAGATAGTCTACATAGTGCTCAGTGAGGTGGTCCTCAGTCCGAATAGGGGCATAGCGTTCCATAAGCCTAAACTTCTGAGTATAATCGGCCACTGAGAGACTACCCTGCCTAAGCTCCATGTACATCTTCTCTTTCCTCTTCCTCTCAGCTATGGGCATGAAACGGTCGGTGAAGAGGGTCTTGAAGGCTTCCCATCCCAAGTTGTCTACTTCCTCTCCCCGATTCCCACCATAATTCTCCCACCAGATCTTCGCCCCTCCCTTAAGCAAATGGGTGGCGAATTTAACTTTCTTTTCTTCGGGTACTTCTAGGGTACGGAAGGCATTCTCTATGGAAAGGACCCAGGCCTCAGCCTTGTCCATGACTTCGGGTTGGTCTTCCCCCCAAAAGCTATCAGGGTTGAGCTTAATAAAGTCTATCACTGTCACTTCCTTTTTCTTAGAGGAGCTAGATTCAGGGGTTCCTTTGGTGGCGAGGGTTTCCATAAAGTCTAGAAGGATTTTCTTCTGTTCCTCCCATCTTTCCTTGGCCTCAGCATCAGATCAGGTACTTCGGAGGTTTCAGGTTCTTTTCTTTTCTTAGAGGACGATTCCCCTGAGCTGCGAGTCTTAGGAGGCATCCTGTAATTAATTTCAACATATTAGATTCATTACTTCAACATGTATTCTCATCATTATCATTGTTATTATCACATGATATTTCATTATTCTCCTTTATTAATGATTAATGTTCTTAATGTTATGATTTATGGAGGATATCCTAGAATCCTTATCAGTCGATCCTTAGGACTTTCTAAATAGAGAGAGACTCCTTCCTAACCTTATAACAGAGGTAAGTGGGAAAAAATTAATTTATTTTAAAACATAGATGAGAGGGAGAAATTTTTCCTACATAAGAGATAAGAGGGGGAATATATAGATGAGAAGGTTCCTAAATTAAGGTACGCCCAAGAATAGGGGACACTTAGGATATCGGCCAGGTAGACTTATACTGCCATAAAGGTAGCCTCGTGATTGCCAAGCTAAGTGGCTCGGAGACTTTAGTCAGACCCATGGCAGATGCTATCCTAGACACCTCAACCCTTCACATATCAAACTCAAGGACTACCCTAGACTCAAAATAGGGCGAATGAAGTTCACGTGACTTGATGTGTGAACATTGGCTCTGATACCAACTGTGACGTCCCCCAATTTCTATATACTTTCCATAGTGACATTCCTAGATATGCGTGCACTCATATCTATAGATGTTAAAAGGGAAAATATAAGAGATTAAGGTAGTCAACTAAGATAGAGATTAAGCCAAGATCTAGTTCACATCATCGGATAAAGCCACACAAACATTCATTCATAAGGATAATAAAGTCATTACATATGGAGAGAAAATATGGTTCTAAAGAAAGTTAACTTATTACATAGGATTTAAATCATCCTCAAGATCAATAAGGAAAGAAATAAACTAACATCTAGCCAGAAATGAGGTAAGAGGAAAAGAATCTTTCTATTACATCCTCCAAGTTTATTATTTGTGCCTTCAGGTACTTTGAGCATGCATTTCATTTTGTAGTCAAATGTTCCTTACACCTAGAAAATACGAGAAACAAAACATCAGTAAAGCTAGTACGTGGTAAAAGTTACATTTAATAAGGTTGCATAAAGGAAAGTATTTGAACAAGAAGAAAGGAGAACCAAAACCATTTCTTAAGGTGAAAATCAGGTAAACATCTTTTTTATTACAATCATTTTGATGCGGTTGTACTACACACATTGCACTTATCTTACATCTAGTGTGGGCAACATATTATCATCATACATCTAACATGGGCCAAGGAAAACATACATCCATGCTAGGCAACATACATCCACACCAGGCTATGTGCTCTAGTAGCTACAACCCATCATAACCATTTATGTTTCATTAGGTTTGGCGAAAAATATCTCATACTAGTCAACCAAGCAATAATATTCAAATATGAGCATTCAAGGTATACATATCATAGGCAACCAGAAATCTAGTCATATACTTATATGACCACGTACCTGCTTGTTCAATCAAAAGTCCACAGATCTAGATTCAATCAGGAATTTAGTCACCCTGCAAAGAAAGCAAGGGTACAACATTACTATTGGTCCATGTGACCAGGACTAAATTATGTTCTTAATTATTATTCCTTTTTATGTTATCTTAATTTAAATCAGGGATTTCCCCATATTCTAATTAGGTTCACAAATATTATCAGGTATGATCCATTATAACTATTTGGATTGAAGGCAATATTTAATTGATTAATTAGAAGATTTCCCAAAATTAGGGTTTCTAAGATGATAAAGAAAAAGGGAGGGTAATCCTTAACATGTTAACCATTCATAACATCATGGTTCGTCTTAAAGATTCAGACCAACTAATAAACACTAATTATCATCTAATGATATTAATTTTGACATAAGAAATATATCTTTAAATTCATGTAGAAAGAGGAAGCTAAAATTAGGGTTTATTCTAATCCTTTGATCACTTACCAACTTAGAATAGGATTTCGAGTTAGTCTAAAATCAGGGTTGCATCTAATGGTTACAAGCATTATAGAAGTCATATATCATCAAGAAAGCCATTTTTAATAATTAATTATGATTAAGGATGCCCTTTAGGCTTTAGACAATTATTTTGGAAATAGGGAACAGATTCAGGTATTTATAACATTTTATATGGATAGAGGATATTTTTCTGATCAAAATGGTATATATGTTTGCTATTTTATGCTACTCCTAAAATTTTCTATGATTTTCTTAAGATAGCCTATTTCCTTGAATAAAAGAAAAAGAAGAAGATGATCTTACCTTGATCAACGGTCGGATCCTACTGGATCGACGGCCCAGGTTGATCCAAGGTCTCTCATAACAATGCATGGATCACTGAGTTGAAAAGGTAGCCCGCGATTCCTCTGGCTGATTTGGCGAGAAACTATTGGTCCAGCTCGGCGTCTCTCTCCTTTTTCTCTGCTTCCTCTCGCTCGATGCTAGCCCAGGCAGCTGGATCGAGCTCCGGCGAGCTCCTGCTAGATCCTGGGTGGTGTTGTCGCAAGGAAGAAGGTGCCTTCACCTTCACGAGTCTGCCCCGTACAGATAGGTGGGGTTTAGAGGTCGTGGCTCCCTCTGTAACTCAGCGCCGCCGCAGGAGAGGCGAGGTCGCCGGCGTGAGAGGGGTTTAGGGTGGTGAGGAACTCTGGGATCCTGCTTCCTGGCCACCCACGATCGAGATGGGTTGGCGAAGGTGGTGGAGGGCAGGATTTGAGCGGGGAGGTGTTGTGGTGGCCTGAAGGTGAAAAGGAGCCAAGGTTGAAGAAGGTGGCTAGGGGAGCAGTGCTCGGGGTGTTGGCACTTGCAATTGGAGATGCGAAAAGGTTAAAGGGATCATGGCGGAGCTAATGAGGGTCTTATATAGTCGTGAGGGGAGTTGGGCAAGGAAACCCTAAACTCAGCCGCCACTGGGGTGAGAAGAGCGGAGAAGCGGGGGTCGGTTATCCCTACTCCGAGAGCGAGGGGGTCAAGATCAGGCTTGACGGGGTCTCCGCGAAGTTTAGGAGATGATTGTTGGGTTTAAAATTCGAGAGGAGGTGTGAGTTGGCGAGGTTAACTGGGCTCGGTTTCCTGTTGCCTCCCCGCCCTTTGCGGGAGGTAGGAGACGAAGTCTCCATCGTTGGATCAGGGCAGATCCGTAGATCTCCCAATCTAACGGTTAGGAGGGGGGGTGGGTTATTAAAGGCTGCGTGACACATTATTTAGCCTTGATTAAATGGAAACTTAGGTCTAGGACATATATCTAGGTTGATTTATTAAATTGGCCATATCGCATGATTGGTAACTCCAATTCTAATGAAATTTGAGGTGTAGCTTCACAAGGTCATTATGCTACTATGATAAAAATTTGAAACCCAAATTCGAAGGTTTGATGTGTTTATTCACTAAAAACATTATCATATGTATTCTATCATAAAAGCATACTATGGTTTGCATATTTTTGCAATTTGTGACCCATATTAGTCCAATTAAGTGAGATAAGTATATGAGGGTAATTTGGTCTACAATTTTTGATAATAAACTTTTAAGAGAGAGAAAAATACTATAAAAACTCACTTTGTCACAGTCCATATATTATAGTTGAGTGCCTCCAAGAGCCTCTCCTCTCTCTCTCAAGATTAGTCACTTGCTACATCCATTAGAGTGAATAGGAGATTTGTAAGAGAGCTAGTCCTATATGTATATCTTGTGAGGCTCTCACTTCCTCCACTTCCCAATCTCTCATTCAACCATGAAGATGAAGGTTATCTATTTGGGCTAAGAGAGGTTAAGAAGAACAAGGGAAGGTATCACTTGGTGAAAGCTTCTCCTTGGCAAATACTTGTACAAGAAGATTTGGGTAATTCTTGCAAGGTGGAAGACTTGTGCAAGAGTGGGTAAGTCCTTGGTGAAGGCAAAAGACTCATTGCAAAGTGGGTAAGTCCTTGGTAAGGTTGAAGAGTCAGTCTTGGATAGGTAAGTTCTTTGGTAGGTTGTTGGATCCCTTCTCCTTAAAGGGAAGGATGGGTATCCTAGACCCAAAAGAGGAAGGTCATGTATTGTATATCTTATAATGGAATATAAGGAAAGTGCAATGGTTGAACAATCCTAGAGTTTGACCTCTCTTGGTAGTGGACTGACTTACTCCTAGTTTGGAGTATGGAACCACCCTACATAGCTTATATTCTTGTTCTTGTTCGTGTTCAATCTCTCTCCCTTGCTATGTATGTTTTAGTTGCACTCAAAGTTCTATAAATATCTTGAAGGTCTAAAGAATTTTATTTAAGTGTATTTAGCTCTATTCACCACCCCCGGCTCTAGAGACCATCCTTGATCGGACACTATTGCCTTGTGGTTTTCCTCTTCCTACTTTTTGGGATTTATCATGCAAAATCGTGCACCTCAAACTCAAAAGATGTTAATCAATTTCTTCAAGGTTAGACATATGTTATCGTCTGTAACATTATTGTTTTCCTTCTATGGTTTCTAACACATATACCAAAGCCAAAGTTGTGTAGCATGGTTAAAAGTAACATGATAATCTTCATTTTGATGGGTTCCATTTTGATGTGTTTAAAGAGAAAGATGGAAACCCACTATAAAGGTTTGTATAACAAAGTTGATCATCAAACAATCTCAATTTTAGCATCATAAGACAACCATGTTGAATATGTTTTCAAGTGGGAGAATAGTCAAATAGAAAATGGATCTATTCTTGGAAACATGTGTATGTATGCAAGTAATAGCTTCCTCAAGAGACAAGTGCACTGATATGTTAGGATGCACGGTACATTTCTTGGAGGTTGAGGACTCTAATAGTCCAATATAACATCCTAAGATGAAGGTCATGAGATAGCATCAATCTAGACATGGGAGTGTATATGTAATCATTGCATGTCTAAGTTGGAGATTCCCTTCAAGAAAGTATATAATGAAATATGGATGGATTTCAACAAAAACCAATGAGGTGTGAATGGACGTCCCATAGTAAAAATAGGTTTCTACTGACACGATCAGTGTTGCTCCTTAGAGTGCTTCAAGATAGTGTGCAGTGAGGACAAAGGGTGGGTCAGTGATTGCATATATTCTGCATGCTGAGTGAAGGACCAATCTTGTTGGGAAAATACCAAAATAAGGATGATTTCATCATAGTACCTATGATCCTCGCTTCAAGAGGTTAAAAATTATGTTTGTCATCAAAAAGGCTTGTTGACCTGTCAGGGGGGTCCAACAACATTTGAAATGCAAACATGGAGAGAGAATTAGTGGCACCAAGATTCTTCTTCAAATTTGTTAGTGGGACATAATTGAGTCAATGTGAGGTTTCAAGAAGATAAATGGTTGTAACTAATTATCGACATACTTGTGTAGAATGACCACCTATCGAAATCCATGATAGGTGTTGATGAAGATGGAAAACTACTCTAGATGAGTATTTGATGAAGGATATCCCTCGTGGACTAGAGGGAAACATTGGTGGGATAAGAGTAGGAGTATTCCCTTGTTCCACTTGTATAAGGATTTAACTAATGTTGGTTTTTGGTTTTGCCAATTCTAATTGTATTTTAACGCAAGATGTTCTTTGTGGCCTCCTATATGCAACATGGACTCAAATATGGATTTTATACTAGGACTTACAAGTTGTTTCCTAGTTGCAGCCATGTGGCATAGTGTCCTTAAAACATAAACAAATGAGAGGTCACATAGATCAATACATCAATTCCTTCATTGAACTTTTAACTGGTAGAAGGGCTATAACACAAGAGGTGATTGGTGGTGCTATATTGTCATACAAAAAATTATTGGCGGCTCTACCATGACGTAGAGTAGTGGTTAACGTCTAACATGCATTTGTGCCACATTGAAAGTGGAGGTCCATGATGTGAGCATAGATGCATGATATACTCTCGTCTAGAGGAGAGAGGGGCCAAAACTCTATCATGAGATAGCATAGTGGTATATATTTTGTGGCACAATGGCAGTGCATCAGACATGGCAACGGTCAATCCATCTATCTCGTGAAGGACTAACATCTTATTTTTAGTCAAATAGATATTTAATAGCTTCAACCATAGGTGCTAACAGTCAACAGTAACATCTTGATATTCTACTTAGGAGGGCCAACTAGAATGAATACCACGGACAATGGTGAGGTAGGTGATCTCATGACATAATAGTGGATCGATGACCTGCAACCATGTCTACATCATAAAGGCAACAAGAAATGTCTAGTTCTCAATGGTGGTAGTATATAGTATCATTAGGAGAAAAGGCTAATGTGTATGCTCTGTAACTGTTTGTCCTATTTATCTTTGTTCTTAAGCGAGCACCCTAAAATTTTGAGGCAAGTAAATCCAAGTGATGTGAGGTTTAATATTAATCACACACTTGGTTGTCTTTGAGGGTGAGCTATTTCACGTATAATTTTGTGTCTTGGATTTGTGGATCGGGCTCTTCGAAATTAGATCATATTCACTTTTTGAGTCATCATTTTTCATCCACCATAGGCCCTCACAGAATGCTAGAATTTCAAAACAATCAATTCCGTCATTCTACACCTAATGTACACAAGAAAACGACAATGTCTCAATTACTTCTTGTCAAACAGGCCTAAACCAAATCGATGTTGCACATTTCACTTGGGTTCAAAACCAATTGCCCATGTTTGGATCAGGATCTAAATAGGACCAGACGAGATTAGTGCATACATTTTTGTGTCGCATGTACACCATGTGAGACTAAATCTGGATAATAGGGTTTGAGTTAATCTTGTATTCTGTTTAATAAAAATTGAACTAGTGGGTCTATTTGAAATTTTATAATCTTCTAATCTGAACCAACTCAACCCTGCTTCGAGTAAGCTTAAAAATTTCAATCCAAGTTAGCTCATGATATGTTATTTTGTTTTATATACAATACTGAAAACAAGACCAGACCAGAACGGTTGTGGATGAAGTTGTCAAACGCGGTAAGATTAAAACCACATTACACAGCGCATTCCGTCCAACTTAATCCCAAACAGCTTCAGAATCCCACTCCTGTCTAGGTCGGAAAGGTTGTCACTCCACTTTCGGATCACGTGGACGAATTAGAGTGGTGATTATATCCTTGGCCCTGTTCTCATATGTTGGTGCCAGGTCGGGTCAACTAAAGTGTAGATCATCTTGTCATGTCGCCTCACATGGGCAGCATTTATAGACTGCAGCTATGGGGTGGTTAATTTGGTAGTCGGATTTGCATCCTGGCAGTAAGCCATTGGTTAATTCGCTGCTGGTTAAGGACTTGCCCGAAGCCATCCTAACCGTTGGTACATATTGAGAGGCTCAGGGGATAAAGCTGGGGAAGTACTGATGGTCTGTAAGACGTGATAGACTAAACCATCCCCAGCCAACTCCACATAATCTTTCTTGGACCAGCTTAGACTACCAACAACCGTTATGCATACCCCACCCGAAGACACTGAAACGACAGAGGAGAGGCTAAACTCGACAAAGGCCTCCTACTTTCGCCGCTCTGAGAACTCTTGTGCCAGACTCTTCTTCTTTGTTAGACATATTTGTTTTCTCGACGTCATCAGATACCCTTATGATTCCCTTGGATCCCCTGCAAAACCCATCTCATCACGCACCTCCTCCCACGTCTTCCCCCTGTTCGGGCTGTTAGAAGAAAAGCCTATACTGGTTTAGTTGACAAAAAGTATATTGAATAGGCAAACTAGATTGTACGCATACGCTTTACGTTACCGAATAAAAATTAAAACATATATGGTTTATTTACTAAAAGGGAACAATAGGTACGCCTGAATTTCGCTGGACATAGCCCCATCACGTTTTTTATACATATATTTAATTATTGGTCTATTGGCGCTCCACTCAATTCTGTATTTTTTTTTCTTCGTAGAGTTTTTTGTGTAAAAGGTTGTATTTGGTCGGATACTGAGGGGAAATAGTTAGTTTTCATGAATTCGGTTCTAAGGGGAAAACGTTAAAACGACAAATTGAAAGTAACCTCCAACTGTCCACGTTCGGTTAGTATGAGATTCTCGAATTTTGTGGCTCTATTCAGCCTAATTTGATACATGCACTTTAAATTCTAGGAGATCTGGATTTTACCAAGTTCTTCATCGATGGATCTCTTAACAATCGGATTAAAGTTGATAATATCAAGACTTTGAAAGCAGTTTTGGACTTAAGATCTGTTGGCTTCCACCTAATATTAAACTGAACCCCGCCAATCAGTGGCGGCGGGAGGGGGGTGAAAAACCAGTAGAGAGGGTGAATAGGGTTTTATAAATATTTTAACAATAATTCAAACAATCAACCACAATTGAGATAAGAAGAAAGAGGCAAGGTGTTTAGAGTGGTTCCACCATTAGCAAAAACTAAGGGAGTCAGTCTACTACCTAATTGTTTCCAATTGGGATTTGAAAGTATTTGAATTTTATTACATTTTTAGGATGTTACACAAAATTACAAATACCTTCCTCACCCTTTGGACAGCCTTCACCCCGAAGTCGTCTCATCAACTATGAAGCAGCCTTCACTTGAAGTAACTTCAAGCTCCCCCTTGAAGTAGTTTTCCTCCTTGAAGTAGCTTCCCGTTGAGACCTTCTAGAAGTAGTCCAAAGTCCTCCTTCTCCACCGAGAAGATCCTTCTCCACCCGAGAAGATAGAACCCTCTCCAATCCACAACCTCCAACCCTAGGAGTAGCAAGGAGAGTACAAGCAATAAGAAGGAACAAGAAGGGGAAATGGAAATTACAATTATCGCTTAAGCACAAGGCTTGAATCCTAAATCAAGCGTTTTGATCTCCTAACCAATGTGTATGGAAGTGGAAGTGCAGTTGGTAGGAGATGCTAGCCTTTAGGACACGAATTTTTAGTAATTAAAAGGATTAGCAAATGCTAGAGTTTCTCAATTGTACACAAGAAATGATTGCCAATTGCAAGTATGTATGCTCAAGTATTGCACAAGTGTGTTTTGGGTGTCCTAAGGCATGTCCTATTTATAGAAATGGCCTATGAATGCTTAAGGACGTTCTAGACACTTTCTAGGGGGTTCTAAGTGCTCAATTGGTCGTTAGGTATCCACTAATTACTTTAGTAACGGCTAGTTTATTAATTCTGAAAAGTGCAGACAAAGTTCTTCTCGGTCGAGAAGTTTGTCGACCGAGAGTCTGTCGGTCGAAGATTTTGTCGACCGAGGGACTGTCTGGAGCAAGTACATATAAAGTTCAATTCCAACTCTCAACTACCTTGTATGTTGTGTCTAACAGCTATAGAACCTATTAGAAGAAGTAACCCGGGAGACTCTCGGTCGAAAAGTTGTTCGACCGAGCTTATCTCAGTCAACAAAGAGTTTGACAGAGAGTGTCTCTGTTTTGGTGGTTCTAGATGAATATTAAGTGAGTGTATGAGTATGTAGTTGTGACACTATTATAGGGGATGGCCTATCTAAGTGTTGTGAATGGCTAGGGAAGATCTAAACGCTTGATTTACATGATATCTAAGTACTTGTACATTATATACCTGTACAAGTTTTTATATTTGATTACAATCATGAAATTAACACATTGTGAGCATTTCGATCTTCCAAAGTTGTGTCATCCACCTAGTTCCTGTAACACTCAAATAGCACGTTAGATTCACAAGAAAGAAATGTTTGTCATTTTCAAAACAAAGGGATTTTGATGATGTCCATTTAGCCAACAATCTCCCCCTTTTTGAAGTTGACAAACATTTCTAAATATAAATCAAATAATCTTAAAATGAGTTGAGTTTCATACCTGAGATTTACCTTGTGTATTCCTTCTCTTGTTTATGGAATGTGTGCTTATTATTCCCAAAGAAGTGTGGAACATAAAGTCCAACTCTTAGGGAATGTAGCAACTTTTAATGTAAAGCTAAGAGATTATGAAACTCATTGATGGAGTATTTAAGATTTATATTATTTCTCCCCCTTTGTCATTTCAAAACGATAGCCGTTAAAATCATGTGTTAAAACTCCCCCTTAATTTGTTCACCTTTTTCAAAAAGATAACCATTAAATCATTTGAAAGGATGTCCATTTGAAGCCAAAATGTAAGGATTAGAAAAACCAACCGATTTAAGAAGCACAAATGTCAAAGAAAACATCTTCTAAGGGAGTAATGAGTAGTTGCTTCCTTATTTTATTGAATTGATCTAATGGAAGCGGTTTTGTAAAAATATCAGCCAATTGATCTTCCGTATAAACATGATGACGGGATACATGATTTTTAGATATATGATCTCTTAAAAAATGATGATGGATTTCAATATGTTTGGCACGGCTGTGTAAAATAGGATTATGTACCAAGTTTATAGCGCTTGTATTGTCACAAAAGATAGGCGTAGATGAAAATGTAAAACTATAATCATTTAAGACTTGTTGCATGTAAAGCACTTGAGCACAACAAGACCCGACTGCCATATATTCAGCTTCAGTGGTAGACAGGGCAACCGTATTTTGTTTCTTACTAAACCATGGTACTAAGGCTCTTCCTAATAAGAAACAACTTCCGCTTGTTCTTTTTCGGTCAAGTCGACAACCAGCGTAATCGGCATCGGTATAAGCTTTCAAATCCAAAGATTGTCTTTTAGGATACCATAAACCATAGTTTGTGGTGCCGGCTAAGTATCTTAGAATCCGTTTGACAGATTAAAAATGAGTTTGCATGGGTTTTGATTGAAATCTAGCACAAAGTCCAACGGAAAACATGATATCTGGTCTAGAAGTGGTTAAGTAAAGTAAGCTACCAATCATGGCCCTATATAAGGAATCATCAATGGGTTCCCCATTTTCATCCTTATCAATTTTAGTAGAGGTAGCCATTGGAGTGGTAGCATGTTTGCAATGTTCCATTCCAAAATGTTTTAAAAGTTCATTTGTATACTTCTCTTGGCTTATAAAAATCCCAGCAGGCGTTTACTTTATTTGAAAACCAAGAAAGAAAGTCAATTCTCCCATGAGACTCATTTCAAATTCCTTTTGCATAATGTCACTAAATTGTTTACATAAAGATTCATTTGATGCACCAAAGATAATATAAACAACATAAATTTTAACAACTAGAAAGTCAGATTCATATGTTTTGAAAAATAAAGTAGAATCTAAATTTCTAATTGAAAAACTGTTATCAAAGGTATAGTTTTTTAGCCTTTCATACCAATTTCTAGGTGCTTGTTTTAAACCATAAAGTGCTTTCTTAAGTTTGTAAACATGATCGTCTTTACCAGGAATTTCAAAACCAGGTGGTTGGGCAACATATACTTCCTCTTCTTTTATTCCATTTAGAAATGCACTTTTTACATCCATTTGGAATAGTTTGATGTTTTTGTGGGCAGCTATAGCTAGTAGCATTCTAATGGCTTCAAGTCTTTCCATTGGTTCATAAGTTTCATCAAAGTCTATTCTTTCTTATTGATTATACCCTTGTGCTACCAACCTAGCTTTATTTCTTACTACTTCCCCGGCTTTATTTAACTTATTTCTAAAAACCCACTTAGTTCCAATAATCATTTTATTTTGAGGTTTAGGAACTAAGTCCCATACATCATTCTTAGTGAATTGGTTTAATTCTTCTTGCATTGCCATTATCCAATAATCATATTTTAGAGCTTCAGTCACCTTCTTAGGTTCAAGTATAGATCAAATGCCATATTTGCAACATCTCTAAAAGACGATCGGGTTTTTACTTTATCCTTAGGATTTCCAATGATCAGTTCTTGAGGATGATCCTTAATGAGTCTAGGAACGGATTGTTGTGTCTCAACTTGTTGATCATTTTTAGCATTTTGATCATCTTTAGTTGATATGGTTAGATTTTCTACTTGATGAATAATATCAACTACATCATTATTTTCAGTACTTAGTTCTTCATGAAAAGTAATGTGAATGGATTCTTCAACTTTTCTAGAGATAGTGTTGAAAACTCTAAATGCTTTACTAGAAGTTAAATATCCCAAGAAAAAGGATTTTTGTGATTTAGAGTCAAACTTATCTCTATCATCTTTTGTGTTCAAGATATAGCAAGTTGAGCCAAAAGTATGAAAATAGTCAACCCTTGGTTTCTTAGTATACATGATTTTATATGGTGTTTTCTTCAAATAAGAGTGTACGGTTACTCTATTTAGCACATAACAAGTTGTGTTTACTACTTCAGCCCAAAATATTTTAGGTGTATTATGTTCAAGCATCATAGTCATAGCCATTTCTTGTAATGACTGGTTTTTCCTTTCAACTATGCCATTTTGTGGTGGAGTGCGTGGAGAAAAAAAATTGTGAGTGTATCCTTGAGATGTGCAGAATTCTTCAAATAGATGATTCTCAAATTCTCCACCATGATCACTTCTAATTGTGCATATTTTGTTTTTTAATTGATTTTCAATATTTGAACAAAATTCTATGAAAACTTGAATAGTATCATCTTTATTTACAAGAAAATGTACCCATGTATATCTACTGTAGTCATCAACAATAACAAAGCAATATCTTTTCCCACCAATAGATTGTGTCCTCATAGGTCCAAACAAATCCATATGAATAAGTTCTAGTGATCTACTTGTGCTAAGCATGTTTTTGGGTTTAAAAGAAGTTTTAGTTTGTTTACCCAAAGTACATGGTTCAAAATTTTCAGATTGATCAAAAGATAACTTAGGCAAACCACAAACAAGATCATATTTAACTAGCTTTTCTATAACATATGAACTAGCATGACCTAATTTTCTATGCCATAGTTGTAAAGAATTTTCTTTTGCAATTAAGAATTTTCCAACTATAGATTGCATAGAGTTAGTTCTAAGGATATATAGATTTCCAACTCTTTTTCCTTCATAAACAACATTTGTAGTGTTTTCTATTAGTAACTTGCAGCAATTTTTGTTGAATAAAACAGCATATCCACTATCACATAATTGACTGACATTTATTAAATTATGGTGCAAACCATCAACAAGTAAAACATTCTTTATTTCAAGGTTTGTACCAATATTACCTATTCTAACAATTTTCCCTTTACCATTGTGTCCAAAAGTGACTGTTTCGCTTTTCTTTTCCTCAAAAGTTTGAAATGCAATCCTTGTTCCCGGTCATGTGTTTGGAACATCCACTATCAACTACCCAATCCTGTAATAAAATATAAGTTTTGGTACCCATGTGATGGTCCATTATGGTTAGGTACGTTTAACAATAAACGGAATCATGTTTTAACAAATTAAACTGAACATATCTTCATTCGGTCGACAAATATTTTGACCGACAGATGTCTCGGTCGAACAATTTGTCAATCGAGAAAGTTGTTGTTGTATAGGTTGAAACTGAACTAAAACATAAATTCACTTGGTCGACAATTTGTCGACCGATTTTTTCTCCGATCGAAAATTCTTTGAACGGAATAGTTGTTGCTTTCACTATAATTCTATTGTATATTTCAAATTTGTCACAGGTATTTCCTTGGTCAAATATTTTCTCGACCGAGGATGTCTCGGTCAAACTGTTTGTCGACCGAGAATGTTTCTGTTTGTTTCAGTAGATTGTTTATGTTAATTTGGGCTTAAATCGTTATAATATGCTAAGGTACCATTCTATTTAGTTGAGATGAGACATTAAGATATTCAAATGAAGTGTTAGGTCAAAACTCAACTTAATCATGTTAAATTTGCTAAGTTTGGGGTCTTGGAACCCATACTAAATCAACATCCTTTTTCTTGTAAGGACATGAAAAGGAATAATGTCCAAGATGCAAGCAATAATGATAAAAAAAATAGAATCAATTTCATTTCTCTTTCTAGGGTTTTGAGTTGTGTTCTTGGGTACAAACATGATCTTGGTCTTGGGTGCTTGAGTTCTCCTAGGTTTTGGTTGATAAGAATTTTCTTTTGGAATATATCCTAAGCCTCTTCTTACACTATAACCAGAAGAGTTCTTTAGGATCTTATCAAGAATACCATTGTTTCTCAAGCTACTAATTTCTTTTTGTAACTTAGCGATCTCATCAATTTTCTTTTGAATATCTAACTTTGCTTGATCTAGATTAGATGATAAAGCATCTCTTTCCTTAACAATAGCATCATAATCTAGATGATTACATAGGATAGGTTGAGTCTAAAAATTATTTAGTTTTGCAAGAAAATCAACCTTTTCTTGAGAAAGAAGATCATGATTTGTTTCTAAAGTAAGCAACTTCATATTGCAATCATTTAAATATGATTTCAAGGTCAAACTTTCAGAAGCAATATTGTCCTTTTCGAAAGAAAGATTATTCAATCTAGCATATAGATCCTCATTAGCTCTAGTAACCTTCTTTAGTTTCTTTTTGCAATCAACATATTTGTCATGAGTATCTTGTAGACTAACAATTAGATCTTCTTTTGGAAAATCAAGAAGGCTTATCTCTTGAGAATCATCAATATCATCTTCTTTGGCCATGAGACACTCCACATTCTCTTCTCTACTTTCACTATCACTTGACTCATCCCATGCAGCTTTGTATGCTTTTTCTCCCTTGTTCTTGGATGAGCTTGTCTTTCCTTTCTTTGCTTTAGGACATTCATTCTTGAGATGTCCCTTCTTTCCACATTCAAAACACCTAGGAGAGGAAGAAAAAGAATAACCAATAATTTTGTTAGATTTAAATCTTCAATATTTCTTACCATTTACAATTAGAGCTTCTTCTCCCTCATCTCCATCACTTGTTTCATCACTTTCTTGAGTGATGACCTTTGTAGCCTTGAAAGCCATGTCCTTCTTTCTTCCTGGTTGAAGCTCACGCTCTCGTCTTTCTTCCTCCTTTAAGGTTGCTTCATGTGCTTCTAAGTTGCCAATGAGTTGCTCCATCCTTAGTCGGGTGAGGTCATTGGCTTCTTCAATTGCGGTCACCTTAGGCTTGTACTTAGGAGGAAGAGACCTAACAATTTTTGACACTTGATCTTCTTCACTAATGGCTTTACCTAATGCATTCAAACCATTTACAATAGAGGAAACCTTTGTATATATTTCACTAATAAACTCATTTGGTTCCATACAAAACTGTTTAAACTTTTGTTTAAGCATGCCAATTTTGGAATTTTTAACTTGAACAGTTTCTTCATAGGTAATAGAGAGTCTATGCCATATATCATATGTTGTTTCACAATTTGATATTCTATGGAATTCACCCACGGAAATTGAACAATATAGTATACTTATAGCTTTTGCATTCATTTGGTCTGATCTTACCGTATTAACATCCCAAGTTGCATACTCTGTTTGAGGAAAGTCATATGGATTTGACACCATCCTCCAGAGATCCCAGTTAATTCCCTGGAAGTAGAACTACATCCTCCTCTTCCAGTAGGTGTAGTTAGTGCCATCAAAAGGTGAAGGTCTAGCCACGAGTGTCCCTTCCAAGTTGAGGTTGTTGAGTACCCCCATCACCCATTCTTTAAGACTTTGTTAGAGTTCATTGAAGCCTTGCTCTGATACCAAATGAAAAACCACTAGAGGGGGTGAATAGGGTTTTATAAATATTTTAACAATAATTCAAACAATCAACCACAATTGAGATAAGAAGAAAGAGGCAAGGTGTTTAGAGTGGTTCCACCCTTAGCAAAAACTAAGGGAGTCAGTCCACTACCCAATTGTTTCCAATTGGGATTTGAAAGTATTTGAATTTTATTACATTTTTAGGATGTTACACAAAATTACAAATACCTTCCTCACCCTTTGGATATCCTTCACCCCGAAGTCGTCTCACCAACTATGAAGCATCCTTCACTTGAAGTAACTTCAAGCTCCCCCTTGAAGTAGCTTCCTGTTGAGACCTTCTAGAAGTAGTCAAAAGTCATCCTTCTCCACCGAGAAGATCCTTCTACACCTGAGAAGATAGCACCCTCTCCAATCCACAGCCTCCAACCCTAGGAGTAGCAAGGAGAGTACAAGCAATAAGAAGGAACAAGAAGGGAAAATGGAAATTACAATTACAACTTAAGCACAAGGCTTGAATCCTATATCAAGCATTTTGATCTCTTAATCAATGTGTATAGAAGTGGAAGTACAGTGGGTAGGAGATGCTAGCCTTTAGGACATGAATTTGTAGCAATGGAAAGGATTAGCAAATGCTAGAGTTGCTCAATTGCACACAAGAAAGGATTGCCAATTGTAAGTATGTATGTTCAAGTATTTCACAAGTGTGTTTTGGGTGTCCTAAGGCATGTCCTATTTATAGGAATGGCCTATGAATGCTTAAGGTTGTTCTAGACACTTTCTAGGGGGTTCTAAGTGCTCAACTAGCCGTTAGGTATCCACTAATTGCTTTAGCAACGGCTAGTTTATTAATTCTGAAAAGTGCAGACAGAGTTCTTCTCGGTCGAGAAGTTTGTCGACCGAGAGTCTGTCGGTCAAAGATTTTGTCGACCAAGGAACTGTCTGGAGAAAGTGCATATAACGTTCGATTCCAACTCCCAGCTACCTTGTCTTCTATGTCTAACGGCTATAGAACCTATTAGAAGAAGTAACCTGGGAGACTCTCGGTCGAGAAGTTGTTTGACCAAGCTTGTCTCGGTCGACAAAGAGTTCGATCGAGAGTGTCTTTGATTTGGTGGTTCTAAATGAATACTAAGTGTGTGTATGAGTGTGCAGTTGTGACACTATTATAGATGATGACATATCTAAGTGTTGTGAATGGCTAGGGAAGATCTAAACGCTTAATTTATATGATATCTAAGTACTTGTCATTATATACTTGTACAAGTTTTTACATTGGATTACAATCATGAAATTAACACATTGTGAGCATTTAGATCTTCCAAAGTTGTGTCATCCACCTAGTTCCTGCAACACTCAAATAGCACATTATATCCACAAGAAAGAAATGTTTGTCATTTTCAAAACAAAGGGATTTTGATGATGTCCATTTAGCCAACAGGGGGCAAGTTGGGCCATGTGTCCCCTCAAATTTTGAAATTTTTTGAAATTTTTTGAATATATATATACATATATATATGTATATATATAGTGAGAGAGAGTATATTTCATAGTATCAAAGTTAATATTTATTTTTATATGTTATCTCCTTCACACACTAATTAACTTATTTTTGAAGTATATAAAATCTCTTCCATAAATAATGTCAGTACTAATACAATTTGAGGTAAAGGATCACAAATAAAAATACATGAAAATAGGATAATTTCATAAAAATCAATGATGTTTTTTTATTTTAAAAATATATCTCAATTTTCTTTACTTAATGAATTGTTCTTTATTAAATATATTAACAAGTTTATCAAAAACACATACATAAATGTCAACTTACTAACTATTATTTTACACTTATTTTTATAATAATTATATAGAAAACATATATCTATAATTAATAGTATACTTTATTAAATGTCAAATATTTTTATATCATATATAAATAATTAAATATAAAACAAATATAGCAAGTATGTAGTTGTATGGGTAATGAGAAAACAAAAAAAAGATATCTAATATCAAATTATATACTTTATAAAATATCAATTACTTTATATAATATATAAACAATTAAATATTTAACAAATATAGAAAGTACATAGGCAATGAGGGGAAATAAAATTGCTATTTATGTACATAGGTAATGGAGAGAAAGAAAATCGATATCCATGATTAATGGTATAATCCATAGGATATCAAATATTCTTATAATTAAATGTATAACAAGTGTAGCAAGTACATAGTTCTATATGTATGTTTTTTACTTGTACAAACGGTGTATGATGTTTATTTTATATTATAGGTGTAATGCATGATACTAAAGGTAAAGTCAGATAAAATATAATAATTTCTTAGTAGTACATGGTGTCACGATAAATTTATTAATATTTTTTAACAAAATATGTGTATTGTTTTAAATTTTTATAATTAATAAATATATATTAAAAAAATATAATATCACGTGTCGTTACGAAAGAACCCTTAAAATTATACTTCTATTTACAAGTTATGCAAAAAAAAATTCTCTAAATTATAAATATTATTTCATTTTAATCTCAAGGATAATGAATTTTATTAGTTTCCAATGCAACCTTGAAATAATTGTCTTTATAATTTAGTGAACAATAGATTTCCATAAGATCTATTACTTTATTAAGTAACATTTATGAATAAGTTTAACACCATCATAAGTATCTTTACTTAACTTTAAATTATTAAAATATTGGATTTCTTGATTTATATACAATAATGGTCGCATGGTACTACTTATATATTCATTTCTTAACTATATGTTACTTTTTAGTTACTTGTTTGTCTTACTCATCACGTAGGAAATTATTTGTATGATCTTGAAAACTAAATAATGATCCACGCAATCGATATTTAACATTAAATTTTTGTGGGTTTTCCAATATGGAGAATTAATATAAAGGAATAGTTGGTCTTATACAAAAAAAATCTTTTCAATATCAGTGATCGTCATTGCAAACTCATCTAAAATATAAAAAAACTTAAATATATGTAGAATGTTATAATACACATAGTACTACGCAATAATATATATAAGCAGAAGGTTATTTTAATCATATATAAGATTAAGTACTCCACAAATTGATGAGATATGTCTACAACTTCATTTTTTATTTATGTAAGATTCCTCTATTTTTCTCACTACATCCAAACAAATAGGTCAATACCATATCTTTGAGACATGTCCACACTCCATTTGTCTCATAGTGATTATTTAAGTTCTATTTACATCTAATTTAAAATAAAAATAATATCGATCTCGTATAAAAATATAATATTATTTTTACAAGTCTCCCTTCTTTCATCAAGGGGTTGGCTCTGCCGCTACCACCAACCCATAATTATTTACGCTCAGGTCTGACTTGGGTGTTAGATTCAAATTCACCCGAATATCATCATTGTGTGTTCAAATAAAACTAAAATATGGAGGTGTTGCCCAAAACATGGTTCATGATAGATTACTAACACATCGATAAACATAATTGTTCTTAACAAATCCACTAACACATCGATAAACATAATTGTTCTTAACAAATCCGTGGAAGCTTATTGTAGTTTTATATCATACATAAGTTATAATCATATAATCTAGTAAGAATGAAAAAATTGTACATAGATAATAATTGATATACATGTGTTGTCTTATTTTTGGTTGTCTAATTTGTGTGTGTGTGTGTGTGTGTTACGTTTGGTATTTTAGGGTTAAGGCAAATACATGATTTAAATTTGGGTTGTTTTAGGTTTGTGTTTGGAATGATAGATCAAAAGAACACTTTAGGGTCTAATTAGAGCCAATGATTATGACTCAAAATTTCATGATGTTTTGTAAGATCAAGTGACAAAAAAGTCAAAAAAAGGACTTGAAATGGCCAAAACTAAAACCTATTGAACCCTAACCTAGTCGAACGAAATCTAGATCTTCTTATCGCAATCCAATCCCCACCCCTACCCCAATATCTTGACCAATCAATATGTAGGGTAGGCTACTACAAACTAGGCATCTTTTATCGACTTGCATATCACATATGTCTTGTGTCTGCAATAGCCAAGGGAAACCATAGGCCTTCCTCCTCGTGGAGGAGAACAGGACGGTTACTGTGAAATAAGGAAAGGGCTAACTATGTGGTTTTCTATTTTTATGAAGATGTCATTCAAGGACATGGCGTCATCGTTAATACAAAGAACAAAGTTTTCCAGATGTGGACTCGAGTGACTCTGAGTTTGACGTGCTGGGAAAACCCTCCAGCCTGCCAGCCGTCTGTCACCCTACCACCCTGCCACCTACCAGTCTGCCACTTGTTACATGCTAGTGTGATCTTTTTTTTTACTTATAACTTCTAAACCATAAGAAATTTTTGATGAAATAAAATGCAATAGAATCCTTATAAAAAGTACATTCCAACAAGATCAATATTGATATATTTTTAAAGAAAAAAAAATAATAAAAAGTGGGAATAAATATGTCCATTTTTGCTTAAATGTGTCCACTACACTCCTTCAATGCGCCCACTTTTGCTTGATGTGCCCGCTGCACTCACTTTTGAGTTAATGTGCTCACTTTTACTTGAATGAGCCCACTACATCCTTATTGCGTCCACTTTGCTTGAATGTGCCCACTATTGTCCTCATTGTGCCCATTTTTTGTTGAATATGTGTCCACTATTGCTTGAATGTGCCTACTTTTTTTAATACCCCCATTTTTGCTCGAATGCGCCCACTTTCGCTTGA
Source organism: Alisma plantago-aquatica (assembly GCA_963693085.1). NCBI lineage: Eukaryota > Viridiplantae > Streptophyta > Magnoliopsida > Alismatales > Alismataceae > Alisma > Alisma plantago-aquatica. The sequence goes on along the minus strand of OY856409.1, from coordinate 1,276,942,689 downwards.
GTGTGCCCACTACACCCTCGATGTGCCCCGTTGTACCCACTTTTGAGTTAATACGCTCACTTTTACTTGAATACGCCCACTACACCCTCAATGCGCCCACTTTTGCTTGAATGCGCCCACTATATTATCCTCATTGCACTCATTTTTTTTATCAATAAGCGTGCTTCACTATATTCAGAAATTGAAAACCATTGTGTACATGTGGGTATCTATGAAGAAAAATAGAAAAACTCTTTGTGCATATTTAGTCTATGCTATGCAGCTTAGATCTGTATAGGCTTTCTTAAAAGTCTGTTTTGGAGTGATAAAATCCTCCTCAAAGATGGCCGAGTTGCGAGCATTCCATGTATGGTATAGAATCAGCATGATCATCTGTTTTTCTTTCATCGAGCTTAAGCTAGTGATCATGTTTTTCCCTCTTGGACATCACTCAAACAGCGCATTTGCTCTCTCCCATACTTCCTTTATGTACGGGCATTCCCAGAATAAATGTGCTTCTGTTTGAGTTTCCATCTTGCATAGGTTGCATCTAGATGCGATGGAGAAACCTCTTGATTGCAGGTAATCTTCTATAATTAGTCTATCTTTAAACATAAGCCACCCGAACACTTTGACCCTGTTGGGGATTTTTATCTTCCAGAGCCATCGTGCCCAGTTCAGCGTTTGGTGATGATCCCTACAGAGCTCCCATGCTCCTCTCAAGGAAAAAGTCTCAAGGCCTTCGAAATAACATGCGTCAGCTTAACCTATGTTTATTGAGCTGCATAGATTTGCAAGCCCAAACAGGCCTCTAATGCAAGGAATATTCCAGCTGCCTTTAGTAATCAGAAAACTGAGTTTATGGCTCGGTCCCAGACCAATCCTTAGTTTAATTCCTTCATCTACAATATCTCTAAGAAACGTCCCATTAAGCCAGGGATCTTTCCAGAGAAAGATTGCACAGTCGGAACCAATTTTGAATCTGGCTTTAGGTGTCAAGATGTCCCGATGCTTAAGAATTTCCTTCCACATCCAGCTAGCGTTATATTTCTGTTCGCATGACCATATGGACTCATCAGTCAAGTAGTGACTATGGACCCAATGGACCCAGAGATTTTGTTTGCAATTGGCTATATCCCATAACAGCCTAGTTAGACCTGCTTTACTCCACTCTTCCACTGAGCGGATGCCAAGCCCACCTTCAGCTTTTGGCCTACATATCTCGCCCCAAGCGACCGTGTGGAATTTTTTAAAGTCTTCAATGTCTCCCCACAAGAAACACCTGCAAAGCCTTTCAATCTCATCTCTTGTCCCCTTAGGAAGAGGGAAGGTGCCAATCCAGAAAAGGTGGTAAGCAGATAGAGTAGAGATGATAAGTTCTATTCTACCTGCCTTTGAGAGGAGCTTTTTCTTGAATGCGCACAATATAGCCTTCAATGCGCCCACTATTGCTTGAATGAGCTATTATTTCTTTGATACACCCATTTTTTGGTCGAATGCGCCCACTATTGTCCTCATTACGCCTATTTTTTGCTTGAATGCGCCTATTATAGCCTTCAATGTGCCCACTATTACTTGAATGTATTTTGATGTGCCTATTTTTTCTTGAATGCACTTACTTTTGCTTGAATGCACCCACAACATCCTCAATGTGCCCTGCTACGCCCACTTTTGAGTTAATGTGCTCACTTTTGCTTGAATGTGCACACTATTATCCTCATTGCGCCCATTTTTTACTTGAATGTGTCCACTATTGTCCTCATTGCACCCATTTTTCGCTTGAATGTGCCTACTATTTCTTTAATGCACCCATTTTTGGTTGAATGTGTCTACTTTTGCTTGAAAGTGCCCACTTTACCCTCAAAGTATCCTATTGCGCCCACTTTTGATTTAATGTGTCGACTTTTATTTGAATGAGCCCACTACACCCCCAATGCGCCCACTTTTACTTGAATGCACCCACTATTGTCTTCATTGCGCCTATTTTTTACTTGAATGTGCGCACTACAAGCCTCCAATGCGCCCACTATTGCTTGAATATGCCTACTATTTCTTTAATGTGTCTATTTTTACTTGAATGCGCTCATTTTTACTTGAATGCGCCCACACACCCCCAATGCACCCAGCTACGCCCACTTTTGATTTAATGTGCACACTTTTACTTGAATGTGCCCCGTTTCTGCTCTTATTGCACCCATTATTTTTCATGATGCACCCATAAATGATTGGATTCGCCTTTTACTTCCCTCCTCACTACATGTCCTCTCTTCACTTCCCTCTTTTTTTTTACATTTCAAATGTCTCTTTCTCATTTATTTTCTCATTTCTCTTTACTTCCCTCCTTATATCGATGTGTATTATTTTCTAAAAATATATGTTAATATTGGTCTTGTTGGAATGAATTTTTGTAACAAATCTAATAGTTTTTATTTCGTCAAAGAAATCATTACGCATCAAATATTATACACAACAAATTTCCCTTTATACTACCTACTAATATCCATGTGTATTATTTTCTCAAAAATATTTTAATGTTGGTGTTGTTGGATTGTATTTTTTATAACAAATCTAACCATTTTATTCTTCAAAAAATTCACTACAAATCAAAAATTATGTAAAATAAATTTTCTTTCTATTTCTATCTTAATCTTTCTCCACATACCTATCAAATGAGTCCACTTATCTACCCCCTGCCACCTCACCTTGCAAAACCATCCCCCATCCAAAACTACCCCTGACATGGGTCCCACGCGGGTAAAACCAACCCCAGACAAATGGTAAATGTCTGAAGCTTGAGATTTAATTTAGCTGGAAGAGGTTTTAGAAACTACATATGATTGTTCATGAGAAAAGCCAACACAAGGTAGCCTCTGCATTTCTAGCAACGGAAAAGCTACAATCAAAGAAAGTGGCAGGCGGAACGTTCCATCAACATCTTTGAGGGGCACATAGGTCGTATCGAACGGGAGACAACGGCTTTCTACATATCTCCCCAACAACGACAAGCACAGCTCCTGGCGAACAATAATGCTAAAAGTAAAATGGACCACACCATGCTGGCAACAGCAACAGGTTGTTTGGAAGGGAGCAACCAGTTGAAGAAAGTTACATAACAAAAGCAGGGGCGGTTAAGAATCTAAAGTATCTCGTCAAAACCGACACGCTGGGTTAGGTGACATGAGAAAACTGGATTACTTCAACCCCTGGTTCAAATATAAGATAAGAGGATCGACACAGTTGTCAAGATCTCCACGCTAGAAGTAAAACTATGGCCTTTCTCGTGTAGAAAAAAAAAACCTCTTGGAAAAGAAGAATGTTGAGGGGCAGCACCAGCTGTAACGGAAACAAAATCATTGCTTTCAGGAAAAAATGTCATTCTCGTCAAGAATACAATTACGCAGGCGGCCCAGTGTGCTTATTTCGCTTTGGGCTTTAAACCACTAATATATTGCCGGATCACTTTCACACACTACGTATCCCTAGAATACTAGGCCATGCAGGTTCCCTTGACTAAAACTCCGGCATATTATATAATAAACAGGTCAAGATGTCCACAACGCCGGCCGGCTCAGCCGAAAAAATAGATCCACGTCAACAAGACAACAACATTTCCAAGAGCATACATAGGATGGGCACGTCCCAACCGCTGTTGTGATTGTAATGACTTGATATATATCGTAAACAAATGGAGTCGGCAGTAGATGGCGATGGTACTTGCAAACATCCCATTCAACCTAAAAACAAATATTATCAGACATCATATACAATGAATCAAGTGCTTCAGTGTCTTTTATATTGAGGTATTCTTGGATAACCTCTTGTTTCTCCACCATTGCAACTATCTAATTCTGTGAGCCTGGCATTTCACCACCACCTACGAACGGGAGACATTGGACTCACAATAACAGAAATAATCACAACACAACTGGAAAGAAGCCTTAAGAAACAGTTACATGTTACTGGCAAGTGCAGCTTGCAAATTATAAAAACGAATCAAAACTTTAGAATCTATCTAATTCCACGAGTCTGGAAGCAGCACTAGGCACAATCAGATGGTTTGCTGCCAATCATCAATCAGAACCGGTTACATCATTATTTGGCACTTCAGTGTCATCTGGATCTTTCGTCTCAGAGCTGCCATCTATTTGCTCCTTGCTTGGATCCTCTTCTGTATTGCCCAGTCGCTGTTTTCTCCTAGTCTCAATCAAGTCTATCAAACCCCCATCCAATGCGCCAAGCTCCTCGTACTTGGTCAAGATTTTTGTCTTCCACAACACACCCAACTCATTGTCCAGTTTCTTGTAAGGTGTCTTCAGCAAGTACTCATCAATGCCACCAGCCTTATCGATGCACCGCAGAGCATGAGTGGTGACCTTCACCCTAATAAAACCGTCATAAATGTAGCTGTAAAGACGCTTGTCCTGGATATTCGGTTTCCAGTTACGTCGAGTCCTTCAAATGCAAATGAAAGCTTTTTGGTCAGAGTGGCGCGGCTACTTTGAGCTGTAATTCAAAAGAATAGTACAAGAACCGGAAAAAAAAACAGACCAAAAATAAAGTCCCGATCAAGACGAGAATATAAATCTGCTCATTTGATCTTTTATATCCTGTCATCGTAATTAGTTAAATAGGTTTAGGATGGCAAACCTTTCACCTCTTTGATATCTTTTCTCAATTCTATCTTGTTTTCAATAGTTAAAATATAACCTATTCCCTTTATATTTAAAGTTATTCAGGCAGAGAGATTTAACTATAATAGAGTGGTGTGGTTTGTCATTGCATGCCCGAGTTTAATATCAATATGGAATAGAGTTATAAGGAAAGTAATGATTCATTGCAGCATATTTGGTTTCCTTCAGATGGAGCCCCAACAACTTACCCTAGCCAGAAACATTGCCCCTTGTATTTCGTACAACTGAACAAGTGCTAGTCTCGGGCTAGGAAGCACGGATATGGACATGGACGTAGGAGTAATGTAATTTTGGACTACATAGGACACAGCTACCGCGCTAGACACGTCTAGAACAAAAGTATATATGCATGTGTGTGTGTGTGTGTGTATATGTGTACAGATCGCACGGATACACTCAAGTATTTTTGCGTATCAAGACTTTTTTTTTAAATGTAAACCATTAATCTTCATTGTCATACTATAATTAGGTTACATACAAATTTTGAGCCCATTTGGATGAGTGTATGTCACTCATCCGAGGGCAACAAAATCGACTCACGAAACAAATTTGAAATGCATAATTTTTGCGGTCTTAATGACATGACCTATAAATGTCCAAATGGGCTCAAATTTTATATATGAGTTATTCACATGATGTTTAAGAAGATCAACGGATTAGATTTTTCAAAAAAATATTGCATCATGGAAAACTACTTGAGTGTATTCTGCTCCGGATACACTCGAGTGTATTCTAACCTGACTATATATAAATATATATATATATATATATATATATATATGTGTGTGTGTGTGTGTGTGTGTGTGTGTGTGTGTGTGTATATATATATATATATATATATATATATATGTGTGTGTGTGTGTGTGTGTGTGTGTGTGTGTGTGTGTGTGTGTGTGTGTACACACACACACAAAAGGATCTAGAACACTTTAAAAGACGACATCACATTTTCTAATTCAAAAATAAATTCGTGTGTGGAGTCAGCCCTCGCTTCGAACTCGAAAAATATTTGCTCATCCCAATTTAAACAACAAATCCAAATAAAGAATACAATCAATACTACAAAATATTCACATATGAAACAATCACATAGTGCAACATTGCAAATCACTACAAAATCAAACTGGTAATATATTAATAAAATAAAAATACGAGTGAAACACCACAATTATCATCATCATCATCACCTAAGCCTCAATCCCAACCCCAACATGGTTGGGGTAAAATAAGGTTAATACGGAACGTACCAAAACTATGATTAAAAAACCCAGTGTCTAGACCTGTCAAACAAGGTCCAAATCCATGGGCACCCAGGGTCGACCCGTTTGAATTGGGTTTGGGTGACGAAATTTCTAACCCGCTAGAAATCAACCAATTAACTAAGGTAAATATATTATGATAAATTTAATACATACATGATTCTCAAGATATGCCATGCCCACACATCTATAAAGCAACTAAATGGATGATGTGTAACGTATATAGTGTGAAAAGACAAAGTCAAAAGGCCATATTTGATATGTTTTTTATGCTAATGGACACAAAGTAACTATGCTCTACATTGTGACTTATGTTCATGAACATATAATGATTATGTTGCATGTTCATATCTAGTCGCATCAAATATATTCTTTTTAAATTCATTTTGTGGAGTAGATAAACATAAGAACATGATGTGTTAGTAATTTCTAATTTTAGATGAAAAAATAGTGTTATAGTAATATATTATGGTATTTGCGGCATCTACATCATTTATATTTTCAGTTACATTATAACAGTTAGTTGTTTTATTTTTTATTACATTGTGTTTGACATCAAATATAGTTGATGGTTTCTTTCATTATCCTTTGTTTGCCCTTAAATTTATCAGTGAAATATTCTACTTCTTGTAGTTGAGACAACTCGAAACATATTTTTATTGTACACATTACATGGGCACCCACGGGTGGACCGGCAGGTTTGGATGTGTTGTTGCTCCACATGTTTAAATTACATCTTTTTAACATGCACCCATGAGACCCAAAACCGCAATAACCCAACCCAAACCCTACCCAGCCACCCACTCGTTTGACAGGTCTAACCGTGTCAGATTTCCACACACCATGTTGACGAAAATCTGCTTCTCGTATTTGACATCTTACACGCTGCGTCAGATTGGCATGCCGCGGAAGTCTATCATCTTCGACTAAAAGAGCTACAAAATTGTGTCATTGGTGAACACGACGTGTCTCCATCAGTTTGTTCATCATCTTCACAATCAAAGATGATGTGTCGTTGTCCAACACGGCGTGTGTCACCATTACGGTCAGCAACTCAATCAGCAGCAATGGCTTCTTAATAGGTGTCTCGGATCAATTCTCGAGGCATCTTCAGAGGTCAGACCAGAAGCTCTCCAACAAGAAAAAGATATATCTTTATCGAATCTTTAATTGAATTTATTATTCGACCTAATCCATACCGGTTCGGAAAAAGATCCATTTACTTTCTTATCTTGATCATATCATCGGGTCACATGCTACATCAAATCCAGTTATAGCTTCATCTGTTGCAGCTTCCTCACCAAGTCAATCTCTCTGAAGCACCATAAAGTCTCATACTCACACATGTGATGCAGTTCGCTCTCATGCACAAGATCAACCTCTCTCATGTGCTTTCAAGCACAACATCAAGTTTTCTTAAGTGTGAGGTCATGTTCTCTCAAGCCCGTTGAGCAGTCCAACACACAACTTCTCCAGCCATATCAAACAAATCCTTCTCTAGTCGTTTCTTCCTACTCCACCCCATGTCCCCCAATGTCACACGGGAGTTTCTCTATCTTTTTCCACCTCAACCACTTTCGTCGTCTCTTTGTGGTTGGTGTGCAGAGGAGAGATTGCGGAGATCATAAGAGGGGGATGAGGAGGAGAGTTGAGGTGCAGAGTTCAGAGCCTACAAGAGGAATAAAGAAAGAGGAAGAAGAGCATTGTCTACATATAGAGTTTTGTGTACTTGGTGTGTCGTCTATTGTCCAATTCACGGTCAATGTCCATCCCAAGTTGCCAAGTGTTAATCTGTCATTCAGAATTCATCTTCTCGTATCGTTGTCAGCTGAAGAAGATATCCTCAGATCAATTGGGTGTCATCAACGCTCTACATCAAGTGAATATGCTTCTTCATGGGCTATGTCTTGGTCATTCTACTCTGCAACACTTCAGCCTTCTAGTATTGGAGCATCTTGGATTATTTGCACATTTAGTTGTGTCGGTCTGACACACCTGTCGATGTAGGACAGGCTCCGCCTTTACGCACTTACGAGCACAGACGTCGTCGTGTTGTTAGTTAGGCCTTTTTTCCAGCGTATGTTATTTTATTATGGCTTTTCCATATTTTGGGCTTTTGTAAAGTCACGTGGTTTAGTCCCACATTGGCTATTGCTCATTCAATTTTTCTTTTAGAAGCTTATATAAAGGTTTTATTACGTCTTTGTTTAAGCACAATTGATGAATGAGAATCATTTCCTTAATCATTTCGTCGCATTTCTTCTTTAGTTCTATAGATTTACATTAAGTAGTATCAAAGCCTAACCCTTAGCGTTGTGCTCCTGCCCGCCGCCCTCTAAAACAAGCCGCCACCCTCCCCAGCGAAACTCCACCGTCGCCCTTCCCCTACCCGACCTAGTTACTATCCACCGCATCCTTCAGCCACCGCAATTTGCTTCCAGTCGCCTGCCTATAGCAGCAGCCTTCCCTACTGTCGTTGTTTGTTGCATATCCTACATCGTCACCCGTCATCACTTATGTCGCCCGCAACAGACTCTTTTTGTTGCCACTGTCGTCGTCCATAGCAAATCTCGCCGCCAGATCGACGTCTACAGCCAGCAATGATGGAAGGATGTGGCAAAGCCAATGGTTGGTGATCAGGTGCAGGAACAAATTGTGCAGCACGCAGAGGGGGATGTGGCGGTGGTTCATAGTGCGCTTGCGGAGCAACGGGTTAGGATGTGTGATGGTAGGGTGGTTGATAAGGGTGTGGTTCCACATAGGGGTGCGGTGAATAAGGATCAGGTTCTACATAAGGGTCAACATCTCCATGGGGATGGTAGTCAGGGGTCTCATAGAGTTGTGGTGGACAAAATTGTAGAGTAGGGTTGGGGGGGGGGGGGGTTGTGGTGCATTTCCAGGATTTGGTGGCATCCCATACCCCATAAAAGGTGTTGAGTTTTGATCGGTCTGTAGTGTATGTTTTTGGTGAATAGTGCGAAGCTCCGCCATTATTGTATTAATCGCTTGGCCAAGGGTATCGAGGGTGAAAACAGGTATGAAAACTCAAGGGCTACATCTAAAGCCAGTTATAAGACAGGGCAATTTGATCGACAGCCCGACATCATGATTTGCACAACATAAGCAAAAAAAATCATTGTGTCTATAAAAAACGTAGTTTTTTAATGGAAAACGCAATATTTCAAGAAAACAATGTGGACAGATAATATGATAGTAAAGTAACGCAAAGAATGAGCTAAAAACCTTTCACAAAAGTGGGACTTGGCAATATGTCGGTAGAGAAACCAAAACACCAAATGGACCCGTTTGTGAATGTACTAAATTTGCATAAGTTAAGCAAAAGTACAATAAACAATGAAAAGATCTTACCTAAATTGATGACAATCGTTGCCTCCATGACTTTGATATAGATGGAGAGAATAACTCGTGATGAAGTAAGATATATGCTCCTTCATCGGCGGATCCAACTACGTCAAAGGACGCTACAGGCTGTAAGCATCGATCTGGCTGCAACAGTTGCTATGAACAACAACGGCAACAGGAGAGTCTGTTGCGAGCAGTCGCAGGCAATGGCGAGTTATGCAGCGCACGGCAAATGATGGCGGATTATGTAGCGGACGACGGCGGTAAGGAAGGTTGTTGCTGCTATAGGCGGCGGCTAGAAGCAGACTCCAGTAGCTGAAGAATGTGGTGGATGGCGACTAGGTCTAGCAGGGGAAGGGCGGCGATGGGTTTTGTTGGGGAGGGTGGTGGTTAGGTAAACTTGACCCCAAAACTTTTCTCAATTGGATTGCTAGTTCGGAAGACTATTTTGACTGGCATGACATGACAGGCGCCCAATGGATTAGGTTTGCTAAGATGAAACTCGAAGGGTCGACCAAGCGATATTGGCAAGGTGTCCAGCGTGACATGGAGCGTATTAATCAACCTCCCATCCTCTTTTGGAATGAGATGAAGACTAGGCTACGTGAGTGCTATGTACCCGCCTAATACCAAAGACAACTTTCTGACTGGATGGCCCTTAGCCAAGGGTCATCATCTATTCAAGAGTACATGGAAAGGTCTGAGGAGGCTAAGAACCGTTGTATTCACAATGATTCCGATTAGCAATTGGTCGCTTGTTTTGTGCACCGTTTACACCCTAATATTAAACGAGAAACTGAATTACAACAGTATGAGTCCTTAGACGACGCTTTTCAGCGTGCCCAAAAGGTAGAGAGTTACAACCTGCTTCTTGTGGTCCTTCCTTTTCTCATTTTGAAAAATGTACTCGCTCAACTAATAACCCTTCCACTACCCCATCTCGCTTTGCCTATCCCCTACCCCAACCATCTCCCCAGAGTTCTTCAACCCCTTCCTCCTGTAAAGGAAAGGAGGTGGTGACAACTCCAGTCCGGCCTCCTCCGCCAGGTCGCGAATGTTTTGATTGTCATAGCACGACTCACCTAACTGCCCAATGCCCTCATTGTGCTCTTTTTGTGTCCTCTGATTCTCCTGATACCACCCCTGAGGATGACATTGAATATGAAGATGTTTTTCCGCGTATGAATCTTCTAATGCTGACATTGATTACAATTATATTTATAATTTGTCATATCTCCAGGTCATGCATGTTCTAGTTGCCCATTTAAAAAAGGATGAATGGAAACGCACACCCCCTTCCAGACCTTCAAACACGCCGGTAAAAGCTGCAAACTACTCATTGATGGTGGCAGTTCACAGAATATCATTCATCTCATGGATTGAAGCGCATGGAGTTGTGCCCAGGCCCCATCCTCAGCCACATTAAGTCCATTCGGTGGATCAAATTAGTTTGTTCGTCCCCCAACGATGCCTTGTGCCCATCACTCTAGGCACTTATTCAGACCACATTTGGTGTGATGTGTTGCCTATGAAAGTTGGCCAGGTAATTCTTGGTCATCCTTAGATTTATAACTTAGATGCCCACAATGAGGGATGTTTCAATGTTTATATCTTCAAGCACAAAGGCAAAACACATACAATTAGCACCTACACAATTCATCTCTTGTATGAAAAAGAGTCCACCACCAGACCCCCAGACCTCCAAATCCCAACACTCTCTACATCTCGCCTTCCGAAGAGAGCTGGAAGAAGCCATTTGCAAATATTGATGCATGTATGTCCTATATATCAAAGAATTCACTCCTATACCTGATTCTCAGCCCCCAGCATCAAAAATTGTCTCCCTTCTCGACGAGTTCAAAGACATGACACCCACAGACCTTCCTGATGAGCTCCCCCCTTGTGTGATATTTGGCATTAGATTGATTTGATTACAGGGTCTTCGCTCCCTAACCGACCCCATTGTCGTGTGAACCCGACTGAGCATGATGAATTGATACGCCAGGTCGATGCCCTCCTTATCAAAGGGTTAATTCAAGAGATCAAGAGCCCTTATGCGGTTTTTGCTCTCATTGCCCCCAAGAAGGATGGAAGTTGGAGAATGTGCTTAGAATGTCGACCCATTAATAAAATCACTATCAAATATCATCTCCCTATTCCACGCCTTGAAGACATGTTTGATCTATTGACGTGATCCGCTATTTCTCTAAGATTGATCTTCGTAGCGGTTGCCACCAGATTCATTTTAAGGAGTCTCATGAATGGAAGACTACCTTCAAAACCCCAGACGAATTATATGAGTGGTTGGTCATGCGGTTTGGCCTGTCCAATGCACCCAGCACCTTCATGAGAGTCATGAACCATGTATTGTGGCCAATATATTGGTAGATTTTTGGCAGTCTACTTTGATGATATTTTGATTATAGTAAGACCAAGGATGAACACCTAACTCATCTCCGACTAATCTTCAACACACTTTGCACTGACAAATTGTATGTCAATCTAAAGAAGTGTTCTTTTCTTCAAGGTAAAGTCTTTTTCCTTGGCTACTTCACATTCGCTATCGGCATTGAGACTGACCCTGCCAAAGTCAAAGCTATCATTGATTGGCCCCAACCCACTACGATCTCTGAACTACGTAGCTTTCACATGCTGGATACTTTTTATCGTTGCTTTGTTCAAGGATTCAGCACCATTATGGCTACTCTCACTGAGTTAATGAAGTGTGATAAATTAAAGAGGACACCATCCGCCAGACGAGCTTTTGAGGCTGTCAAAACTAAGTTAATTGAAGCTCATGTTCTTGGCCTTCCTAATTTCTCACTTCCGTTTGAGGTATCATGTGATGCTTCCGGTGTTGGCATTGGTGGCGTTCTAAGCCAAGAAGGGCATCCCATTGCCTTTTTCAGTGAGAAACTCAAAATGACGCAAAGCGTAAATACTCCACTTATGATTAATAATTCTACATTGTTGTACAATCTCTAGGTCATTAGAGGCACTATCTTCTTCACCGGGAGTTCATCCTCTGGTCTAACCATCAGGCTCTTTGCTTCCTGAATTCCCAAAAGAATTTAAGTGTTTGTCGCGCCAAGTGGTGTGAGTTTCTTTAGGAGTACACTTTTGTTCTCAAACACCGCTCTGGTGTTGGAGATCAAGGTTGCAAACACTCCCAGTCGTTGCTTGACCACCCTACAGTCTATGAGCACATGTCCTGACTTTGGAATTATACAATCTGACCTCCTCGGTAGCACACCCAGCCAAGCTTTTGATTTTATCCTACGTGATGGATTCTCTATTGTAGCACGTAGTTATGATCCTTCCACAGTTCACGATTTTCTCATTAAGGAATTACATGTCGGCGGCCTCACTGGTCATTTTGGTAGGGATAAGACCACTTCTGTAGTGAATGACAGATTTTATTGGCCCTCCCAATGTTGTACTTGTCAATTGGCAAAAACCAAAAGACAAAATACAGGCTTTTACACTCTCCCTATTCCCCACGAGCCATGGAAGGACCTAAGTATGGATTTTATTCTGATCTTCCCCGCACTTCACGTGGCCATGACTCCTTGCTTGTAGTTATGGATTGTTTTTCTAAGATAGCCCACTCCATTGCATGTAGTAAGACTTCTAACGCCTCCCATATCGCCCGCCTTTTCTTTAATGAGGTAGTCAAGACTACATGAACTTACCACCACCACAGTCTCTAACCGTGATGTGAAATTTGTTAGTTACTTTAAGAAGACTTTATGGAAAATCTTCAGTACCAACCTTAAAATCTCTTATGCCTTCCACCCTCAAACTGATGGTCAAACTGAGGTGGTTAACATGAGCTTGGGTAACCTCCTGCAATGTCTTGTAGGTGAACGTTTACGCAATTGGGACTCATTGCTACCTACTACTGAATTTGCTTACAACAGCCATGTTAATCGATCCACAGGAAAGAGCCCTTTTGAAGTTGTTAATGGTTACAAGCCCCGCTATTCTATAGATCTCGTTCCTGTGTCCACTGTTGAACGCCCTTCCCACACTGTTGAGACCTTTGCCCAACAAATTCATGATTTTACATGTTGAGATTCGCTGTAACTTACTTTGTCTTATAAAAATTACAAGCTTTCTGCAGTGCACGCCACATGTTTCAAGAATTAAATGTTGGAGATCATGTGTTAGTGCATGTGCATCCTGAACGCTACCCCAAAAATTCTTTCAAGAAGCTTCATGCCAAAGCGTTCGGACCTTTGCAAGTACATAGTCAACAGGGACCCAATACCTATGTACTAGATTTGCCAACAGACTGGGGCATTAGTGCAATATTCAATGTGGAGGATCTTTCTCATTATCGTGGTACATTTGAGGTCCCTCCACCACCAAGGGTAGGTTCTTCAAACTGTCATTGTGCTTCACTGTCTTTAGCAGCTCTGCCTCGACTTCCTCAACAGCCGCACGAGCGCATCGACACCGTCTTGGTCGACCAGATCGTCCTCACCAGCAAGGGCACCGTACATTGTTTCTCGGTTCGCTGGATAGGCCGGTCTCCGGTGGACGCCACATGTATCACCGAGGAGGAATTCTGCCGCATTGATGCAGATCTTCTTTAGCTCTAACTCACCACTGACTTGACGAAGTCGAGTCTTTTGCAGTCGAGGGGAGTTGATGTAGGACGCACTCCTCCTTTAGGCACTTACGAGCGCAGGCATCGTTGTGTCGTTAGTTAGGCCTTTTTTCAGCTTACATTATTTTATTATGCCTTTTCCTTATTTTGGGCTTTTGTAAAGTCAACCTTTAGTCTTTTCTTTAGAAGCCTATATTAAGGCTCCATTGCCTTTGTGTAAACACAGTTGATGAATGAGAATTATTTCCTTAATCATTTAGCCGCATTTCTTCTTTAGTTTCGTAGATTTACATTACCGGTCTTTTGTAGAAAATCATTCAGTCGTCTATGTGTTATGCGTGCGGAGAGGTCACCTTGAAGAGTATGTGATATGCAGGAGTATATACGAATTTGGATTTTTTTAATAATTTAATTGTTATATATAAATTAACCACATAATTGCATATTCAATTTGTACAATTCTATATTTGGACCTTAAAATTTGAGAGATTTAAATATAAAGTTTCAATGAAAAGTAAAGCACCATTTAGAATGCATTCTAGAATTAAGCATAAACTTCAATGAAGCATGCACGAAATGGTTAACACAAGTACAATGAAGAGTAAGCAAATCATACAAAACGATGCCTACATGTCCTAGAGGTCCAAAACAACAAACATTAAATGAGCATGCAACTCATGTATAAAATATCAACAAAACAGTACATCAAGAGAATGTTATCAATAAAAGTATAATCTAGTTTGGACTGAAACAACAAATGTCTATCTAAAAAGTGTTAACTAATCGGCCTAATAAGTGGCTAAGTACATGAGGGCCACTTGTGTGGCCCTTGCGGCCTTTTTTTGAAACACTGTCAGCAATGTTTCCTCCTTATTCGTCCTTGCCTCTCAAGCATGTTAATGTTCGTCCGTGCCCAATCAAGCACGTTGATGTTCGTTCGTGCCCTATCAAACATGTTGATGTTCGTCCATGTCCTGTCAAGCGTGTTGATGTTTGTCCGTACCCTGTCAAGTACGTTGATGTTCATTCATGTTTAGTCAAGCACATCGATTATTTACTACAACCTAGTCTTCATGTGACACATATCCTAGAAACTACTTCAATGTCAGTAGCAACTGAGTTTGTGACTAAGATGATTTTCACATGTTCCTTCAGCATATTTCTGTATACAAGCTCCAACCTAGTCAAAGCTCTAGATGTTTCAAAGATTTGGTGTACATTGATCTCTCTCAAAGATCAGGTGTTTATCAATCTCTAGGAGAAGCTTCAAAGTTAGAGATGCCAAAGACATTGAAGTGTAGAGGGTGCACATGTCGTGCTAGTCAAGGGGATATCATGTTTGAGTCATAACTTTTTTTCTATGTTGTGTTTGTCTGTCATCAAAGCTAAGCATGTTATTCTCCCATGCTCCAGATTGCAAGGGAGTATTAGAAGTATAAGTCATATCATATATGGGCCAGAGTCTTTAGGCCCATATAGAGTCTAGTAAGGTCTAGTCAGGTCAAGAAGTCTCTAGAGTCCTGACCACCTTCTATATATAAAGGAGAGGGGTCGCTCTTGTATCAAACTATATGATAAACTATAAAAAGCTGCAGTAACAATATAGGAACACAATAATCCAAGAATTGTGTATATTAGAGAATAGTGACAATTGACTATAGATCGTGAGAAAGAGGGAGAGGATGTGTCTAAGATAGTGAATTGAAGAGGGATAGGAGACAACAATGATAGAGGAGAAGATGATGTGTTGGATCATTGTTTCATGATGCTCGTGGTGTAGGAGGATGACGTGTGCCGAAGTACTTGATGGAAGAGGCAAGGCCCAATATTAATTGGAATTGTACCTCCTGATCCTACTGCTACTCACGGCTGCTCACAATAAAAAAAATTCCTTTTTATTTCAACTCATTAATTTCGTATAACATTCTTACTAGGTTCTTTCTGAAATAAAAATCAGTAGCCAAAATTGTGTTTTTTTTGTTAAAATATTTATGCTAATAACTGTCGGCCTTTTGTGTGTATCAGATGTGTGTAATGATCTGAATTGACGATATAGTGGATACAAACACCCCAAATATATGGATAAAAACTTTACTTTTTATAGCATGTTTCAGCAATATTGTGTTAATATTGATACAACAGTAAATATTTAGATGGATAAAAGTCAGTAAACATATGATCAAAAAATAAGTCAGTAAACATGCTGCACAGTTACACTAGTAAAATGTTCAGGAAATCGTCGTGCGTGATTTCATGTGTTAGGAAACATGGACGCTTCCCGGAGGCTGACATGTCCGTGTCCGTGTCCGACATGTGTTCAACATGGACATGCTGTGGATATGTGGTGGACACAGCCCAGACATGTCCAAGTCCCGCTTTCTTTATTAGGAGTTGGAAACAGCCCGAACACGGCTTGGACAGCCCCGATACAGCTTGGACATATATGACGGGACATTGAGAAGGGAAATACCTCATCACTATATTCACTCTCCTTTTCTAAAAATAACAACATATTTCCCTATTCTTTCTTCGTTGTCCACCACGAACGCTATTTTTTTACTATCCAAAATTATATATGCATAATCTTTATTGATAGGTTCATTCTTTGTCAGTGAATTAAAAAACGGCCATGACTCTTATCCGCCTAATTTAGCCCCTAAGCGCCCGCTTAATTGTTTTGAAGATAATCGCCCGCTTTTTGCCCGCCTCACCCACTTTTTCCCACTTTTTTCCCACTGTGTTTAAAAATCTGAATGTAAGCATTTAACATTAATTAACTACATAGTCCAAGTAGTGTTGACTATAATATATGAAACTTGTATACATTAAATGTTCTATGATATAGCTAGTCCTAATTTAGAATGCATACTTTGTGTGTAAGCTGTAACAATTGGGTACTGCTGTAATGCATCTAAGTAAATATCATATTGCTCTATTATACTTCTAATGCATGATTAGTTTTACTGATTTCCTTGCTGCTTTCAGTGATTAATGATTGGTACTACTGGTTAGTATTACTTTAGTGATTACTTTAATTCAATAATTCATAGTTTGTTATTTACAATTACTGATCTGCTTGCTGATTTTAGTGATTAGAGATACTGATTAATAGTAAAGTATTGATGAATACTTGTTAATTACTGATTTTCTGATTAGATATGTATAGAAGCTCCTTATAAATATATTTTTTATATACACATACATGTAATTTTGTATAAAAAATTATAAAATTTAGACACCTGCTTTTTCAAAAATCGCCCGCTTAATCGCCCGCCTACCGCTTAATCGGTTACAGGGTGCTGTCCGCACACCTCCCGCTTCCCGCTTTCTGATACCTTGTTCTTTGTGATATTTAACTCATTAAGTTATTTGTGAATAAATTGTCTATGAGTTGACTGTTATTTTGAGTTTAATGTGCGTTCGTTTGATGGTCTGTCTTTGATGGCTTGATTTCATGATATATGCAATTGTGTGTTTGAATATAAATATGAAATTGGATATAGCATGGATGAGACAATCTTTGTGTTTGAATGTGCTTGTTCTTTTTTGTCTTTTTACACAAAAATAATATACACGTATATGTATTTTTTTTTGCCATGTCTGTGTCCTTGTTCGTGTCCATGTCGGTGTCAAGATCTGTGTTTGTGTCCATGCTTCCTAGCATATGTGGTTCGGCCTTTAGGAAGAGCAGTCCACAATGCAGGCCAGGGCCGCATAGGTGCTTCTAAGGCCGCTTAGTCAGCACTTTCTAAGACGGACCAAACGTATAAGTCCACAGTTGCAGTGGCGACCTCAATGCACAAAGGCAGCATTGCGATCCTCCCTCTGCCTCTTCTACAGCAGGCGGGAGCTGCTTCTCTGCTCCAACTCACAGCTTCTACGCTGGCACGACTTCTCCAAGGTAAATTTTATTTAATTTGTTTCTTCTTTTTTTTCGATCTTCTTCCCTACTTCCTCTTCTTCCTTGCATAACTTCCTCTTCTTCTTGATATGTCAGTACTCTTCTTCTCTACTTCCTCTTCTTCCTATTCTCGTTTTCCTCCCAACCAAACAGTGAGCAACACCTAGCCTTCTTCCACCACCTCCTTTTCAATACAAACAAATCTCCCCTTTGAATCTACGAATTGCTCTCCCTCCTCCCTCTAGTAATCATTCTCCTTCTCCCCCTTTATTTCTCTCCCAATTACCCTTCACACACGTACTGATTTCTCTACCCTCATTTGCTTCATGTATTCAGTTCTTCCTTCTCCTTGTATCCACTCAACTATATGATAATTCTCACCCTCCTCTCTTCATTCTTCTTCCACTTTCTTCATACTTTAACCCCTTCCACAACTTTATCCCCCTCCTACACTTTCTTCTTCCCCCTCTCTTTGTTATTCACCTTACTATTTCCTATTGTTCCTTCTCCTACTTTCCATTCCAAGATTTACTGTCTTCTTCCTCCTCAATTCTCTTATTCCCACGTATTCACACCCCACTGATTTTGTATTCCCCCTAATCCGATCATAAAGATCAATGGGTTTACTATTCATTGCCAATTTGGCAACATTAATACGAAGGGGGTTACTGCCAATTTGTAACTGATAATTTGATGTGGTTTACTGATAATTGATTCATTTCCAATTTCCCATATATCAATGATTGTTTGTTATTGATGTATTGAGGTGGTTTACTGATGATAGATTCATTCCCAATTTCCCTTATTTCAAATTTCTCATGTATCGTTGTTGATAAATTTTCAATTGTTATTGTTTGCTAGGGTTTGAATACTGAATGATAACTGATGCTTGATAATTGACTTAGTGAAGATTTTTCTTGTTGATTGGGATTGACTAGAAATTAAACATTTGATGGATTCCCAATTTTTTATATTGTTTGGTATCCATTTATTGTCATCTCTAGAATGTGTCTCATACTTGATTATATGATGTGATTTGGGTTTTTTTAGTCTCCAGTGTAAATGGAGTCTTGGTTCAACCCCTATTGGAACTAGTAACACTCGATCACAAGATACACTGCAATCACGATGTATTATACGCGGTTCAAAGGATCATGTGTGGAAGCATGGCTTCCTCCAAGATAGAACCAACTAGATTTGTGTTTCTTGTTAATTGTGCCATAAAGAAATCAAGGGTGGAGTGAATCAGTTTAAGCAACACTTAGCTCACACCATGTTTCAAAAAGCGTGAAGCGGGAGGTGGGCAAACAAGACCGTGTAGCCACTTAAGTGTGCCATGTGAGAGTTTAAGTAGCCGCTTTTTTAGATAGTGGATTCTTAATTTCTATATATTTTGTACCTATTTGCATATACTAATGAGTATAGTGATGGACAAAAAAGGTACTTCGAAACACCTAGTAGCAAAATAAATGTAAACTATTTCTAAAATGAACTTCAAAACCCTTATAAATTATATGAACAAATGAAAATTGTAGTTTATTATTACAATTATATTACACTTACACCCTATACTAATTTGCAAGTTCATAATAATTAATTAAACAAAAATAATAGTAAAATATATAAACAATGACACTTAGATAGCTACACAATATTTCTACGCAGTAGCTAACTATATGAGTATATATATATTCATTATCTACATAGATAGAATAGACAGCATTTATATTACAATAATTTAGAGGAACAATGTATTTTTTCAGCCTTAATGGATTGTTCACATTTTTGGGCCTAAGGTTAGGGGCCAAAACCGACTCCACACCTAGGGATGGCAATATTAACCGACTACCAGCACCCGAACCACCTTCAGACCATACCACTCCTTTATGAGCAGTTTTTTAACACCCATCCAGTACACGGGGGGTCGGGTCGATTGATGGGAACCCAAAACCTGCTGGCCTCGACACCGATTTTCTGCTCGCATCCTCCTCCACCGTACGTGGTGTAGGATGAAAGCATTTGCATGGGCACTCTTACATGGAAGCCATGGGTGCAGTGCATCTGGTTGGCAAGGAAGGAGGCTCCAGTGGTGGTGACGTCGCCCCAATGACCTTGTAGTGATGTGAAAGCTCATTCCACAGTGGTCATTTCCAGCTCCACTCAGCCAATCAGTCTTCAAGCTCTCTGGTAACGGCAAGCTTTGTGAGACCCTCATCTCCTACCCCCTCGATCTTAGGGGTGGTGTGATCCTTACTAACCCCTTCAAGTACTTTACCCTTGCTTGTTGCCCTCCTGCTCCCGCACGAGATGCAACAAGTTGCTCCTCCGCGGCGAGGTATAACGAAGTTACTTCATCATCACTAATCGGGGCGAGAGCAGGGGCGTTACAGGTAACTTCCAGGCGAAGAAACGAGGTCTCGTCTAACGGCTACAAACCTTAGGCGGCAGCATGAGCATGGCAGCGGCGGCCATGGGTGGTGCATGGCAGTGACGGGGAGTTCATGGCGGCAGCGGTGAGTGCAAAACAGCGGTGGCGGTGAGTGCATGGCGGCGATGAGCGCATGTCGATGGTGAGCGGCGGTCATGGCAAGTGCATGAGGCAACGGCAGTGAGTGCATGAGGCAACGGCGGAGTGCACGACGCCCGGATTAGACAGGGCAGAGACGGGAAAGACGAGCCTGTGATGTGTGTCGTCTCGTCGTAGTGAGTAGATGGATCCCATGGTTACCCGACCACCTGGGATGGAAACCGTGGGGGAGGTGGAGTGGGTGTCCTCGCCATTCATTTATTATTTGGTATGGTTTGGAATGGGGTTGTCGTTAAAAAAGTTACTCCACTGCCATCCCTATCCACAATACATCGGACTGAGGCAGGAGTCTAACAACAGAGTAAGGTGGTCGCTTAGGCAGCTTGAGTGGCCACTTAAATCAAATTCATGAGGCGCCCTAGGCTCGCTTCTAACGGCCAAGGGGTTGGACCGCTTAAGTAGGTGCATCACCCGTATTTTAATATAGTGGCTCACATCAAAGGTGATGTTTCATCATGCCCAGAGGTTGATAATGATATTAAGCAAGATGGGGCAAAACATGGAGGACATACAAGAGGAGGAAATGAAAAATCTATGCAGCCATCCGCGAAGAAGTTAACATTGGTATGGGCAAGGTGAATGGCATTGATGAGCAATGTTGCACCGCCACTCCTAGCTCAAATTTGTCAATGTGCTAGTAGGAATAAAAGACGTTATAGACAAAAAACAAAGAGATGGGTGATGATCCAATATGTAACTAGATAGGTTTACTGATCTAGAATTTCTTTTAGTATATGCAACAACTCCTTTTTGTCAATGTGCCAGGCAATTTAGTTGTATATAGAAAGAACTATAAGTACCCATCTTATTATGAGGTGAGTGAGTCTCTGTTGAAAGTGGAGATTGAGAAGATCGGAACCGATCACGTAGAGATACGGAGGTATAGGTGCACCATCATGATAGATGCATAGAGTGATAGAAGAAGCATAACTTTGATGTATCTACTGTGAATTGTGAATCAAGCACTTGCTTTCTCAAGGCAATTGATGCCTCTACTGAGACCAACACGGTGACTACATAATTCATTTTTGTTGATGGACGCATTAAAGAGGTTGGCCTAGTTCATGTGATCCAGATTTTTACGAACAATGCTTCTGCAAACGTATTAGCTCTGCAAATGTTAATGGATAATATCCTCATATTCATTGATGTAAAAAGCGGTCGCTTCGCCGCTTAAGCAGTGGCAGCCATCTACCTGAGGAATCTTAGATGAAGCGGCCAGTGAAGTGTTTTGTTATTCAGCGGGCGCTTTATACCGCTTTATCTGGGTCGTTTGAACCAAGGAATGAGGTGATCGATACCGACGTCGTTTCGACAGCTTGGAAATAGGTATTTATCGATATACCGACAGATGCAATCTTGGTCGTTTCAACTCCAAAATGAACTAATTAATTCATGAAATTGTTACAAGTGTAATTTCTACACCTAATGCAACGTTTTATGCAATAAAATTTCATATTTGGTGTGTTGGGGGGTCCATCATGTGAGGTAAGAAATCTGACCTGTTTCGTTGGGATTTCGATGAAGGATTTCGATGACAAAATGTAGGAATTCAAATATGAAATTTTACTAGCACAATCCACAAACTTAAATAAACACAATTATGCAATAATATACAATTTACAACATAAGAATAATATATTTACTTATCAACTCACATCAGTTGTATATTGAGTGGCGCGCTGGTTGTCCATGTTGTAATGAGTTGATATTTTTGAGATATTCATGCCATGACATATGCATCCTATACACTTGGTTGTATGTAGTCATGTGCTCCTCATACACATCATCATTAACAAATTGTATCATCCCAATCTTTGGAAAACGCACTTGTAAATCTCTGAGATTTTGTGCCTTTCTTGGAGATGTAGGTGGAGGAGCTGGAGTAAGTGGACGTTGACTTGTTTGAGGATTTTGTTGAATAGCTACAGGCACGGTCATAGGAAGTATTGGGACTGGAGAAATAGGAAGAACTGAATGACCACCACTCCATGTTTGCCCACCATCCTCAAAGAATGCAAGGGAGTTGTACTGATAACTTCCATGTGGGCCTGAGACATTTGCTGTATAGGTACATCCAACATGATGTTCTACTTCTGGTTGTGGTGGTGGTGGCTGATTTTGATATCCAGAGTACCCATATTGAGAATGAGATGGGTAGGGTTGTGCATGTGTTTGCCCAAATAACATATCGCCAAAGCCTAATGTTGAATCATGTTGAGATTGAGAATCAGAAGCTGAAATACTCATGCTCCCAAATGAATCAGCAATATCAGAAACAGAATAATAACCACTGTTGTAGCCTTGGGAGCCTGTAGCCGTAGGAGCCTCATGTGGCAATGCACCACTGTAGTCTTTGCCCGTTCGAGTTTTCCTCCTTTGAAAAGTTTTATCAGACATGGGATATTCTTTTTCAGCTAGAGGAGGTGCAGCCCTAGTAACATCATTCTGAGGATCAACAGTAGGAGGTTATTCCGGAGAGCGCTGACCGCCACCTCCATCATTGCCACCATCATCATTAGACTTGGACTTTAACCCAGATGTACTTTTTGAAGAAGGAGATTTTGTGCTACCCAGCTCTTCTTCCACTGCTCTGTTAATTTCCATATCAATATTTTGATGCTCAGACTCAGGCTCAAGTCTTTGAGGTGGAGTTTGATCAACATTAATATCAGAATCTTCTTCAAATTGCTCTTCTATGTATGGATCTGGACGGCCATCTAGATTATCAAGATGGGACGATCTATCTCATTCATCCATTCCTCTAAAGGATCTTCTGAATCATCAGCTTCTTCTATGCCTATACGCCTGGATGGGTTGAATGTGTATGCGGTGTCAATGGGATCGTAAACGACAGCAAAATCCACTTCCTTGTAGTTGGCATCTCGTATTGCTCTAGCAATTAACATATACCAGATCTCTCAGCCTGTTTGCCCCCAACCTGTTCCTTCTCTTTGAGTGTATTAAATTGAAAGTGCTCCAATTTCTTTCACAGCCTCCTGCAGATGTTGTTTGAGAAAGAATGCCAACAGCCACTTTTCTTAGATGGGGGGCACCCGTTCCATTCCAAATCCACCACTCACAAGGATCACCCTGCTCACAGTCAGCAACTGCATTTGGATGACCAAAACAACCGGTGCCTTCACGAAATTGTCTCAGCTGCAAAATATTTAAGATGTTCAGACTTCAGAATCAGAGGATGAAACATCAAACAAGAATGAAGATGTTCATGACTTCATGTAAGTTATGTAATATATATAATTATACCTCATCCATCACTATGGTGCGCTCTTCTGTAGAGGCAAAGAATTTGTTAATTATATCTCGCACAGCAAACATTAGAGTCGCATCTAAGCCCAATTTTTGCGAGTATTGGAACCTGGGATTCAGATAGTAAGTTGTAACCAATTCCAAACAAGGAAATAAGATTTAGATTTTAGATTGAGTTACTTATAGAGTTAAAACATAAATCTAGATATAGAAGAAATAAATTATATACCTACTTTATGTAGTGGATGCAAAAGCATATATGTCCAACGCTTGTCTACAATTGACAAGTATTGTGAATTGGACCTAGGAGCTGCTTGTTTAATACCTTCCACCATTACTTGCATTGCATCATACAAGGCATTGTTGCAACTTTGTCACCATCTACTAGCCTCAACACTTTGACAATGGTTCCATTATCCGCAGCACCTTTGTAGCCTTATCCCAGAATGCCCGATTGGCAATTAGTTCTTCAATCCTACTGCCAACTGGGGTGTTGTGCTCCTTCATGGAGGTCCACTCCACACCATTGAAGAGCCTCCTAAGTCCATCCCTTTTGGACTTTAATGAATTCAAGGCCAAGTAATTTGTTGCAAATCTAGTCACCCCTGGTCTAATCAGATCACCTCCACAATACTCAGGTCGCCTCATTGCATTTAACAAGAAGGAATGGTTGTAGATGAAACATGTGATCAACCTACCATCAATTGTCACACTTTTGATGTAATCAATTGTGCACATGTCCTTAAGAATCAGATCTATGCAGTGGGCAGCACATGGTGTCCAGTAGACCGGATATCTTTTCATTGTACTTTCACTGACCTTCTTGAAGTTAGAGCAATTATCAGTCACTATCTGCACCACATTCTCAACCCCGACCTGCTTGATGTATGTTTTCATTAGCTTCTTGATGTAACTACAATTCTTGACTTCACCAGAAGCATCAACAGAGTCTAGAAAAGCAGTCGATCCACGACAATGTGTAAGAAAGTTAATAATTTGCTTTCTATTGCTACTAGTCCACCCATCACACATGAGTGTGACGTCGTATTCATACCACAATTGTTTCTTGTCTGAAATCCATACATGTAGATCTTTCTTCTCTTGGGGAAGATACTTGTTCATCAATTCATATGCACTGGGGGCTTTGATGCCCCTACCAGACTCCCCTATCACATCTACCATGTGTTGGAGATAGGATTCAATTGCAACATGTGCAAGTATACCATGAGCAAAGAAGAACTTACCCACTGCCTTGCCCACCTTCTCTTTCGCACCAGTAAACATTGCTTTTAGGGTTTTTTGCCTAGCATCAGGCTTCCTAACCCCTAGCTCATCAACATTCCTCAATCTCACACTAGCAGAATGGAAAAGTGTATCAATGGTGCCTTTCTTTCTTTTATGTTGAGCATGTTGATCTTCATCATCATCTAGGTCAACAATAGGAACACGGGCAACCCCACTGCCTCCACCTGCACCAGATGGCCCATATCTCCTCATAAGTTGAGCTGCCTCCTCCCTATCCCACTCACTTTTGCGAGAGTCTCTGAGAGCACGCCTATACATATGACGTGTATTAGTATCACACCCTGGAGGATATGCAATTTCATCATCTGATTCAACAGAAGAACATGTGGCCCTAACATCAAAAAGTGTATCTATGTAAGCCTTTTCAACGTGCTTCAACTTTTGTTGTTTTTGTTTCTTTGCACCCATCAGCTTCTTGAAGTCATCCCTAACACCTGGGGGGCACTTCTGGCAAATTGCCACATTTTTATCACCACCAGTGATGTGACGCTTGAATCTAATAATTCCCCCACCACCAAGTGTTTTCTTATAGTAGTTGCAGATAGTCTTTGCCCTATTCCCAGACCCAGGTACAGGCTTGCAGTGACTCCATGCAAAATCCACATCCTTTGATGCAGCATGACCAGCCCTAACACCCTCAGCATCACTTGAAGACGAAGACATCTTCTCAAAACTCAAAAGTCAACACTGAAAAAGACAAAGACAAACAAGCAAAGCAAATGATATTAGTAAAACAAAGCAAAGCAAAATATTTTTAAAATAAATAAAGTCTGAAATTATTTTTAAAATCATAAATATCATATTTACTAATTAAAAAGACAAGTGATACGTTCCAAATGCTAATTTCATCTTATACAACATTAGAACACATAATTATTACAGAAAAAAAATGAAATATTTAAATATTTTGAACAAGTGATATGTTTCCAAATGCTAATTTCATCTTATACAACATTAACACGATTAAAACAAAAAAATTAAAAAAACTTTTTTAAAATTTTAAGCATTTTTAATAAATAAAAAAAAAGAAATATTTAAATATTTTGAACAAGTGATATGTTTCCAAATGCTAATTCCATCCTATACAACATTAACCCACAATCAAACAGGAAAAAAAACTTTTTTTATTTTCAGCATTTTTAATAAATAAAAAACGAAATATTTAAATATTTTGAGTACATTTTTGTTTATATATCTCCATGTTAATCTTTGATAGAACTTCTTCTACTAAACCTAAATTAAATACCTATTATTAATAGTATTAATTGTATTATTACTATTAATTAGTGAAATTACATGGTAATGTTAATTATTAGTGAGTTAATTAGGTAGATCTAGTGATAAATTAGTAGATCTATATAATATAATCATAGATCTAGTGATAAATAGCATTAATCATAAGTTTTTGGGAGTAGATCTAGGATTTGGGGGTATTTGGAGAATTTTTGTAGGTGAGAATAGAAAGAAATAGAGAGGGGAGACGTTGGAAATGGTGGGAAATGCAAGAAATTAAGTATGCATACCTTGTTTAGGGCTGATTTGAGCACCAATCTCAAAATCGCCCAAAATCTCCAAGCTTTTCCCCTTCAAACAGCAGCAGCAGCCTTGGATCGCGAATGCTGGTATCTCGGGTAGTATGTCGCCCGTGCCGCCCTGTACCGATGAGTAAGTGGTGCATTTTGCACCGATACCCTCGATATTTGGCGGTATTGGTGGTAAACCCACCGAAATGCCAAAATTTGCGATCCTAACGACAGAATCGTGCATATCTGTACCGGTACCCATCAACATCGGTATACCGACCGGTATACCGCCGATATCGATGGTACCTCATTCTCTGGTTTGAACGCCCGCTTAGGAATGCTTAATTAATATAAGGTCCATCATGGTCCAATCACATAAATATAAGAAAAATGGATTACTCAACGTCTACTTTGTATTACATGCTAAAAGGTAAAAGAAGCAAACCTTAGTATTGTATTCTTCTCCCACATATACTAAATTTGTGTACCAGTGTCGTTTCTATCACTCACCACTTGCTATAGATGTATACTTTAAAGCTGATTGATAATATCATATCATATCATATATATATATATATATATATATGTATATATATATAGAGAGAGAGAGAGAGATTCTACTGTAAAAGAATTCTATGTTAGTATTGTGAAAGTAACATGCAAAAGGCATCACACAAGCACTACAAATATATGGAAGTACAAAACTACGTCATATGAAGCATAAACTAGACCAAGTGTATTATTATATTAAATTTGGATGATTATAAAAGTGTAAAATATAGTATATATGTGTCCGAAAAATTTTGGTTGACTGCTATCATATGCTATAAGATACCCTAATATAATCTAATGTTGAGTTTATTGTTCAATAACTAATACATTATAATATTTAAAAAGTAAGTCAGTAACATAATGTGCTTTATAATTAGAAGCCCATGGAACTGTAATAAATACAAATATTTACATCTTTACAACGACCTACCCTATTCTAATGAATATATATCATATTACTTGATTACTTGTGGTCTTTCAACAGTTTAGTATATTGTATTACTGAAATGTATAAATCTACATTATTTCACTGCACAATCCACTTTTTCAAAAAGCGCCCACTTAATTAGCCGCTTAACGCTAAGTGCTAAGGGAAGGTTGGCTGTTCACTTCCCGCTTCCAGCTTTCCAAAACCTAGCTCATATTTTTGGACATCATGTGTTGCTCATGTTATTGATATAACTCTTGAGGAATTTGGCAAGGAGCAGAAAATCAAGACAGACACAAAGAAGGTAAGAGAATTAACTGGGTTTGTTTATTCTCACACAAAAACACCCCGTGTTTGCTACTTCTTTCTTGACATTGCAGCCTACATGACAAGAAAGATAAGTTGAGCCTTATGTTCCCTGCTGAATGGAGGCAATATAAGTGATCCGAGACCAAAGCAGGTGACAAAGCAACAGCAACTGCCTTAGCACCAAGTTTTTGGAATCAGGTTGCATTGGCCATAAAAGTGTGCACACCTTTCATCTACTTATTGAGGATCGTTGATGGTGATAGAATGCCTTCAATGGGATTTGTATACAATGAATTAGAAGCAGCTGAAAAAGAGATCATGGCCCTCTCCAGGGATTTGAAATCTTCTACATGCTATCTATCAATGCCATTTTCTCCAAATCCAAAGACAGGTTGGATAGTGCTTTTCATAAGGCCTCCTGCTATCTAAACCTTTTCTACTTCGACAAGGATCAAGAGAAGAATGAAAAACGCCTTGAGTTGATGGATGGCTTGTTCAAGTGTTCAGACATCTTTTTTACTGATATTAATGTCCAAGATAAGATCACTAGGACGGAGTTGGTATCCAATGAGATAGTGCTTCATCAAATGATGATAATTACGTACCAGGTCTATAAACTTTACCTTCATTGAGTTATTAGGATATTAATATGCTTCTAAATCGTTATTTAATTTATTTATATGTAGCTAATCAGTGGTGTATCTATGGAGCACCACATTTGCTAGAAAAGACCATCAAAATTCTGTTTTTAAGTTCGATCTTAGCTGGTTGTGAGAGAAATTGGAGTACTTTTGAAGAGGAAGCACTTGACAGTTGACACGTGTATATTGGTTGAATTGATTATTTTATCTTACGTAGACTATTCCCCTCTAAACCATCCATGTTTTAAAATGTGAGATCCGCATTAGAATTTAGAAGAGAAATAAACTTGAGGTCAAAAGGGCTTAGTGACTTGGCCTACGTCCAGATTAATGCCAAGTTGCAAGAGCAATGGGGAAGGGAGGTCACAGATCCTCTTCTAACGAGTGATAGAAAGCATGCCATGGAGTGGATATGAGAAGATACAATAGAGAATGATGAGGTCCCTAGTGGAGAAGGATATACCTGCTTGTCGAGCTGTCTAAGATGACTAAGAGAAGCTCAATCGATAAGACCTAGCCTAATTTGAGGCACAGTGTCTTTCAACTAAGCGTTGAGCCCCTGCAATGACTAGGTCAAGCGCGTAAGTGAAGCTTCTTGCGCCTGATTCAATTGAGTTGCTAGGCTACCTTACCTAAACCCTCACTCGAAATTCAGTGGAAGACGCTAAGCCTATGTTCATTGGCCTTTTTTCGATGTCAATGCTCTTGATTCTATAATCTAAGGGTAGAAATAAGAAAGTCTATACTTTTCTATGATTTATAGTGGGAGTTGTTTGGCTATTAGTCACTTTTCTCGCTCCTCAAGATCTTTAAGGAAGAGATCGATGATCCCATGTTCTTTGACCTCATTCAACAAGTGTTTTCCGCTGGATGACTTGTAGAACGTGAGAAGGGCCCCAACTCCCTCCCACATAATGTACTACTATCGACCCGTTATCCAACCATCAATGGCAATTGTCTTGTATTTCTTTTATGCTTTTCCGTAGGTCCGTGATGGTTCTTTCCTCTTTTTCAACTATTCGTCATTGCAAGTGCATGGTCTCAGCCCACCCTCACTAAATGTTCTACAATCAGCTGATGAGGGACATCACACCAATCTTGATTGGCCGCGACTAGATCAAGCCTTTCTTGTAGATTACCTCGCTTGAACGTGAACGCCTAGCCATAGAAACCTACATCCATCAAACCAGCTTCCTCTAGAGTTGTTCTGATTCATTACCCGCAGGCCAGTTAAAACGTGAGCTCCCACTCTTCTCATCAGGAGAAAGGAGGATATTAAGGGGAATAGCGGATTCAGCATGAGTTGATGATGTTATACTACTAGGTTTACCCATACACGACATGCGGTGCAGAGCCTTCTAGTTTTACATCATTGCCCCCAAACTGATGAAGAAAATGATCTTCCAAGAAGAATTTGTCTAGTGATGATGATGATGATGATGATGATGATGATGATGATGATGAGCCTATCTTTGTGGAATTGGAAAACGAAGATATCTACCTTGATACAATATTTTTGCACCATTTTGTCAATGTAACTACTGCTTTGCATGGTGTTTTGGTACTTGTAGTTGTTGTTTTGTACCTTTAAGGCATTATTATGCTTGTCTTTTATGTATTGTTAAATATCAATGGATGTGTTAGACCATATTCATCTTTATGTGTGTTTAGCTAACATTCTAAATGAAATTTTGCTTCTTGTTGTATAATAATTTGTAATTGTTGAATTTTTGTATATAAATTTATATGGTTAGTATATTAATGTAATTAAATATAAATTCATTAATTAAAATCCAAAATTGCATAGACTCCCACATATTGCCTATACTATATTCAATATCATGTTCGCTTGTACTACTACAATGCATACCGCTTTTAGATCATTAACTAATAGTAAAGAAAGCATACTTGTTAAGGAACATGCTAAATGCAAATATGGACATTAAACTAACATTAATAAAATTGGCATGTTTAAGATATTAGGAGTATAGATATCATACAAGTCAAGTTGCAGGCTAAGAGTGCATTTTGGGCTATTTTTTTACACTTTAGGTTGCATTTGGTTCATAGGATGAAAATTAGTTGGAAACAATATAGGAGGATGGCAATGGATAGGAATGACGAGGGAAACAAAATCAAATCATTTTTTGTGTTTGTTTTCTTTCATTCTAGTATGGTAGGATTGGTAAACAAAGGAGTGAAAGAATGAAAATATGTGGTTACGGCAATCATATTACGGGTTGTGAAGGTGAGAAAAGTTTTTGCAATTTGTGTAGATCATGAAGAAAGTAGTTGAGGCAAGATAGGATTTAGAAAACAGCGCAAGCATGTGGCTTTTTATTGTACTACATACATCAAATGTCAATTCCGAGAGGACTTACCTTCCATATGCATTTTGCTAAAAACAAACATAGGGTGGCATACTTGAAAAAATTAATAACCAATCCAGAATAAATCGTTGTGTACCAAAGGTGGCCTTCAAGTATTAGGAGTTCGGATCTCACACTCGTCAAGCCACGCGCTAAATGCGGATATGGACCTTAAACTAGCAAATTGGCATTTAGAAATATCACTTGCCGAGGACATGAATATTAAAAAGTAGTAATGTGGGGATGAGGTACTAGGAGTGTGAATGTACTACTAGTCATACACAAGCTAAGTGTGTGCATTGGCATGTTACTTTTTGACACACTTCAAGGATTAGAAGTACAGACATTAAACATGTCAAGGCACATGCTAAACACAGATAATGGTCATTAAACTAACACCATATTTGCAGACTAGGCGTGTACCTTCAGTATTTGCTCTATTGATCCATTTTTTACGTCAGAGGCCTCTTTATGGGCACTCTTGACCCTTTTTAGGGTCCTAGTATTCTAACAAAGATTGTTGTCCAAGTTAGGTGCCCAATGTCCTTTCTATTAGGGCTTAATGTTTAGTTTAACACATACATCCCCATTTTTGTGCCTACAACTTTGTTTGACTATCTTTACCTTGGTAGGGCTTAATTTGCAACATAACATATTAATACATGTATCTGAGACCTCTTGCATATTGTAGGGGCCTCAATTCAAATAGCCAAATCAAACTCTTTTTTGGGGGTGACGTGGGATCTGCCATCGAGGAGTCACTTCAGTGACCCACCGCGACAGTCTAAACCCCAGGCCCCACCTCGAGTACCAGCACCCCGGAGGAGCCATTTAAATCACACTATGGGCACGCGATAAATTCATTTTCGAGGCACACAACCTGGGTTTTGAACCCGGGTCCTTTAGTTGAGGAGCATGTGCCTTTACCACCCGAGCTACTACCTCACTAGCTACCCAAATCAGACTTATCAAGGACAAAAACTACCTACATAATTAATAATATTGTGCCCATCAAGACTATTCTAAGGATTCTTATGAAGGAAAGTTGTTGAAAACTTGGAAATCATGTCATTGAATTTCCATTTCTAATTTTTTCTATCTAAATATACATTTTATTAATTACATTTATTGTGATTATGGCACAAAATATAATTCAAAATCAATAGAACATACTTTAGTTGTAGGGTTGTCAAAGTTTTGTATGAACCTTTGACGGCGAGCCCAACATGGTCTGCTAAGTTTGGATTTTTCTACATCCGACTTTGTTTCGAGCTTAGATGTCGATGTTTGAATTGAAACCAAGTCAGTTCAAACTTTGGACTTAGACGATCCTGCTTAGTTTTAGGTTGACAAATTCAAACAATCCAAGTTCTAATGTGTATTGATTCATATATACGACATACTAATGCTTTAACACAATTAAAATTTTAGCTATCACATTAAATAAAGATATTATATAGAGTAAAAAAATATGGCTATTTATATATTAATATAATCAAATTTTATAATATGTATAGAAGACTAAGATCTGGGTTATCGAATCCGATCTAGGTTTGCGACTTTGCAAACAATCTGGTTTTGAGTATGTTCCGGGTTGAGCTATTTTGCATCAACTCATATGTTGTATCAACTGGAAATGATCAGAAACTATTTGGTTGTGATTTATAAACAGTTTAGGGCTTATTTTAAGAATTAACAATAAAATATGGTAGTCATAAAATATAATATATGAGGATAATTAGACCTGTCAAACTGGGTCAAAATCCGCGGGCACCCATGGGTCAACCCGTTTAAGTTGGGTTTGGTGATGAAATTTACCACCCGCTAGAAATTACTCAAACCCATACCCACTCGTTTATTTAGCGGGTTTCACGGGTGACCCGCGGGTGACCCGCTTAACTGAGTACTTATATAAAAATAAATATATTGATAAACTAGCACTTAGAACAAATAGAATGATCTACTACTAATTAATTGTTAAAGAGTTCTATTCCAAACTCAAACTTGCCCAACAAGATTTGATATGAGAGAGAGATTGGGAAAATAAATTCAACATCTACTATATTATCTAGTTGTTCTATCAAACTTGATCTTGATCATATTACAAGTTACTAACTCTAATTCATTGATCAAAATCATACATTATAAGATATCAAGTTTACACTAGAAAATTTCACCTAAAAATATGTGTGTTCGAATAGTTATAAAAGCATAACATACTTTTTATTTGATAGTGACAATGTATAACAGTTGGTTGTTCTTGTGCTATATATCATGTAAAAACACTAACAAATGGTCTTTTTTACCGTTACAGCAGCAACTTACAAAATAATTCTTTATTAAACACATATTATATGGGCACCCACGGGTGACCCGCAACCCGCTGGGTCGGGTTTGGGTTTGTCTTTCTTCAACCCATTTATAATTGCATCTTTTTGACCCACACCCGCGAGACCCAAACCCGCAACGACCCAACCCAAACCCAACCCACCCACCCATTTGATAGGTCTAAGGATAATAATAATACGCATCATGCTCATAGTTAAGGTTAACAAGAATGGTTTGGAGTGGCTGGTTGGGTCGGTTAACAAGAATCGGTGCTACTAGGTTAGAAACTAGAAGAACCGCCAATCAAACGGTCCATCCAATAAACCGATGAACCTACACGGTAAGTCATAAACATTTGACTATTTGAAGGTGTGTTTTATTGTTGTGCCAATAGCATGGGTGTGGCATGAGCCACTAAAACCCTATTGCAAAACACATCCCCCATCTCTCTAAACTCTTGATCTCTCTCAATCAAAACCCTCGCATGGGTTGCTTCTCTCCAGTCCACCCTGCCAGCTACAAGACATTGGATCGATAGCTACAGTTGGAACTCCAATGTATCATGGTGGTTGTTGTGTTGACCACCTCTTAGTGGGGTGATTTAACAACCGTTGTTGCTACCAGTTCAAGGAGTGTTGGTGTAGCTGCTTCTCCAATGCAGTTGATACTTCTCCTTCAACATTTCAGAGTTGCATGTATGTTTTGTTACAGTTTTAAATGGTTTCTTCATCTTCGATCACCCTTCATTGCTGCCTTTTTTACGTTTCATCATTTGCATAAATAATTGTTCTACTATTTTATTTATGTTTTCTTCCCCTCCTTCAACTATTGCGTTCATAGTTCTTTTTTATGTTTTCTCTCCCTCCCCAAGTGATGAATGCATTATCCACAGTTTTGCTTTGTTTTTCTTTTATGATTTCCTCATGTTGTGTATACTTTTCCTTCCCATGTGTATTTTTTTTCCATCCATGATTTTCCCTCGTTTACCTCAATAGTTACTACTCAATATTCATTCCAACATGCATATTTAACTTATAAAACTCCTAAATTTTCAATACTTACTACTCAAGTATTGTCTACTATTGTTAATGTATATATAAAGCTTGTGATTTGATTATATATTTTTGTACTTGTGTTGTTTATTATTATTAAGAGTAGAAATGTCATTACCCCGTGAGAATAATGAGATTTTGGTACGGGAAAAGTCAGATCCTGGTTGAGAGTAAATCAAGAAGACTATTGCAGAGAGTTAGAAGAATACTTAGACTTGTTTGTTATCCCAAAAGAATTTCAATGATGGAGGGTCCATTGGTTAAAACAACAATGAAATGGAAACTAAGGTCAAGTTGTAGCATGTAAGAAAGCTTCACATATTATACAATTCAAAATACAACTTCTGCAGGAGGTGAAGGATAATAAAATAGTGTTATGAGGAACACAATCCATATGGACCATAGGTGGGGGATGATGTGCACAATATTGATGGCAATGTATGTTCTAAGGGTTCCCCTCGTTGTGGTAAGGAGAAGGGGAAAGTAGATAGCTATGTTGCTCCTAGAATCACTTCAGGTGTACAACTGGGAATTAAATATGTTCCTCTGACTTCCATAATACGTAAAAAATGCCAAAATGACAATTGTAGAGTGGTTCTACAATGATGGCATCCCCCATAATGCAATTAGTTATTCAAAATTTCAACCGATGGTGAATGCAATAGCTTCTGCCATTGCAGGGATTAGAGAACCCTCTTATCACGACATGAAGATGAGACTTCTTGCTAAAGCAAAGGGCATGTTATTGTATGTGATTTTTATAGAGAGACATGGGATGAATTAGGTGCACGATCATAGATGATCGGTGGCGGAATAGACAAAGTATGTCTCCCATTGATTTTCTTGTACATTGTCACACATGGACTATGTCGATGAAGTCAATGGATGCTAGTGAAATTGTTAAGCCCTCGAATAACTTGTTTGCCTTATTTAAAGATGTGCTTCAATAGGTTGGGCCATAGAGGGTGGTGCATTTAATGACAAATAATGCCTCAAATATAAAGAAACTGGAAACTAATTAAACTTGGGTTAATCTGGTTTACTGGTCTCCATGTGATGCTCATTGTCTTAATCTGATAATAAAGCGATAGCAAAGCTGGCAAGTGTGGAGCTTGTTCGACAAGATCGTGATATCACAAATTCATTTACAACTATATTCATGTTTTGCACCTATTAAGAAAGAGAGAAGGCTGGACAGAAATTGTACATTCATGTCCTACAAGATTTGCCACCATCTTCTTGGCTTTGCTGAATCTTTGTGTTAACAGGAGAGACCTAGAGGGTGATTTTCTGAACAAGGAATTAAGGCTCAATGTATTTTAAGTATCAGGAAAAATCTGGAAAAGAAATGTACTTGATCAAACATTTTGGAAGATGTGTTCTAATGTTGTTTATGTTTCTCTGTCCTAGTTTGGGTTTTGAAGATTGTTGATTCATACGAGAGGCCCTCTATGGCGAATTTGTATCAGAGTATGGATAAGGTAAAGGAGGCAATCAATATAGTTTGTGGTGGCGAGAAATCCACTCATGGTCCCTATTGGATAGCAATTGATAAGAGGTGGATAGGCATTTGCATAAAAGTTTACATGGGGTTGGCTCAACCCTACATTCAATTACAAAAAAAAAACCAACTTTTCCAAGCATGTTGAGATTCAAACTAGCTTATACAATGTTGTTTAAAGAAATGACACACGAAAATGATGGTATGCGCAAGAAAGATAACAACAGAGATAGCTATGTTTGAAAATAACGAGCTTAACTTTAGGAGCAAATTTCCTGAAGTTCTTTGGATTCTAGATTGCCACATAAGCTATGGATAAATACGCATTGATATCAGCAGTACTTTCGTTTTATAATATTCATTACTTCATGTATGCTTACATAGTTTAGTGTTTTGATTTTAATATGTACCTATGTAGGAATTTGGTGGAAGAGGTTTATGGGTGATGCTCCCAATTGCAAAGAATTGCAGTCTGTAATCTTAGCCAAACTAGTAGTTCTGTGGGGTACGAGAGGAATTGGAGTGTATTTGAGCACATCCATTCCAAGAAGAGAAATAGATTAGAACATCAACTTGTATATGTACGATGCAACTCAAGGTTGAAGCACAAAAAGTTTACAAAGCAACAAAAGTTTGACCCTATTGATTTAGAGGCTATTCGTTTGACTAAAGTTTTGGTGATGGAGGATGATGAACAACCATTATTGAATCAAATTGAAGTGATGAGATGGTCACTGAAGAAGCAAGGCCTGGGACTGAGAAAAGAAGAAGCAGGCAATAGAAGGAGATGAATGGATTAATTATTTGTTTATCTCTTGATTTAATCAATTCATCTTTTTTGCTATGGTAGTAAAACTTACAAATCCAAATGTGGTGTAAATTGACTATGAAGTTGACTTTATGGAGGACTGTGAAGTTGAGGGTGAAAACGAAGGATATTTGAGTTATCCACGGGATGTGTCGATGCACAGCATACATTAAGAACAAGAAAGAAGATGTTTGTTTAATGCTTAGACTATATCCAGGTATGAACTGAAATGATCAAATTTTACAATTATAATTACTTTTGATGCATGAGGTTAAGGCTAGTTGTTTTGTATTCTATGACTTTACTTTTAGCTTTGTCATAGTCGAACTAGATCGTATTATGATTATCTTTATATCTTGTTTATACTTTTAGCATATTAAATTTATATATGACGTCATTGCCAATGTCACCAGTTGAACCGGCCAAACTACCAGTCGGACTGATTAACAAGAACCAGTAGCCTCTCCGGTTAATGACATGTTCATTGTAAACAACATTGATCATAATACATAAAAAGTGAAATGAACAATGTTTTATTTTTTTTCTGAAGTGCCCAGCCCTGTTGTCTTGTTATCTTGACAAGTATGAGAGACCAACTTATTTGACCTTGAACATAGAGGATTCTAGTTAACTTGCTGGGTGGTTTTTCAGTATGCAAATATACATTAGCATTGCTCCAAAACAAGTTACATCCCAGTTTTGGATACATACTAGACACCAATACTCCATTATTACACATGAATCAAAGTTTTGGATATATGTGTGTGTGTGTGTGTGTGTATTTATTTTTATATGTTTACACTTGAATATAAACAATTATACAATTATCCATTGTACAATCTATATATGTTATGTAATAAGCTTAGAATATTATTCTATGATTATATTAATATTTAGATAACTAATAATTCATTAAAAAAGAAAAGTGCATAGACTCTTGCACAGATTTCACATACTCTATGCAGTATCCTCGCCAGCCATACATAAGCATACCGCATTTCAGAACAATGTTTTCTGGTTTAACTTCATTATAACAACACTGCTAGGTGAGAGGAGGCTGGCGGAAGCCACAATTGTTGCAGATGGTTTTGACGTTTGAGGTCAGAAGAGGTGTTAGGTAGAGGCATAGCGATGAAGGTTCAAATAAAAGCTTGAGAAACAAATAAAAATTAAATGCCTCAAATTGCTAATCAGAATGATGTGGCGTTAGCTTTTAACTTGTAAAAGCAGATTACGCATGAATCATGATCGTAAACAGAAAAACACATATCAATATATGACTATTACTCAAAAATATCATACCATTTTAGGTTATAAAACGGCACGGTGGCTTAAGGTAATCTGTAAATTTTACATTTGACAAATGCATAAGTAGCTTATGACTGTGTGCTCTCCCCCAGGGCCCAAAAATCAGCAAAGGCCCGACAGGTGGAGAGTAGGTGGAGTGAACTAACTTCTAATTAAGTTTGACCTTTTCATATATGGACTTGGACGATCCTGGCAAGAGGGGACTTGGCTCGGTTGAAGGTAACCAAAAAAAATTGGTCTATAGAACTTGTTCTAGGATAATTAGGCTTTCGTTAGGCGGTCATTGGGTAATTTGAGCACCATCACTCTCTACTCCCTTCAGAAAGGTAGCGTACGAAACCCTGATACGAAAGATCAAATGGTGAGAGGTTATCTAGGCATTACCCGCTTCCAGAAGAGTATATTAACAAATAAAAGAACTGTTTTTTCAAAGATAGGTTATCAAAACTGCTGGAAGAATTTAATATAAATAACAAGATGGAAGGTGTGAGATGTGCAGGCATTTACTGCACTCACTTGAATGGTACAGTTACTATTGGCAATGAGAACTCACACACACCTCACCGCCCCCAACCAACCATTGAAATTAGAAAACACTACAGGCAAATAAATCAGCAAATATCAATTACCACTTTCTGCACTCGAAACCTGACTTTCCAACAATAACCCTATTTCAATACCTTTGCACCGAAGATCACACATTCACCAACGCCCCTAAGAACTAACTAAATCCAGTTTCAGGACCAAAGACAATTTACCACAAAGAGAGATGAGATAGTTGATAGATGGAGGAGAATTTACTTGTTGCCGCCAACCTCGCTAATCTGATTGCCGAACTGAATGTGGCGCCCAGCGAAGATGCCCCGCTCAGCTCTTCCCATTACGAGTTTGTTGTTGGGAAGCTGTCGCTTCAGGTTCTTCTTCATGGAGGGAGTCAACCACTCCTCTCCGACCTTCCTCGCAATCTTTCTGCACATTGCCTGCGCCCGGAACGACATGCTTCTCTGGTGGCTAACTGAGTTATTGATACAACTCGACCCACTATCTCGTGAGGTGGCTAGTCTTCCGCCAATCCGACCGTGGTAGGCTTCTAACGAAGAGCGCGTGAAGAACGAGCCCCGACGCGAACTTGCCAATGTCTGTGATGAATATGGTTTCCAGACCGTAGACGAGCGAGCTGCTTCGTAAAGGTGGCGGTCTCCGCCGTTATTGCGCACGGTAAGAACGGTGAAGTGCTAGCTAGGGCTGCTGCTGTGCTCGGGAGAAACGATGGGAGGTAGAGACGAGGTGTGTGGGCCTGGACTGATTGAGTGATTGATTGCGCGAGGATTAAAATGTAGATCGGGCCTCCTTGCTTTACGCCGCCCACGCGGATTACAACCAAATTGCTTACTATTATTTGTTCAATTAAATATCAAAGAAGCATTGATTCTCCTTTTGTAATTTTTTGCATCATTAATATGATGAATAATTTTTTATCATAATTATATAGAATTTTTAAAATAAACGTCTTGAGGGCCGAACTAAGAATTCGATGGTTAATTCTTTAAAATAATAATTTTATTAATAAATGCTTTTTGTTTTATGTAGGGAGTGTTACATTGCCATTTAGATTATATGAGGATCTCGCAAAGCAATTAAAGCTATTTGTGTCATTCTTTTGTTTACGGATTAGTTTTTTTTTAGGGCACGTTTATTGGATTAGTTTATTGGATTAGTGCAACCAAACTTTCATATTATTTCAGTCTCCAACATCATTGCAAAAGGGAATTCATTCCCGAGCATATTTTATGTTTAATGTATTTCCTCTTATTTCATTGTTCTACCCAGGTTTTTCACGTGAGAAATACCCTAAAGGAAAAGACTAGGATTGTAAAAGCACGAATAAAATATTATGTGAAAAAGGTTTGTTCAGAGTTACTACCTCATTTTTTTTGCCATAAAATGAAGAAAGATGGTGTGACTTGCCTAAAAGATAAAGTGATGCTTACGAACCAAAAAATGGTATAAGAGTTCCAGTTATTATATGGGAAGGTATTAGGGACACTTGTATTACCCAAAAGAATGAGATGTTCATGTACTTTTGTGGTAACAAAATCAATTAAGCAGACTTATATATATATATATATATATATATATATATATATATATATATATATATATATATATATATATATTACTATAAAAAGAGCGAGTTTGATACTGCGCTCTCCTTGATTCACTCTGTTCTCTCCTTTTTTCAAGAAATTTTGCTCCTATAAATATTTATTCCCACACTCTCCTATTAACTTCTATTATCTTTAATTTTATATTTCTCACTCCCTCTCACGAAAACGGTCATTGATTTTCTCCTTTCAAACAATCAACACAAATAACTTTTACCGTAGGACCCTTTCACGGACGAGTCATCTCCCCTTACATTTTCAACAAATTTTATATGTCACGTGCATGTGCACGTGTGCGTTCACTAGTATATATATATATTTGACATATATATATCAACAAAGAACAAAGCAAAACTAGAGGAGTGTGATTCTACTATGATGTGGGCCTGGAAATATATGGCACTAAGAATATTTGTAGCGTATATGTTACGTCCCTCTCCCCTAGATACCAACCATTGAATGCAAATCGTAAGCACAAAGACCAAAAGCTCTTTTTCCCAAGATCTAGACTAAATAACTAACTAACAATTTCATTTCATAACTTTGAATGATACAGAAGAACATGATATTCCTCCTTAAGGAATTTACATCAACTTTGTATATAAAAGAGAAACTACATAAATAGAGTTCTACATGGAGAAGATTTACCATCTAGCTGACTAGGTCTCCTTGTGATATTAACTTTAATATCTTTGATGTATTCATATGAATCTTAAAGACATCATATCTACACATGAGCCAGCTACTTAAAATGTCGACAAACAACTACGAGGAGCAGTATATTATAATATTATGTATGTCAATGCATACAAAAATGTGTATGTACATGTATATTCAACAAGTAAATAGTTGCACATATGACATGTATATTCATTCAGATATTCTAACCCATGTTTGACATACCACCTTAGGTGTAATCACCTTTCTCTATCCATCATTAAACTTAGGTAAACTACCTGCTTAGTAAGCCTAACCCTGGGCTTAGAATATCCTACTTGAGTTTATGTGATACTCATATTGGCATTATAATGGACTCAAATTAAATAAACATCTAAACTGTTTATTTCATCAAACATCGAGAAATCATCAATACTCTTCATATACGGAATATGTGGGTACTCATGAATAACCATGTACCCCAAAGGGAGTCATCATGTAGTAATAACCCATACTTCACATAATCACTATCAAGGTCGATCCATGCAAATCAATCATCCAACTTGCATGTATGTATGACACTAGGGTGTTACCATATATTCATTTAATACTAATTAGGTCTAACTTAGGTCCTAAACTAGGATTTAGGGTCATCTCAGATTTGGACTAGGAATAAGTTTATCAAATTGTTGTTTAATAACATCATGATTTCCAAGGGTTAGAAATCCTAATTAATCATTAGGTGCAACCCGAATTCATAATCTGAACACGTTATTCCATCTTGAACAGTTAGACTAGATCATGTGGGTTAAGATCATAACAATTTATCAACATTTATTTCAAAACTGTATTTACTTGTTAATGACTTAGAAATCATAAAATGTCATCATCATCATCCTAATTGATTTAAAACATTGGAATCTCATCATTATTCAACAACATAGATTATATCAAAAGTAAGTGTCATGTTCATCAAAAACTAGGGTTCTCGCATTAATCACCTCCTATTCATACTCTAACTATACTCTTGGAACTAGGATCAAAATTAAGCAATGATGATATTTTAATTGCATTCTACGCATTTGTTGGATAAAAAATGTATATAATTTGATAATCCAAGCTATAGTCTATTCTATGTGTTTGATGCAAATTACCCATGTCTAGACCAATGAGGGATTGACATATTATCAATTATAAAATTGTCCACTCTGTTCATGGGCCAGGGTCTGGCCAATGGGTTATGCCTCATCAACGCCATGTCCATGCGAGCTAGGTGTATGGAAGAGGGAGGCTACATGACCCATTTGTCCTTCCGCATTGAACTTTGTGTTAGCACACAGGGAGGTGCATTTCTGTCATTGTGCCATAGGGATTCATCTCCCTTTCATAGATCGACTTAATTTATAGCTCAACCAACCATGTTGAGGTCCTAATGGTTGACTCTCGAGTCCAATACATGGCGATTGTAACATCCCATGATTTGAGGCCTCGGACAACATGATCTTAAAAGGAATGATTGGACTACCCATATCACTATGGTGCACCTCCTTTTCCGAGAGCCCATCAATAAGAACTCCATAGTTAAGTGTGCTTAGCTTGGAGTAGTACTGGGATGGGTGACCTATCGGGAAGTTGATACTAGCATGCGCGTGAGTGAGGATAAAGTGTGCAGTTAAGGCTAGTGGTGGTCTGTGGGGACAGACGCCATTTCTAAAACTCTACTAGAGCCTTGGGTAGTGGGCCCGGGCATTACAAATGGTATCAGAGCCATAACCCCTCTAGTAGGTGGGGCCCACATGGGCATGTGACATGCCAGTCTTGAGTCGTGCGGTCCATGCATGTAGGAAAGGGCTGTCCATGGTTGACGTAGCCACCCTTGCGCTGGTATTCCGTGATCAGGAGCTGGGTGTCCATGGGCCATTGTGGGTCTGCACTAAAATGGGGTCAGATTATGAGGTCATATAATTGAGACTTGACGATGACGTCAAGAGTCTAAGTGGGGGAGATTGTAACATCTCAGGATTTGAGGCCTCAGATAACATGATCTTAAAAGGAATGATTGGACTACCCATATCACCAAGGTGCACCTCCTTTTCCGGGAGCCCATCACTAAGAACTCTATAGTTAATCGTGCTTAGCTTGGAGTAGTACTAGGATGGGTGACCTGTCGGGAAGTTGATCATGGCATGCATGTGAGTGAGGATAAAGTGCGCAGTTAAGGCTAGTGGTGGTCTATGGGGATAGTCATAACAAGGTTGGGATGTCTGGAACCTATGTACATGTGGTTCAAAATTGTGTGATAACATCAAAAAGTGTGTAGACTATGAATTTACTAAAGTTTAGTCTGCTACACCATCCATGACCTTTCTTATGTCATCTCAATTTGATCCCATCACTAGGTGGTGGTCGGGGATGCTCCAGATAAGGTCATCAATGTTTGGTTTTAGAGGAGGCAGAGAAGCAGCGGAAACAAAAAATTTTCTCCCCAAACCCAGAACAAAAGGAATCGCGTCAACGTCTATATAATAGGAAAGATGGTTTGTGAATCATACCTTGTCCCGAGGCTTGCTCGGTGACAGTACCTCATGCCTTGCGCGGTCTTCACCTCCAATCTTGGACGGTGTCTGTGTAGCTCCTGGTCGCACCGGGACTCATGACTCCTCCTCCTACCGGACTGTCAGATGACAGTTGTCCTCC
The DNA here is from genome assembly GCA_963693085.1 of Alisma plantago-aquatica. Taxonomy (NCBI): domain Eukaryota; kingdom Viridiplantae; phylum Streptophyta; class Magnoliopsida; order Alismatales; family Alismataceae; genus Alisma; species Alisma plantago-aquatica. The sequence goes on along the minus strand of OY856409.1, from coordinate 1,276,899,385 downwards.
TAAGCGGCAGTGACCTCCCGCCTCTGAAGTAGTCCACACGGACCACCTGGAACTCCACTCTCCTTATCCCACAAGGAAGTGGAAGGAGTCGCACCCTCCTGTTGACGTACTAGTCACCAACACACTCTCCTACTGTCAATTGCAACTGCAGTTATCCTTCCCTTGTTGCACCTCCCTTTGCGGGAAGCACTTGCTCGGGCTCTCTCTCAGTTACCAAAACCAGAGAGAACGACAACTTTACAGAGCAATCAACTTGCACTGAGTGGTACTCTAAGAAGCCCCCAATACCCCTATATATATAGGCGGGTCATGGGACATGGTTCTCTGTCCCCGGCAATATGGGACTAAAAAGCAGGAGTAGAAGGGTTCGAGATTTTCCACAAAAGCAATCAACTCGCAACCTGAACCGATCGATTCACAAGTGAACCGGTCGGTTGGGGACCTAAACCGGTCGGTTGGGACACCTCAACCGGTCGGTACATTCCTGAACCGGCCGGTTGGCGTTCCAAGTCGGTTCTCGATTGACTTTCCTTCTTTTGTTTCTAATTGGTATCGAATACCAATCCTATTTCCAATCAAATTGGATAATTGAAACGAAAGGAAAATTCTCACCAATCCTACTTTCCCAAGTTGCTCGGTTGCACCAATTGAACCTATCAGTTCAACACTTTAATCGCTCGTTTCATTCTGTGCATGAGCCGATCGGTTCAACAATTGAGCCGACCGGTTCAGCAACCTCAGCCAACCGATTCATCACATGAGCCGATCGGTTGGGAGTGCAGGTTGTGCAGAATCAGTCAAATGCGATTTCAATCAATCCGATACTCCAATCAATGCGTCCAACACCTTGAACATTATGATATTGAGCTATCGATTAATTGAGTGTTTAATTGAACTACTAAACTCCTTTCGTAATCAATCTAAACATTGCTTGTGGACAAAACTCCTCTTCCAGGTTAAATCCTATGTGTGTGACCCTGCAGGTCCATTTCACGTTGGCAGTGAAAGTCCATAACACTTATGACTTCACAAGCAAAGAGTGGTGCCTAGTCACACATCATTTCTACCCAAGTGAAATAGAAAGTTAGAGAACAACTTTCATCCCTACAATCCGTGAATGGTGTTACAGTGAATTTATAATTCATTTATCACTGATATCCAGAATGAACTCGAGGCATGGAACAATCATCATGTCAATGTTCATTCATTTCCTTGATCTCAGAGTAGACCGAGTGAGATGTGTATGACATCAATATCACATATTGATTCACACGTGCATGCACATGCCTTTCTCAATCCTACTCATCAAGTGGCCAAGGATACCAAACTCCCTTAGGAGGGACAAATCCCATATCTATCACTCACCCCTCAAAAGCCCCATGTGTCAAAGCCACCCAATCATCACCTTTATAACAACCCATGTTTTAGGACTGTGTTTGATGATGTCAAAGTGTACCCAATGACATGTGTTGAGTGTAGTGATTTCAGGTCTAAGAATCACACTCACCACCATCACTGTGAGAGCTGACTGTGACTACCAAGTCATGGTTCCATGTGTCACTCTCATGGTGGGTCTGTCTGGTACCTTGTTCTCTAACAAGTACCTATGTGCTTGGTTTGATATCACTATATCATGACTAATGAGATTGCGTCATCAACCAACACACAATCTAGTCTTTAGTGTTATTGATGTCTATGGTTATTTCCACAATAACAACCGACTAGGGACTAAACAAGAATGTATACTCTTAACATCTGTATGATCTCATCGTTTAGGTCCTCAACCCAAAAGCATACGTCATTGGGTAAAACAATCTTTAGACATCTATCATGTTACACCATCATCTCAGAAACAGTTTAAACATATAGATTGGAAATTGCCTTTATTATTTATTCAAATCATTTACAAAGTATCCCATTACAATCATCACATGACTTGCTCTATGGGCATACATACCAACAGACTCCCACTTGCACTTAGAGACAGTCACCAAGGAAACGTAGTCCTTATGACCTAGCATGACCATCATGCTTTTGCTGAGAAAGGGCCTTAGTCAGTGGATCAGCTATGTTGTCTTTAGTTGGTACTTTGCAAATCTTCACATCTCCTCGCTGTACGATCTCTCGTATGAGATGGAAGCGCCACAGTATGTGCTTGGACCGTTGATTTTATATGGGCTTCTTAGCTTGTGCAATAGCTCCATTATTGTCACAATAAAGCTCAATTACATCACAGCTACTGGGAACTACACCAAGTTCAGAAATGAACTTCCTGATCCACACAGCCTCCTTTGCTGCATGCGAAGCAGCAATATACTTAGCCTCTGTAGTAGAATCGGCAACTGTTTCTTGCTTGGAACTCTTCCAGCTCACAGCTCCATTATTAAGGCAAAACACAAATCCTGACTGTGATCTGTAATCATCTTTATCGGTTTGGAAGCTTGCATCGGTGTAACCCTTTACAACCAACTCTTCCTCACCGCCGTACACAAGAAACATATCCTTAGTCCTTCACAAGTACTTGAGGATGTTCTTTACAGCTGTCCAGTGAGCATCCCTGGGATCTGACTGGTACCTGCTCATCATGCTGAGAGCATACGAGACATCTGGGCGTGTGCACAACATAGCGTACATGATGGATCTGATGGCTGATGCATATGGGATCCCATTCATCCGCTCCCTCTCTTCACAAGATTGGGGACATTGAGCTCTAGAGACGGTGACTCCATGTAGCATGGGGATGTTGCCTCTCTTTGAGTTCTCCATGTTGAGCCGCTTCACCACTTTGTCAATGTACGTGCTTTGACTTAGTCCGAGAAGCCTTTTAGAATATAGGATGCTTCTCCTAAGTCCTTCATTGAGAAAGTTTTCCCAAGCCAAGTCTTTACCTTCTCTAAGGCTAAGACATCATTCCCCATCAAAAGTATGTCATCCACATACAATATGAGGAATGTGGTCGAGCTCCCACTAACCTTCTTGTACACACAAGGTTCATCTTCATTTTGAATAAAGCCAAACACTTTGACTTCCTCATCAAATCGAAGATTCCAACTCCGAGATGCTTGCTTCAATCCATAGATTGACCTTTGCAGTTTACAGACTTTATTGGCATTCTTTGGATCTACAAAACCTTCAGGCTATGTCATGTACACATACTCATGAATATTCCCGTTAAGGAATGCGGTTTTAACATCCATCTACCAAATCTCATAGTCATAATAAGCTACAATAGCAAGCATGATCCTGATGGACTTAATCATGGCAACTGGAGAAAAGGTTTCGTCATAGTCAACACCTTGAACTTGTCGAAATCCCTTTGCAACCAATCTACCTTTATAAGTTTTCACATTGCCATCCATGTCGGTCTTCTTCTTGAAGACCCACTTGCACCCTATGGGTTTTACCCCTTCGGGTGGTTCCACCAAAGTCCATACTTTGTTGAAGTACATGGATTCCATCTCGGATCTCATGGCTTCAAGCCATTTCTCAGAATCTGGTCCCTCCCTAGCCTCTACGTAGGTAGTTGGATCATCATCTATGATCAACTCACCACCTTCCTGAGTTACAAGGTATCCAAACCTCTCAGGCTCAAGGCGGGTCCTACTAGATCTACGAGGTCCTTGTGTTACCTGAGGAGATTGAGATTCCACAACACCTTGTGAATCTGCATTTTCCTCTGGTACATCTATCGGTTCCATGTTTTCTTGTTGAGCTTGAACCTCTTCAAGCTCTATATTCCTCCCACTGCTTCCTTTGGAAATAAATTCATTCTCAAGGAACACAGTTGTCCTGGCAACAAACACTTTGTTGTCAGTAGGGTGGTATAAATAGTATCCCCTCATTTCCTTGGGGTATCCAACAAAATAAAATTTATCGGATTTGGGTCCAAGCTTATCAGGAAACATTTTCCTAACGTAAGCCTCACAACCCCAAATCTTCAGAAAAGACAAATCGGGATGCTTCCCAGTCCATATCTCATATGGTGTCTTTTGAACCGATTTAGATGGTACACGGTTAAGCGTAAACGCGGCAGTTTCAAGAGCATAACCCCATAAAGAAATTGGAAGATCAGCAAAACTCATCATTGATCGCACCATATCCAACAATGTGTGATTCCTTCTTTTAAACACACCATTATGTTGTGGTGTTCCAGGCGGAGTCCATTGTGATACAATACCACGGGCTCGCAGAAGGTCCTCAAACTCCTGGCTTAAGTATTCTCCACCTCGATCGGAACGAAGTGCCTTAATACTTTTACCAAACTGGTTCTGTAGTTCATTCATGAAATCCTTGAACCTTTCAAGGGTTTCTGACTTATGTTTCATCAGGTACACATAGCCATACCTACTGAAGTCATCAGTAAAGGTAATGAAGTACTGATACCCACCTCTGGCATTAGTTCTAAAAGGCCCACATACATCAGTATGTATGAGTCCTAGTAGATCACTAGCTCTCTCACCTTTACCTAAAAAGGGAGTCTTGGTCATATTGCCCAACAAACAAGATTCACATGTCTCTATTGATTCATAATCAAAAGAGTCTAGATAACCATCTTTATGGAGTCTAGAAATGTGCTTCTCATTTATGTGCCCTAGATGAAAATGCCAGAGATATGTTTTGTTTGAGTCATTGAGTTTTTGCTTTTTGGTGTTTACGTTGTATACTCTTGTCTCCAAGTCTATCAAGTATAGACCATAAGACATAGGGGCACTGCCATAAAAGATCCCATCTTTAGATATGGAACATTTTCCATTCTTAATAAGAAATTCAAATCCATCTTTGTCCAAACAAGAGACGGAAATGATATTCCTATTTATGGAAGGTACATAATAGCAGTTCTTCAACTCTATTATTAGCCCACTAGGTAGAGTTAACTCATAGGTTCCTACGGCACTGGCGGCAACTCTTGCCCCATTGGCAACATGTAGTTCAACCTTGCCTTTCCCTAAAGGCCTACTTCTCTTAAGATCCTTCACATTTGAACAAATGTGAGATACGCATCCGGTATCAAGTACCCATGACGAAGAAGTAGTAAAGTTAATCTCTATTACGTATACACCAGAAGTAGAGATCTCTATCTCCGACTTCTTCTTCCATTGTTCCTTCCATCCTCTCCATGTAGAAGAAATTGGTTTGGCGAGAGAACACTTCTCTCCCTTACCTACTTTCTTCTTCACTAACACATTAAGCGTACATAGAGTGGATTCTAAGGCTCTTGGTATATCTGGATTGTGCAGAACACTTCTCACAGTCCTCAACAAGTTATGGAATTTATTCTCAATTAATTTGCCCATTTTAAAAGATGATTCTTTTGCCATTCTACAAGAGAAATTTTGCATTTGTCAAAACTCCTTTTGATTTGATTTGAATAAATTTGACGATAGTTAATTAGGCCTTTAATTAATTACCGCTCCCACTATTTTGACTCAAATTGATAGCCCTCACCATCAATTCGGAAGATTGCAGCGTACAATTTTCTAGTGGGTCAAGATCTTGAAATCCTCTGAGCCACGGACCAGCTTGGGCTGTCACCCACAACTCAGATCTTCCAGGTAAGCAACTCTTTGCCAATTGCATCGTATGAAACTCTTGAAAGATGTCATATGCAACTCCTTGCAATGATCATCTCCATGCCTCAAGGTGCTAGATCCTATCTAGGTCACCTTGTTAAGTCCGACCCAAAGCCAACACGATGAATATGCACCCTACTTGGGCAGACCCACACATTCATCCTTCACGCTTCCACGAGATAGACGGTGCACCACGCTTGGGCATGCCCACACTTGGTCGATCAAGCTTTTCACGTGTGTTGCATTTGGAAGGCATCTGAAACTTAATATTTAATGAGGGATTTGGTTTTTATATACATATACATATCCAATCACCACAATATATAGTAAGTATCATATACATGCTATATCCCACAGAAAACATGCAAAACGATAAAAAGCAATGATTATGGCCATCCTATTGTGATTCCTCGAGTTACATTCGTGGGGAGCAAAGGTAGGAAAAGAATTCTCAAATTATTTCGAGTTACATCAGGAATAGAAGAAGGGAATCAGTGCGCAGACTGAGATGCAAGCAACCACACAAACAACCACACACAGATATAGGGGTTTATAGGACATAATCATGCTATACATCCACCACAAAACTCGCTTAAGGGCGACGCGTATCGAGTGCATTAATATTACATATCATATATGTATATTAGGGATTTGTGGATTGGACATGTATAAAGCCGATATTATTCGCATCACATGCAATAAATAAAGGCGACAAACCAAAATCGATCATATCAATAATCCTAAAATATAGAGCGGTTGACGTGGCTCTGATACCATTGTTTGGTTTTAGAGGAGGCAGAGAAGTAGCGGAAACAAAAAAATTTCTCCCCAAACCCAGAACAAAAGGAATCGCGTCAACGTCTATATAATAGGAAAGATGGTTTCTGAATCATACCTTGTCCCGAGGCTTGCTCGGCGACAGTACCTCGCGCCTTGCGCGGTCTTCACCTCCGGTCTTAGACGCCCGGTGTCTGTGTAGCTCTTGGTCGCACCGGGACTCACGACTCCTCCTCCTACCGGACTGTCAGATGATAGTTGTCCTCCTAAGCGGCAGTGACCTCCCACCTCTAAAGTAGTCCACACGGACCACCTGGAACTCCACTCTCCTTGTCCCACAAGGAAGTGGAAGGATTCGCATCCTTCTGTTGACGTACTATTTGCCAACACACTCTCCTGCTGTCAATTGCAACTGCAGTTGTCCTTCCCTTACTGCACCTCCCTTTGCGGGAAGCACTTGCTCGGGCTCTCTCTCGGTTACCAAAACCAGAGAGAACGACAACTTTGCAGAGCAATCAACTTGCACTGAGTTGTACTCTGAGAAGCCCCCAATACCCCTATATATATAGGCGGGTCATGGGACAGGGTTCTCTGTCCCCGACAATATGGGACTAAAAAGCAGGAGTAGAAGGGTTCGAGATTTTCCACAAAAGCAATCAACTCGCAACCTGAACCAATCAGTTCATAAGTGAACCGGTCGGTTGGGGACCTGAACCGGTCAGTTGGAGCACCAACCGATCGGTTGGGACACCTCAACCGGTCGGTTCATTCCTGAACCGGTCGGTTGGGGTTCCAAGTCGGTTCCCGATTGACTTTCCTTCTTTTGTTTCTAATTGGTATCAAATACCAATCCTATTTCCAATCAAATTGGATAATTGAAACGAAAGGAAAATTCTCACCAATCCTACTTTTCCAAGTTGCTCGGTTGCACCAGTTGAACCGATCGGTTCAACACTTGAACCACTTATTTCATTATGTGCACGAGCCGATCGGTTCAACAATTGAGCCGACCGGTTCAGCAACCTCAGCCGACCGATTCATCACATGAGCCGATCGGTTGGGAGTGCAGGTTGTGCAGAATCAGTCAAATGCGATTTCAATCAATCCGATACTCCAATCAATGTGTCCAACACCTTGAACATTGTGATATTGAGCTATCGATTAATTGAGTGTTTAATTGAACTACTAAACTCCTTTAGTAATCAATCTAAACATTGCTTGTGGACAAAACTCCTCTTCCAGGTTAAATCCTATGTGTGTGACCCTGCAGGTCCATTTCACGTTGGCAGTGAAAGTCCATAACACTTATGACTTCACAAGCAAAGAGCGGTGCCTAGTCACACATCATTGCTACCCAAGTGAAATAGAAAGTTGGTGAACAACTTTCATCCCTACAATCTGTGAATGGTGTTATAGTAAATGTATAATTCCTTTGTCACTGATATCCAGAATGAACTCGAGGCATGGAACAGTCATCCTGTCAATGTTCATTCATTTCCTTGATCTCAGAGTAGACCGAGTGAGATGTGTATGACATCAATATCACATATTGATTCACGCGTGCATGTGCATGCCTTTCTCAATCCTACTCATCAAGTGGCCAAGGATATCAAACTCCCTTAGGAAGGACAAATCCCATATCTATCACTCACCCCTCAAAAGCCCCATGTGTCAAAGCCACCCAATCATCACCTTTATAACAACCCATGTTTCAGGACTGTGTTTGATGATGTCAAAGTGTACCCAACGACATGTGTTGAGTGTAGTGATTTCAGGTCTAAGAATCACACTCACCACCATTACTATGAGAGAGGGCTGTGACTACCAAGTCATGGTTCCATGTGTCACTCTCACGGTGGGTTTGTCCGGTACCTTGTTCTCTAGCAAGTACCTATGTGCTTAGTTTGATATCACTATATCATGACTAATGAGATTGTGTCATCAACCAACACACAATCTAGTCTTTAGTGTTATTGATGTCTATGGTTATTTCCACAATAACAACTGACTAGGGACTAAACAAGAATGTATACTCTTAACATCCGTATGATCTCATCGTTTAGGTCCTCAACCCAAAAGCATACGTCATTGAGTAAAACAATCTTTAGACATCTATCATGTTACACCATCATCTCAGAAACAGTTTAAACATATAGATTGGAAATTGCCTTTATTATTTATTCAAATCATTTATAAAGTATCCCATTACAATCATCACATGACTTGCTCTATGGGCATACATACCAACAATCAATTCTTGGCCTTATTGTTGGGGCTAACATGGTTCAAGGGAGAATCTTGAGGGTTTCCACACTCTCTTGGGACTCGCTCTACCCTCGAGACCTCAAAGTAGTCCAAATGGACTAAGGAATTGGTTCTTAGTGGTATAGAATTGTGGATCCTTCATTGGGCTGTCGTGGAAGAAGGAGGAGCATCAAGGTGTAGGGTTTTGGTGGGCAACATGCATCGGGGTTTGTTGCTCAGGGTTAGGCTAAGGCCTATGATGCCTTATATAAGTATAGGTTTAGGGTAAAGACAAATTTTGTTCAGCCCTATCTTCTTGGAATTAGCTAATATTTGGGCATTATCTCATTATGGGAAGATAATGACAAAGTGAGAGTTTGTGGAGTTTGAATTAACCTCGTGAAGCCAAAGGTACTGATAGTTGGTGGAGAGGTAGGTCTAAGAGGGGGAGAGAGACTCTGAGTGTGAATGGGGATTTGGCTCTCACGAGGAGGAGTAATGTAAGATCCTCAAATTTTGTAAATTTGGATTCTATGATTAGGAATTCAATAATAACTCATTTTAAGATAATTAGAGTAATATTAGAATGACGTTGTTAATGATATCACTTTGATTGATTGGGATGATGAATCTAAGCCCTAAACTTAGATTGAGTCTTAATTTAAGTAATCATGGAATGTTGTGTAACTATATTAATATAGTATGACATACAAAGACCTAATTTTGTAATTGGAAAGATAATAAGGCTTGTTCGCCCCTTTAGAGGCCTAACATATAAGCCATGGGTCGTGGAACTAAATTCAACCCAATTGGGCCAATCAGGGTTTATAAATGGGTCTCTGGGATATGAAAGTGGATATTCTACCTCGTGACCATAATAAATATCTTAGATATTTTAATAAAAAGATAACTAAGATATGAGATGATATGAGAAATTCAAGAAGATTCTAAGCTATAATATGATCTAGATAACGAATTAAAGAATTATTTAGTTAATGTTTGTAAGCCAAGTTGGGTAATGAATAGATAACTTAGTAAATTAGATTTTTTCCTAATGAGAGAAAATAAATAATGGGACGATATTGCAAAGTTTGAGATTATTTGGGATAATGATGTGTCCTAGGGAAATACTTCTCTAAAAATGACATTTACTTAAAAGAATATAGGGAAATGGAAAGAAATCCTGAGAAAGGAGTCCAATTGGGCTGGGACTCTCAGATTTGGGTAGAACTGAGATCAGAGAGTGAGTCTCCCTCATTCAGCATCTACTCCTCCCTGCAAAAAAAGTCCCTACCACAAATGGACTCTCTTACCCCTCTTTGACCTTCCTCTCCACTAAATAACAACATAATTGGATTTGCAAGGATAACCCATGCCCAACCAACCCTTTGGTTGGAATTATCGTGAGAAATAGAAGATATTCCTAATTTCCCTAAATAGGAGGAACCAAGGGCTACCCTAAAACCATCTCTAGCCTAAGACCATCGACTATTTAAAGCATCCACATGCACCAACGTGACAGACACAAGATAGAATGCAGTCCAATTGCCATAAATACCAATTGAACTGTGCTACCAAGCTTCGTCCTTCTTCATAGCAACCTATAACCTCAGCTCAAACACCTATTGAACCTGCATCAAGTTCAACGAGTCTAGATTTAGGCTAGGAGGCTGAGAAGACATTCCAATCCAAAGAAAAATGTAAGGGACTTTAGAATCCTTTTTACAAACTCCGGCACTAAAGCAAGTGAGGAGCTTGGGGAAGGACCATCCCCTGGTCATCGCAAAGACCCGTAAGAGGTGGAAAACCCCACAAAACACTAAGATATCTTCCCAAAAGCTTGAATCTCTATGAATTGAAGGTAAGCCCTTATTTCATATTTTAGTTATGGTGGTATAGAACCCAACCATGGAACCACCGCTTCCAGCCATCTCCCAGAAAGCTTCGTGGCTCAGTAACTTCATAGAGCCCCTTTAGAGGCAAGAACACCCTTCTCTGTGGCTCGCGATGCTCAAACCCCAGGGTCAACCCAAAGGTTGACTCATGGGTGTGCTGCTCGCACAAACCATGGCTCGTAAGGGAGAAGGATGATCGATCCTCATGGGGATTTCACCCCACTGGCCTACCCATGCAGTCTATCTTGATCATTGCATAAAGGGTAAAAGGGTCATGTGTCCTTTTCCCAAAAGAGACAACTGACACTGAGTAGGCACCGAGGTGGCCTTGTCCCATTGGCTAGGTAGGGACAAGTGGCTTATATGGATAAGGTGATTAGTGCCTACATGACAATGTGTGATTGGCCCAAATATTGTTAATTTGCAATTAATTGTAGGAGACCATAACTCAGATGATCGAAAAATTATATATCATTTGCTCAAAAAATGAGTATAGCCCAAATAAAGTAGTTGTAAAATATAAATATGCCTCTAGTTCTAAAAGTATAGTCAAAACATGATGTGAGGATATTAATGCAGAGTAAACCCTAGATTTTATTAACTTATTGCTCAAATCAATAAATACATTTATTTTGTGTTATAAATTGATATTTTTGAATATAATGAGAAACCAATATGATGATGATAATGATGATGAATAATTCATATTTCTAAGTCAATAATCATATATATGTATAATTAGGGTTTTGAAATTGATGTGTATATCTTGCTATGCCATTGATGCACACTATCCAATCTATGGGTTAATGATGACGCGGTAGGTTCAATCAGATAATTAGAGCTATACCTAACTGCTCAACTAGGGTTTGTAACCCTTAGGAGCTATAATATGTGATGGAATTAGGATTTGTGACCCTTATTCCTACTCCAACCCAAGATAACCCTAGACCCTAATCTAAGCTACGTTAGGTTTAATTTGAATAATGTGAATACATGGTGACACACATGTAGTATGCATACATGTAGATGATGTTGATCGAATGATTGGTTGTTGGATATGTTGATTTGATTGCTTGTACATTGTTGAAGTATACTACATGGTTCTACATAAGGTACATGGCTGTGATTATGAATACTAGCCTATATTGACTTCCCAAGATTGTCGATGGTTACTTGAAGTTTGATGCAAATAACATGTTGGATGTTTATTCTTTATGCAAATTATAAGGCCCCTATGAGTATCACATAAGCATAGGATATTTTGAACCTTGGGTTTCACCCATCAAGGTGTAATGCACATAGGTCCAATGATGGACAGTGATTACACCTGAGAGGGCATACCAAGCTTGGGTTAGAATATGAAAGAAAATACAAGTTTGTATGTGCCATGAAATGATTGTTGAATAGATGTATATGTGATGTTTTGGATGAGCCCACGTACCAGTATGGGAATATGCTAACCGTGTTTTGTTTTGTCAATGTTTTAGGTATTTGATACACATGATAAAGGACATGAAGATAAAGTTGAAAGATATTCAAGATATTAAAGTTATGCCAAGGAGGATTAGCTAGTTATTTTTTTTATTTATTCTCATATGTGTAAATTAGATTCTTTTGAGAAATTCATGTAACTCCTTAGGGGAGCTCATTATATTATCATATAAACATTATTTGTTCACATTAAAGGAGATTACTACTATTTATTATTTTTAAATCTGATTCTGGAAAAATTTAGGTAATCATCCTCGACTTTAAGGTCTTCACTTAACTGAGGGACACTCAAAAGTGGGGGTTGGTATATTTGGTATCATAGCCCCAGACATTCAAATAATATTTAATAGTTGATGATTTCAAGTAATCTTTGGAAATATTAGGAAAATTATTAGGGATAACCTAACGTAATGGTGTCTAGAAAGGATCATGGCTTTAAGGGTTGGCAATATCTTCCTATGCACATTAGTTGGTATATGAGGACTCCCTTAGCCAATGTGATAACTTTCTAGAGATAACCTAGGGTTTGCCTAAAATAATATTTCCTCTAAGTTTTTTGATATCTAATTTTGTCTTCTCCTTGTATCTTTCCTTAATAAACCCTAAAATGCACTTCCCTCCTCATCTTAAGTTAGGGTTTTGAAAAGGAATAGGATTAAGTCATCCTCTGCCAATTAAAATTAATGTTAACTAGAGAAATAAATGTGAAAGGATGTGAAATGTAGGTTAGATCCCGCTACTGAGGTTAAATCCTAGAAGAAGAAAAAAACCTAGGAATGGGTTGGGCTACCCCAATTATCCATGAAGGACTTGAGTGATATAACCCACTAGGGCTAGAAACTTTAGTGGGAAATGCAGGGTGTAATCCCTAACCCTAACCCTAAACCCTAACCCCAGGGAATGGGAGTAGTGTGGGTGAAATAATAACCATACCCAAACAAACCCTAAGTAGGGGTGAAGGAGAGAGAAAAACCCAAGTGGATTGGGTAACTCGTGTTTGGGTACCCGACTTCGTGGCTCAGTAACTTCATAGAGCCCCTTCAGAGGCAAGAACACCCTTCTCTGTGGCTCGCGATGCTCAAACCCCAGGGTCAACCCAAAGGTTGACTCATGGGTGTGCTGCTCGCACAAACCATGGCTCGTAAGGGAGAAGGATGATCGATCCTCATGGGGATTTCACCCCACTGGCCTACCCATGCAGTCTATCTTGATCATTGCATAAAGGGTAAAAGGGTCATGTGTCCTTTTCCCAAAAGAGACAACTGACACTGAGTAGGCACCGAGGTGGCCTTGTCCCATTGGCTAGGTAGGGACAAGTGGCTTATATGGATAAGGTGATTAGTGCCTACATGACAATGTGTGATTGGCCCAAATATTGTTAATTTGCAATTAATTGTAGGAGACCATAACTCAGATGATCGAAAAATTATATATCATTTGCTCAAAAAATGAGTATAGCCCAAATAAAGTAGTTGTAAAATATAAATATGCCTCTAGTTCTAAAAGTATAGTCGAAACATGATGTGAGGATATTAATGCAGAGTAAACCCTAGATTTTATTAACTTATTGCTCAAATCAATAAATACATTTATTTTGTGTTATAAATTGATATTTTTGAATATAATGAGAAACCAATATGATGATGATAATGATGATGAATAATTCATATTTCTAAGTCAATAATCATATATATGTATAATTAGGGTTTTGAAATTGATGTGTATATCTTGCTATGCCATTGATGCACACTATCCAATCTATGGGTTAATGATGACGCGGTAGGTTCAATCAGATAATTAGGGCTATACCTAACTGCTCAACTAGGGTTTGTAACCCTTAGGAGCTATAATATGTGATGGAATTAGGATTTGTGACCCTTATTCCTACTCCAACCCAAGATAACCCTAGACCCTAATCTAAGCTACGTTAGGTTTAATTTGAATAATGTGAATACATGGTGACACACATGTAGTATGCATACATGTAGATGATGTTGATCGAATGATTGGTTGTTGGATATGTTGATTTGATTGCTTGTACATTGTTGAAGTATACTACATGGTTCTACATAAGGTACATGGCTGTGATTATGAATACTAGCCTATATTGACTTCCCAAGATTGTCGATGGTTACTTGAAGTTTGATGCAAATAACATGTTGGATGTTTATTCTTTATGCAAATTATAAGGCCCCTATGAGTATCACATAAGCATAGGATATTTTGAACCTTGGGTTTCACCCATCAAGGTGTAATGCACATAGGTCCAATGATGGACAGTGATTACACCTGAGAGGGCATACCAAGCTTGGGTTAGAATATGAAAGAAAATACAAGTTTGTATGTGCCATGAAATGATTGTTGAATAGATGTATATGTGATGTTTTGGATGAGCCCACGTACCAGTATGGGAATATGCTAACCGTGTTTTGTTTTGTCAATGTTTTAGGTATTTGATACACATGATAAAGGACATGAAGATAAAGTTGAAAGATATTCAAGATATTAAAGTTATGCCAAGGAGGATTAGCTAGTTATTTTTTTATTTATTCTCATATGTGTAAATTAGATTCTTTTGAGAAATTCATGTAACTCCTTAGGGGAGCTCATTATATTATCATATAAACATTATTTGTTCACATTAAAGGAGATTACTACTATTTATTATTTTTAAATCTGATTCTGGAAAAATTTAGGTAATCATCCTCGACTTTAAGGTCTTCACTTAACTGAGGGACACTCAAAAGTGGGGGTTGGTATATTTGGTATCATAGCCCCAGACATTCAAATAATATTTAATAGTTGATGATTTCAAGTAATCTTTGGAAATATTAGGAAAATTATTAGGGATAACCTAACGTAATGGTGTCTAGAAAGGATCATGGCTTTAAGGGTTGGCAATATCTTCCTCTGCACATTAGTTGGTATATGAGGACTCCCTTAGCCAATGTGATAACTTTCTAGAGATAACCTAGGGTTTGCCTAAAATAATATTTCCTCTAAGTTTTTTGATATCTAATTTTGTCTTCTCCTTGTATCTTTCCTTAATAAACCCTAAAATGCACTTCCCTCCTCATCTTAAGTTAGGGTTTTGAAAAGGAATAGGATTAAGTCATCCTCTGCCAATTAAAATTAATGTTAACTAGAGAAATAAATGTGAAAGGATGTGAAATGTAGGTTAGATCCCGCTACTGAGGTTAAATCCTAGAAGAAGAAAAAAACCTAGGAATGGGTTGGGCTACCCCAATTATCCATGAAGGACTTGAGTGATATAACCCACTAGGGCTAGAAACTTTAGTGGGAAATGCAGGGTGTAATCCCTAACCCTAACCCTAAACCCTAACCCCAGGGAATGGGAGTAGTGTGGGTGAAATAATAACCATACCCAAACAAACCCTAAGTAGGGGTGAAGGAGAGAGAAAAAACCAAGTGGATTGGGTAACTCGTGTTTGGGTACCCGACTTCGTGGCTCAGTAACTTCATAGAGCCCCTTCAGAGGCAAGAACACCCTTCTCTGTGGCTCGCGATGCTCAAACCCCAGGGTCAACCCAAAGGTTGACTCATGGGTGTGCTGCTCGCACAAACCATGGCTCGTAAGGGAGAAGGATGATCGATCCTCATGGGGATTTCACCCCACTAGCCTACCCATGCAGTCTATCTTGATCATTGCATAAAGGGTAAAAGGGTCATGTGTCCTTTTCCCAAAAGAGACAACTGACACTGAGTAGGCACCGAGGTGGCCTTGTCCCATTGGCTAGGTAGGGACAAGTGGCTTATATGGATAAGGTGATTAGTGCCTACATGACAATGTGTGATTGGCCCAAATATTGTTAATTTGCAATTAATTGTAGGAGACCATAACTCAGATGATCGAAAAATTATATATCATTTGCTCAAAAAATGAGTATAGCCCAAATAAAGTAGTTGTAAAATATAAATATGCCTCTAGTTCTAAAAGTATAGTAGAAACATGATGTGAGGATATTAATGCAGAGTAAACCCTAGATTTTATTAACTTATTGCTCAAATCAATAAATACATTTATTTTGTGTTATAAATTGATATTTTTGAATATAATGAGAAACCAATATGATGATGATAATGATGATGAATAATTCATATTTCTAAGTCAATAATCATATATATGTATAATTAGGGTTTTGAAATTGATGTGTATATCTTGCTATGCCATTGATGCACACTATCCAATCTATGGGTTAATGATGACGCGGTAGGTTCAATCAGATAATTAGGGCTATACCTAACTGCTCAACTAGGGTTTGTAACCCTTAGGAGCTATAATATGTGATGGAATTAGGATTTGTGACCCTTATTCCTACTCCAACCCAAGATAACCCTAGACCCTAATCTAAGCTACGTTAGGTTTAATTTGAATAATGTGAATACATGGTGACACACATGTAGTTTGCATACATGTAGATGATGTTGATCGAATGATTGGTTGTTGGATATGTTGATTTGATTGCTTGTACATTGTTGAAGTATACTACATGGTTCTACATAAGGTACATGGCTGTGATTATGAATACTAGCCTATATTGACTTCCCAAGATTGTCGATGGTTACTTGAAGTTTGATGCAAATAACATGTTGGATGTTTATTCTTTATGCAAATTATAAGGCCCCTATGAGTATCACATAAGCATAGGATATTTTGAACCTTGGGTTTCACCCATCAAGGTGTAATGCACATAGGTCCAATGATGGACAGTGATTACACCTGAGAGGGCATACCAAGCTTGGGCTAGAATATGAAAGAAAATACAAGTTTGTATGTGCCATGAAATGATTGTTGAATAGATGTATATGTGATGTTTTGGATGAGCCCACGTACCAGTATGGGAATATGCTAACCGTGTTTTGTTTTGTCAATGTTTTAGGTATTTGATACACATGATAAAGGACATTAAGATAAAGTTGAAAGATATTCAAGATATTAAAGTTATGCCAAGGAGGATTAGCTAGTTATTTTTTATTTATTCTCATATGTGTAAATTAGATTCTTTTGAGAAATTCATGTAACTCCTTAGGGGAGCTCATTATATTATCATATAAACATTATTTGTTCACATTAAAGGAGATTACTACTATTTATTATTTTTAAATCTGATTCTGGAAAAATTTAGGTAATCATCCTCGACTTTAAGGTCTTCACTTAACTGAGGGACACTCAAAAGTGGGGGTTGGTATATTTGGTATCATAGCCCCAGACATTCAAATAATATTTAATAGTTGATGATTTCAAGTAATCTTTGGAAATATTAGGAAAATTATTAGGGATAACCTAACGTAATGGTGTCTAGAAAGGATCATGGCTTTAAGGGTTGGCAATATCTTCCTCTGCACATTAGTTGGTATATGAGGACTCCCTTAGCCAATGTGATAACTTTCTAGAGATAACCTAGGGTTTGCCTAAAATAATATTTCCTCTAAGTTTTTTGATATCTAATTTTGTCTTCTCCTTGTATCTTTCCTTAATAAACCCTAAAATGCACTTCCCTCCTCATCTTAAGTTAGGGTTTTGAAAAGGAATAGGATTAAGTCATCCTCTGCCAATTAAAATTAATGTTAACTAGAGAAATAAATGTGAAAGGATGTGAAATGTAGGTTAGATCCCGCTACTGAGGTTAAATCCTAGAAGAAGAAAAAAACCTAGGAATGGGTTGGGCTACCCCAATTATCCATGAAGGACTTGAGTGATATAACCCACTAGGGCTAGAAACTTTAGTGGGAAATGCAGGGTGTAATCCCTAACCCTAACCCTAAACCCTAACCCCAGGGAATGGGAGTAGTGTGGGTGAAATAATAACCATACCCAAACAAACCCTAAGTAGGGGTGAAGGAGAGAGAAAAACCCAAGTGGATTGGGTAACTCGTGTTTGGGTACCCGACTTCGTGGCTCAGTAACTTCATAGAGCCCCTTCAGAGGCAAGAACACCCTTCTCTGTGGCTCGCGATGCTCAAACCCCAGGGTCAACCCAAAGGTTGACTCATGGGTGTGCTGCTCGCACAAACCATGGCTCGTAAGGGAGAAGGATGATCGATCCTCATGGGGATTTCACCCCACTGGCCTACCCATGCAGTCTATCTTGATCATTACATAAAGGGTAAAAGGGTCATGTGTCCTTTTCCCAAAAGAGACAACTGACACTGAGTAGGCACCGAGGTGGCCTTGTCCCATTGGCTAGGTAGGGACAAGTGGCTTATATGGATAAGGTGATTAGTGCCTACATGACAATGTGTGATTGGCCCAAATATTGTTAATTTGCAATTAATTGTAGGAGACCATAACTCAGATGATCGAAAAATTATATATCATTTGCTCAAAAAATGAGTATAGCCCAAATAAAGTAGTTGTAAAATATAAATATGCCTCTAGTTCTAAAAGTATAGTCGAAACATGATGTGAGGATATTAATGCAGAGTAAACCCTAGATTTTATTAACTTATTGCTCAAATCAATAAATACATTTATTTTGTGTTATAAATTGATATTTTTGAATATAATGAGAAACCAATATGATGATGATAATGATGATGAATAATTCATATTTCTAAGTCAATAATCATATATATGTATAATTAGGGTTTTGAAATTGATGTGTATATCTTGCTATGCCATTGATGCACACTATCCAATCTATGGGTTAATGATGACGTGGTAGGTTCAATCAGATAATTAGGGCTATACCTAACTGCTCAACTAGGGTTTGTAACCCTTAGGAGCTATAATATGTGATGGAATTAGGATTTGTGACCCTTATTCCTACTCCAACCCAAGATAACCCTAGACCCTAATCTAAGCTACGTTAGGTTTAATTTGAATAATGTGAATACATGGTGACACACATGTAGTATGCATACATGTAGATGATGTTGATCGAATGATTGGTTGTTGGATATGTTGATTTGATTGCTTGTACATTGTTGAAGTATACTACATGGTTCTACATAAGGTACATGGCTGTGATTATGAATACTAGCCTATATTGACTTCCCAAGATTGTCGATGGTTACTTGAAGTTTGATGCAAATAACATGTTAGATGTTTATTCTTTATGCAAATTATAAGGCCCCTATGAGTATCACATAAGCATAGGATATTTTGAACCTTGGGTTTCACCCATCAAGGTGTAATGCACATAGGTCCAATGATGGACAGTGATTACACCTGAGAGGGCATACCAAGCTTGGGTTAGAATATGAAAGAAAATACAAGTTTGTATGTGCCATGAAATGATTGTTGAATAGATGTATATGTGATGTTTTGGATGAGCCCACGTACCAGTATGGGAATATGCTAACCGTGTTTTGTTTTGTCAATGTTTTAGGTATTTGATACACATGATAAAGGACATGAAGATAAAGTTGAAAGATATTCAAGATATTAAAGTTATGCCAAGGAGGATTAGCTAGTTATTTTTTATTTATTCTCATATGTGTAAATTAGATTCTTTTGAGAAATTCATGTAACTCCTTAGGGGAGCTCATTATATTATCATATAAACATTATTTGTTCACATTAAAGGAGATTACTACTATTTATTATTTTTAAATCTGATTCTGGAAAAATTTAGGTAATCATCCTCGACTTTAAGGTCTTCACTTAACTGAGGGACACTCAAAAGTGGGGGTTGGTATATTTGGTATCATAGCCCCAGACATTCAAATAATATTTAATAGTTGATGATTTCAAGTAATCTTTGGAAATATTAGGAAAATTATTAGGGATAACCTAACGTAATGGTGTCTAGAAAGGATCATGGCTTTAAGGGTTGGCAATATCTTCCTCTGCACATTAGTTGGTATATGAGGACTCCCTTAGCCAATGTGATAACTTTCTAGAGATAACCTAGGGTTTGCCTAAAATAATATTTCCTCTAAGTTTTTTGATATCTAATTTTGTCTTCTCCTTGTATCTTTCCTTAATAAACCCTAAAATGCACTTCCCTCCTCATCTTAAGTTAGGGTTTTGAAAAGGAATAGGATTAAGTCATCCTCTGCCAATTAAAATTAATGTTAACTAGAGAAATAAATGTGAAAGGATGTGAAATGTAGGTTAGATCCCGCTACTGAGGTTAAATCCTAGAAGAAGAAAAAAACCTAGGAATGGGTTGGGCTACCCCAATTATCCATGAAGGACTTGAGTGATATAACCCACTAGGGCTAGAAACTTTAGTGGGAAATGCAGGGTGTAATCCCTAACCCTAACCCTAAACCCTAACCCCAGGGAATGGGAGTAGTGTGGGTGAAATAATAACCATACCCAAACAAACCCTAAGTAGGGGTGAAGGAGAGAGAAAAAACCAAGTGGATTGGGTAACTCGTGTTTGGGTACCCGACTTCGTGGCTCAGTAACTTCATAGAGCCCCTTCAGAGGCAAGAACACCCTTCTCTGTGGCTCGCGATGCTCAAACCCCAGGGTCAACCCAAAGGTTGACTCATGGGTGTGCTGCTCGCACAAACCATGGCTCGTAAGGGAGAAGGATGATCGATCCTCATGGGGATTTCACCCCACTGGCCTACCCATGCAGTCTATCTTGATCATTGCATAAAGGGTAAAAGGGTCATGTGTCCTTTTCCCAAAAGAGACAACTGACACTGAGTAGGCACCGAGGTGGCCTTGTCCCATTGGCTAGGTAGGGACAAGTGGCTTATATGGATAAGGTGATTAGTGCCTACATGACAATGTGTGATTGGCCCAAATATTGTTAATTTGCAATTAATTGTAGGAGACCATAACTCAGATGATCGAAAAATTATATATCATTTGCTCAAAAAATGAGTATAGCCCAAATAAAGTAGTTGTAAAATATAAATATGCCTCTAGTTCTAAAAGTATAGTAGAAACATGATGTGAGGATATTAATGCAGAGTAAACCCTAGATTTTATTAACTTATTGCTCAAATCAATAAATACATTTATTTTGTGTTATAAATTGATATTTTTGAATATAATGAGAAACCAATATGATGATGATAATGATGATGAATAATTCATATTTCTAAGTCAATAATCATATATATGTATAATTAGGGTTTTGAAATTGATGTGTATATCTTGCTATGCCATTGATGCACACTATCCAATCTATGGGTTAATGATGACGCGGTAGGTTCAATCAGATAATTAGGGCTATACCTAACTGCTCAACTAGGGTTTGTAACCCTTAGGAGCTATAATATGTGATGGAATTAGGATTTGTGACCCTTATTCCTACTCCAACCCAAGATAACCCTAGACCCTAATCTAAGCTACGTTAGGTTTAATTTGAATAATGTGAATACATGGTGACACACATGTAGTTTGCATACATGTAGATGATGTTGATCGAATGATTGGTTGTTGGATATGTTGATTTGATTGCTTGTACATTGTTGAAGTATACTACATGGTTCTACATAAGGTACATGGCTGTGATTATGAATACTAGCCTATATTGACTTCCCAAGATTGTCGATGGTTACTTGAAGTTTGATGCAAATAACATGTTGGATGTTTATTCTTTATGCAAATTATAAGGCCCCTATGAGTATCACATAAGCATAGGATATTTTGAACCTTGGGTTTCACCCATCAAGGTGTAATGCACATAGGTCCAATGATGGACAGTGATTACACCTGAGAGGGCATACCAAGCTTGGGCTAGAATATGAAAGAAAATACAAGTTTGTATGTGCCATGAAATGATTGTTGAATAGATGTATATGTGATGTTTTGGATGAGCCCACGTACCAGTATGGGAATATGCTAACCGTGTTTTGTTTTGTCAATGTTTTAGGTATTTGATACACATGATAAAGGACATTAAGATAAAGTTGAAAGATATTCAAGATATTAAAGTTATGCCAAGGAGGATTAGCTAGTTATTTTTTATTTATTCTCATATGTGTAAATTAGATTCTTTTGAGAAATTCATGTAACTCCTTAGGGGAGCTCATTATATTATCATATAAACATTATTTGTTCACATTAAAGGAGATTACTACTATTTATTATTTTTAAATCTGATTCTGGAAAAATTTAGGTAATCATCCTCGACTTTAAGGTCTTCACTTAACTGAGGGACACTCAAAAGTGGGGGTTGGTATATTTGGTATCATAGCCCCAGACATTCAAATAATATTTAATAGTTGATGATTTCAAGTAATCTTTGGAAATATTAGGAAAATTATTAGGGATAACCTAACGTAATGGTGTCTAGAAAGGATCATGGCTTTAAGGGTTGGCAATATCTTCCTCTGCACATTAGTTGGTATATGAGGACTCCCTTAGCCAATGTGATAACTTTCTAGAGATAACCTAGGGTTTGCCTAAAATAATATTTCCTCTAAGTTTTTTGATATCTAATTTTGTCTTCTCCTTGTATCTTTCCTTAATAAACCCTAAAATGCACTTCCCTCCTCATCTTAAGTTAGGGTTTTGAAAAGGAATAGGATTAAGTCATCCTCTGCCAATTAAAATTAATGTTAACTAGAGAAATAAATGTGAAAGGATGTGAAATGTAGGTTAGATCCCGCTACTGAGGTTAAATCCTAGAAGAAGAAAAAAACCTAGGAATGGGTTGGGCTACCCCAATTATCCATGAAGGACTTGAGTGATATAACCCACTAGGGCTAGAAACTTTAGTGGGAAATGCAGGGTGTAATCCCTAACCCTAACCCTAAACCCTAACCCCAGGTAATGGGAGTAGTGTGGGTGAAATAATAACCATACCCAAACAAACCCTAAGTAGGGGTGAAGGAGAGAGAAAAACCCAAGTGGATTGGGTAACTCGTGTTTGGGTACCCGACTTCGTGGCTCAGTAACTTCATAGAGCCCCTTCAAAGGCAAGAACACCCTTCTCTGTGGCTCGCGATGCTCAAACCCCAGGGTCAACCCAAAGGTTGACTCATGGGTGTGCTGCTCGCACAAACCATGGCTCGTAAGGGAGAAGGATGATCGATCCTCATGGGGATTTCACCCCACTGGCCTACCCATGCAGTCTATCTTGATCATTGCATAAAGGGTAAAAGGGTCATGTGTCCTTTTCCCAAAAGAGACAACTGACACTGAGTAGGCACCGAGGTGGCCTTGTCCCATTGGCTAGGTAGGGACAAGTGGCTTATATGGATAAGGTGATTAGTGCCTACATGACAATGTGTGATTGGCCCAAATATTGTTAATTTGCAATTAATTGTAGGAGACCATAACTCAGATGATCGAAAAATTATATATCATTTGCTCAAAAATGAGTATAGCCCAAATAAAGTAGTTGTAAAATATAAATATGCCTCTAGTTCTAAAAGTATAGTCGAAACATGATGTGAGGATATTAATGCAGAGTAAACCCTAGATTTTATTAACTTATTGCTCAAATCAATAAATACATTTATTTTGTGTTATAAATTGATATTTTTGAATATAATGAGAAACCAATATGATGATGATAATGATGATGAATAATTCATATTTCTAAGTAAATAATTATATATATGTATAATTAGGGTTTTGAAATTGATGTGTATATCTTGCTATGCCATTGATGCACACTATCCAATCTATGGGTTAATGATGACGCGGTAGGTTCAATCAGATAATTAGGGCTATACCTAACTGCTCAACTAGGGTTTGTAACCCTTAGGAGCTATAATATGTGATGGAATTAGGATTTGTGACCCTTATTCCTACTCCAACCCAAGATAACCCTAGACCCTAATCTAAGCTACGTTAGGTTTAATTTGAATAATGTGAATACATGGTGACACACATGTAGTATGCATACATGTAGATGATGTTGATCGAATGATTGGTTGTTGGATATGTTGATTTGATTGCTTGTACATTGTTGAAGTATACTACATGGTTCTACATAAGGTACATGGCTGTGATTATGAATACTAGCCTATATTGACTTCCCAAGATTGTCGATGGTTACTTGAAGTTTGATGCAAATAACATGTTGGATGTTTATTCTTTATGCAAATTATAAGGCCCCTATGAGTATCACATAAGCATAGGATATTTTGAACCTTGGGTTTCACCCATCAAGGTGTAATGCACATAGGTCCAATGATGGACAGTGATTACACCTGAGAGGGCATACCAAGCTTGGGTTAGAATATGAAAGAAAATACAAGTTTGTATGTGCCATGAAATGATTGTTGAATAGATGTATATGTGATGTTTTGGATGAGCCCACGTACCAGTATGGGAATATGCTAACCGTGTTTTGTTTTGTCAATGTTTTAGGTATTTGATACACATGATAAAGGACATGAAGATAAAGTTGAAAGATATTCAAGATATTAAAGTTATGCCAAGGAGGATTAGCTAGTTATTTTTTATTTATTCTCATATGTGTAAATTAGATTATTTTGAGAAATTCATGTAACTCCTTAGGGGAGCTCATTATATTATCATATAAGCATTATTTGTTCACATTAAAGGAGATTACTACTATTTATTATTTTTAAATCTGATTCTGGAAAAATTTAGGTAATCATCCTCGACTTTAAGGTCTTCACTTAACTGAGGGACACTCAAAAGTGGGGGTTGGTATATTTGGTATCATAGCCCCAGACATTCAAATAATATTTAATAGTTGATGATTTCAAGTAATCTTTGGAAATATTAGGAAAATTATTAGGGATAACCTAACGTAATGGTGTCTAGAAAGGATCATGGCTTTAAGGGTTGGCAATATCTTCCTCTGCACATTAGTTGGTATATGAGGACTCCCTTAGCCAATGTGATAACTTTCTAGAGATAACCTAGGGTTTGCCTAAAATAATATTTCCTCTAAGTTTTTTGATATCTAATTTTGTCTTCTCCTTGTATCTTTCCTTAATAAACCCTAAAATGCACTTCCCTCCTCATCTTAAGTTAGGGTTTTGAAAAGGAATAGGATTAAGTCATCCTCTGCCAATTAAAATTAATGTTAACTAGAGAAATAAATGTGAAAGGATGTGAAATGTAGGTTAGATCCCGCTACTGAGGTTAAATCCTAGAAGAAGAAAAAAACCTAGGAATGGGTTGGGCTACCCCAATTATCCATGAAGGACTTGAGTGATATAACCCACTAGGGCTAGAAACTTTAGTGGGAAATGCAGGGTGTAATCCCTAACCCTAACCCTAAACCCTAACCCCAGGGAATGGGAGTAGTGTGGGTGAAATAATAACCATACCCAAACAAACCCTAAGTAGGGGTGAAGGAGAGAGAAAAACCCAAGTGGATTGGGTAACTCGTGTTTGGGTACCCGACTTCGTGGCTCAGTAACTTCATAGAGCCCCTTCAGAGGCAAGAACACCCTTCTCTGTGGCTCACGATGCTCAAACCCCAGGGTCAACCCAAAGGTTGACTCATGGGTGTGCTGCTCGCATAAACCATGGCTCGTAAGGGAGAAGGATGATCGATCCTCATGGGGATTTCACCCCACTGGCCTACCCATGCAGTCTATCTTGATCATTGCATAAAGGGTAAAAGGGTCATGTGTCCTTTTCCCAAAAGAGACAACTGACACTGAGTAGGCACCGAGGTGGCCTTGTCCCATTGGCTAGGTAGGGACAAGTGGCTTATATGGATAAGGTGATTAGTGCCTACATGACAATGTGTGATTGGCCCAAATATTGTTAATTTGCAATTAATTGTAGGAGACCATAACTCAGATGATCGAAAAATTATATATCATTTGCTCAAAAAATGAGTATAGCCCAAATAAAGTAGTTGTAAAATATAAATATGCCTCTAGTTCTAAAAGTATAGTAGAAACATGATGTGAGGATATTAATGCAGAGTAAACCCTAGATTTTATTAACTTATTGCTCAAATCAATAAATACATTTATTTTGTGTTATAAATTGATATTTTTGAATATAATGAGAAACCAATATGATGATGATAATGATGATGAATAATTCATATTTCTAAGTCAATAATCATATATATGTATAATTAGGGTTTTGAAATTGATGTGTATATCTTGCTATGCCATTGATGCACACTATCCAATCTATGGGTTAATGATGACGCGGTAGGTTCAATCAGATAATTAGGGCTATACCTAACTGCTCAACTAGGGTTTGTAACCCTTAGGAGCTATAATATGTGATGGAATTAGGATTTGTGACCCTTATTCCTACTCCAACCCAAGATAACCCTAGACCCTAATCTAAGCTACGTTAGGTTTAATTTGAATAATGTGAATACATGGTGACACACATGTAGTATGCATACATGTAGATGATGTTGATCGAATGATTGGTTGTTGGATATGTTGATTTGATTGCTTGTACATTGTTGAAGTATACTACATGGTTCTACATAAGGTACATGGCTGTGATTATGAATACTAGCCTATATTGACTTCCCAAGATTGTCGATGGTTACTTGAAGTTTGATGCAAATAACATGTTGGATGTTTATTCTTTATGCAAATTATAAGGCCCCTATGAGTATCACATAAGCATACGATATTTTGAACCTTGGGTTTCACCCATCAAGGTGTAATGCACATAGGTCCAATGATGGACAGTGATTACACCTGAGAGGGCATACCAAGCTTGGGTTAGAATATGAAAGAAAATACAAGTTTGTATGTGCCATGAAATGATTGTTGAATAGATGTATATGTGATGTTTTGGATGAGCCCACGTACCAGTATGGGAATATGCTAACCGTGTTTTGTTTTGTCAATGTTTTAGGTATTTGATACACATGATAAAGGACATGAAGATAAAGTTGAAAGATATTCAAGATATTAAAGTTATGCCAAGGAGGATTAGCTAGTTATTTTTTTATTTATTCTCATATGTGTAAATTAGATTCTTTTGAGAAATTCATGTAACTCCTTAGGGGAGCTCATTATATTATCATATAAAC
The DNA here is from genome assembly GCA_963693085.1 of Alisma plantago-aquatica. Classification (NCBI taxonomy): domain Eukaryota; kingdom Viridiplantae; phylum Streptophyta; class Magnoliopsida; order Alismatales; family Alismataceae; genus Alisma; species Alisma plantago-aquatica. Next base: position 1,276,872,526 of record OY856409.1, on the reverse strand, counting down.
ATTATTTGTTCACATTAAAGGAGATTACTACTATTTATTATTTTTAAATCTGATTCTGGAAAAATTTAGGTAATCATCCTCGACTTTAAGGTCTTCACTTAACTGAGGGACACTCAAAAGTGGGGGTTGGTATATTTGGTATCATAGCCCCAGACATTCAAATAATATTTAATAGTTGATGATTTCAAGTAATCTTTGGAAATATTAGGAAAATTATTAGGGATAACCTAACGTAATGGTGTCTAGAAAGGATCATGGCTTTAAGGGTTGGCAATATCTTCCTCTGCACATTAGTTGGTATATGAGGACTCCCTTAGCCAATGTGATAACTTTCTAGAGATAACCTAGGGTTTGCCTAAAATAATATTTCCTCTAAGTTTTTTGATATCTAATTTTGTCTTCTCCTTGTATCTTTCCTTAATAAACCCTAAAATGCACTTCCCTCCTCATCTTAAGTTAGGGTTTTGAAAAGGAATAGGATTAAGTCATCCTCTGCCAATTAAAATTAATGTTAACTAGAGAAATAAATGTGAAAGGATGTGAAATGTAGGTTAGATCCCGCTACTGAGGTTAAATCCTAGAAGAAGAAAAAAACCTAGGAATGGGTTGGGCTACCCCAATTATCCATGAAGGACTTGAGTGATATAACCCACTAGGGCTAGAAACTTTAGTGGGAAATGCAGGGTGTAATCCCTAACCCTAACCCTAAACCCTAACCCCAGGGAATGGGAGTAGTGTGGGTGAAATAATAACCATACCCAAACAAACCCTAAGTAGGGGTGAAGGAGAGAGAAAAACCCAAGTGGATTGGGTAACTCGTGTTTGGGTACCCGACTTCGTGGCTCAGTAACTTCATAGAGCCCCTTCAGAGGCAAGAACACCCTTCTCTGTGGCTCGCGATGCTCAAACCCCAGGGTCAACCCAAAGGTTGACTCATGGGTGTGCTGCTCGCACAAACCATGGCTCGTAAGGGAGAAGGATGATCGATCCTCATGGGGATTTCACCCCACTGGCCTACCCATGCAGTCTATCTTGATCATTGCATAAAGGGTAAAAGGGTCATGTGTCCTTTTCCCAAAAGAGACAACTGACACTGAGTAGGCACCGAGGTGGCCTTGTCCCATTGGCTAGGTAGGGACAAGTGGCTTATATGGATAAGGTGATTAGTGCCTACATGACAATGTGTGATTGGCCCAAATATTGTTAATTTGCAATTAATTGTAGGAGACCATAACTCAGATGATCGAAAAATTATATATCATTTGCTCAAAAAATGAGTATAGCCCAAATAAAGTAGTTGTAAAATATAAATATGCCTCTAGTTCTAAAAGTATAGTCGAAACATGATGTGAGGATATTAATGCAGAGTAAACCCTAGATTTTATTAACTTATTGCTCAAATCAATAAATACATTTATTTTGTGTTATAAATTGGTATTTTTGAATATAATGAGAAACCAATATGATGATGATAATGATGATGAATAATTCATATTTCTAAGTCAATAATCATATATATGTATAATTAGGGTTTTGAAATTGATGTGTATATCTTGCTATGCCATTGATGCACACTATCCAATCTATGGGTTAATGATGACGCGGTAGGTTCAATCAGATAATTAGGGCTATACCTAACTGCTCAACTAGGGTTTGTAACCCTTAGGAGCTATAATATGTGATGGAATTAGGATTTGTGACCCTTATTCCTACTCCAACCCAAGATAACCCTAGACCCTAATCTAAGCTACGTTAGGTTTAATTTGAATAATGTGAATACATGGTGACACACATGTAGTATGCATACATGTAGATGATGTTGATCAAATGATTGGTTGTTGGATATGTTGATTTGATTGCTTGTACATTGTTGAAGTATACTACATGGTTCTACATAAGGTACATGGCTGTGATTATGAATACTAGCCTATATTGACTTCCCAAGATTGTCGATGGTTACTTGAAGTTTGATGCAAATAACATGTTGGATGTTTATTCTTTATGCAAATTATAAGGCCCCTATGAGTATCACATAAGCATACGATATTTTGAACCTTGGGTTTCACCCATCAAGGTGTAATGCACATAGGTCCAATGATGGACAGTGATTACACCTGAGAGGGCATACCAAGCTTGGGTTAGAATATGAAAGAAAATACAAGTTTGTATGTGCCATGAAATGATTGTTGAATAGATGTATATGTGATGTTTTGGATGAGCCCACGTACCAGTATGGGAATATGCTAACCGTGTTTTGTTTTGTCAATGTTTTAGGTATTTGATACACATGATAAAGGACATGAAGATAAAGTTGAAAGATATTCAAGATATTAAAGTTATGCCAAGGAGGATTAGCTAGTTATTTTTTTATTTATTATCATATGTGTAAATTAGATTCTTTTGAGAAATTCATGTAACTCCTTAGGGGAGCTCATTATATTATCATATAAACATTATTTGTTCACATTAAAGGAGATTACTACTATTTATTATTTTTAAATCTGATTCTGGAAAAATTTAGGTAATCATCCTCGACTTTAAGGTCTTCACTTAACTGAGGGACACTCAAAAGTGGGGGTTGGTATATTTGGTATCATAGCCCCAGACATTCAAATAATATTTAATAGTTGATGATTTCAAGTAATCTTTGGAAATATTAGGAAAATTATTAGGGATAACCTAACGTAATGGTGTCTAGAAAGGATCATGGCTTTAAGGGTTGGCAATATCTTCCTCTGCACATTAGTTGGTATATGAGGACTCCCTTAGCCAATGTGATAACTTTCTAGAGATAACCTAGGGTTTGCCTAAAATAATATTTCCTCTAAGTTTTTTGATATCTAATTTTGTCTTCTCCTTGTATCTTTCCTTAATAAACCCTAAAATGCACTTCCCTCCTCATCTTAAGTTAGGGTTTTGAAAAGGAATAGGATTAAGTCATCCTCTGCCAATTAAAATTAATGTTAACTAGAGAAATAAATGTGAAAGGATGTGAAATGTAGGTTAGATCCCGCTACTGAGGTTAAATCCTAGAAGAAGAAAAAAACCTAGGAATGGGTTGGGCTACCCCAATTATCCATGAAGGACTTGAGTGATATAACCCACTAGGGCTAGAAACTTTAGTGGGAAATGTAGGGTGTAATCCCTAACCCTAACCCTAAACCCTAACCCCAGGGAATGGGAGTAGTGTGGGTGAAATAATAACCATACCCAAACAAACCCTAAGTAGGGGTGAAGGAGAGAGAAAAACCCAAGTGGATTGGGTAACTCGTGTTTGGGTACCCGACTTCGTGGCTCAGTAAATTCATAGAGCCCCTTCAGAGGCAAGAACACCCTTCTCTGTGGCTCGCGATGCTCAAACCCCAGGGTCAACCCAAAGGTTGACTCATGGGTGTGCTGCTCGCACAAACCATGGCTCGTAAGGGAGAAGGATGATCGATCCTCATGGGGATTTCACCCCACTGGCCTACCCATGCAGTCTATCTTGATCATTGCATAAAGGGTAAAAGGGTCATGTGTCCTTTTCCCAAAAGAGACAACTGACACTGAGTAGGCACCGAGGTGGCCTTGTCCCATTGGCTAGGTAGGGACAAGTGGCTTATATGGATAAGGTGATTAGTGCCTACATGACAATGTGTGATTGGCCCAAATATTGTTAATTTGCAATTAATTGTAGGAGACCATAACTCAGATGATCGAAAAATTATATATCATTTGCTCAAAAAATGAGTATAGCCCAAATAAAGTAGTTGTAAAATATAAATATGCCTCTAGTTCTAAAAGTATAGTCGAAACATGATGTGAGGATATTAATGCAGAGTAAACCCTAGATTTTATTAACTTATTGCTCAAATCAATAAATACATTTATTTTGTGTTATAAATTGATATTTTTGAATATAATGAGAAACCAATATGATGATGATAATGATGATGAATAATTCATATTTCTAAGTCAATAATCATATATATGTATAATTAGGGTTTTGAAATTGATGTGTATATCTTGCTATGCCATTAATGCACACTATCCAATCTATGGGTTAATGATGACGCGGTAGGTTCAATCAGATAATTAGGGCTATACCTAACTGCTCAACTAGGGTTTGTAACCCTTAGGAGCTATAATATGTGATGGAATTAGGATTTGTGACCCTTATTCCTACTCCAACCCAAGATAACCCTAGACCCTAATCTAAGCTACGTTAGGTTTAATTTGAATAATGTGAATACATGGTGACACACATGTAGTATGCATACATGTAGATGATGTTGATCGAATGATTGGTTGTTGGATATGTTGATTTGATTGCTTGTACATTGTTGAAGTATACTACATGGTTCTACATAAGGTACATGGCTGTGATTATGAATACTAGCCTATATTGACTTCCCAAGATTGTCGATGGTTACTTGAAGTTTGATGCAAATAACATGTTGGATGTTTATTCTTTATGCAAATTATAAGGACCCTATGAGTATCACATAAGCATAGGATATTTTGAACCTTGGGTTTCACCCATCAAGGTGTAATGCACATAGGTCCAATGATGGACAGTGATTACACCTGAGAGGGCATACCAAGCTTGGGTTAGAATATGAAAGAAAATACAAGTTTGTATGTGCCATGAAATGATTGTTGAATAGATGTATATGTGATGTTTTGGATGAGCCCACGTACCAGTATGGGAATATGCTAACCGTGTTTTGTTTTGTCAATGTTTTAGGTATTTGATACACATGATAAAGGACATGAAGATAAAGTTGAAAGATATTCAAGATATTAAAGTTATGCCAAGGAGGATTAGCTAGTTATTTTTTTATTTATTCTCATATTTGTAAATTAGATTCTTTTGAGAAATTCATGTAACTCCTTAGGGGAGCTCATTATATTATCATATAAACATTATTTGTTCACATTAAAGGAGATTACTACTATTTATTATTTTTAAATCTGATTCTGGAAAAATTTAGGTAATCATTCTCGACTTTAAGGTCTTCACTTAACTGAGGGACACTCAAAAGTGGGGGTTGGTATATTTGGTATCATAGCCCCAGACATTCAAATAATATTTAATAGTTGATGATTTCAAGTAATCTTTGGAAATATTAGGAAAATTATTAGGGATAACCTAACGTAATGGTGTCTAGAAAGGATCATGGCTTTAAGGGTTGGCAATATCTTCCTCTGCACATTAGTTGGTATATGAGGACTCCCTTAGCCAATGTGATAACTTTCTAGAGATAACCTAGGGTTTGCCTAAAATAATATTTCCTCTAAGTTTTTTGATATCTAATTTTGTCTTCTCCTTGTATCTTTCCTTAATAAACCCTAAAATGCACTTCCCTCCTCATCTTAAGTTAGGGTTTTGAAAAGGAATAGGATTAAGTCATCCTCTGCCAATTAAAATTAATGTTAACTAGAGAAATAAATGTGAAAGGATGTGAAATGTAGGTTAGATCCCGCTACTGAGGTTAAATCCTAGAAGAAGAAAAAAACCTAGGAATGGGTTGGGCTACCCCAATTATCCATGAAGGACTTGAGTGATATAACCCACTAGGGCTAGAAACTTTAGTGGGAAATGCAGGGTGTAATCCCTAACCCTAACCCTAAACCCTAACCCCAGGGAATGGGAGTAGTGTGGGTGAAATAATAACCATACCCAAACAAACCCTAAATAGGGGTGAAGGAGAGAGAAAAAACCAAGTGGATTGGGTAACTCGTGTTTGGGTACCCGACTTCGTGGCTCAGTAACTTCATAGAGCCCCTTCAGAGGCAAGAACACCCTTCTCTGTGGCTCGCGATGCTCAAACCCCAGGGTCAACCCAAAGGTTGACTCATGGGTGTGCTGCTCGCACAAACCATGGCTCGTAAGGGAGAAGGATGATCGATCCTCATGGGGATTTCACCCCACTGGCCTACCCATGCAGTCTATCTTGATCATTGCATAAAGGGTAAAAGGGTCATGTGTCCTTTTCCCAAAAGAGACAACTGACACTGAGTAGGCACCGAGGTGGCCTTGTCCCATTGGCTAGGTAGGGACAAGTGGCTTATATGGATAAGGTGATTAGTGCCTACATGACAATGTGTGATTGGACCAAATATTGTTAATTTGCAATTAATTGTAGGAGACCATAACTCAGATGATCGAAAAATTATATATCATTTGCTCAAAAAATGAGTATAGCCCAAATAAAGTAGTTGTAAAATATAAATATGCCTCTAGTTCTAAAAGTATAGTCGAAACATGATGTGAGGATATTAATGCAGAGTAAACCCTAGATTTTATTAACTTATTACTCAAATCAATAAATACATTTATTTTGTGTTATAAATTGATATTTTTGAATATAATGAGAAACCAATATGATGATGATAATGATGATGAATAATTCATATTTCTAAGTCAATAATCATATATATGTATAATTAGGGTTTTGAAATTGATGTGTATATCTTGCTATGCCATTGATGCACACTATCCAATCTATGGGTTAATGATGACGCGGTAGGTTCAATCAGATAATTAGGGCTATACCTAACTGCTCAACTAGGGTTTGTAACCCTTAGGAGCTATAATATGTGATGGAATTAGGATTTGTGACCCTTATTCCTACTCCAACCCAAGATAACCCTAGACCCTAATCTAAGCTACGTTAGGTTTAATTTGAATAATGTGAATACATGGTGACACACATGTAGTATGCATACATGTAGATGATGTTGATCGAATGATTGGTTGTTGGATATGTTGATTTGATTGCTTGTACATTGTTGAAGTATACTACATGGTTCTACATAAGGTACATGGCTGTGATTATGAATACTAGCCTATATTGACTTCCCAAGATTGTCGATGGTTACTTGAAGTTTGATGCAAATAACATGTTGGATGTTTATTCTTTATGCAAATTATAAGGCCCCTATGAGTATCACATAAGCATAGGATATTTTGAACCTTGGGTTTCACCCATCAAGGTGTAATGCACATAGGTCCAATGATGGACAGTGATTACACCTGAGAGGGCATACCAAGCTTGGGTTAGAATAGAAAGAAAATACAAGTTTGTATGTGCCATGAAATGATTGTTGAATAGATGTATATGTGATGTTTTGGATGAGCCCATGTACCAGTATGGGAATATGTTAACCGTGTTTTGTTTTGTCAATGTTTTAGGTATTTGATACACATGATAAAGGACATGAAGATAAAGTTGAAAGATATTCAAGATATTAAAGTTATGCCAAGGAGGATTAGCTAGTTATTTTTTATTTATTCTCATATGTGTAAATTAGATTCTTTTGAGAAATTCATGTAACTCCTTAGGGGAGCTCATTATATTATCATATAAACATTATTTGTTCACATTAAAGGAGATTACTACTATTTATTATTTTTAAATCTGATTCTGGAAAAATTTAGGTAATCATCCTCGACTTTAAGGTCTTCACTTAACTGAGGGACACTCAAAAGTGGGGGTTGGTATATTTGGTATCATAGCCCCAGACATTCAAATAATATTTAATAGTTGATGATTTCAAGTAATCTTTGGAAATATTAGGAAAATTATTAGGGATAACCTAACGTAATGGTGTCTAGAAAGGATCATGGCTTTAAGGGTTGGCAATATCTTCCTCTGCACATTAGTTGGTATATGAGGACTCCCTTAGCCAATGTGATAACTTTCTAGAGATAACCTAGGGTTTGCCTAAAATAATATTTCCTCTAAGTTTTTTGATATCTAATTTTGTCTTCTCCTTGTATCTTTCCTTAATAAACCCTAAAATGCACTTCCCTCCTCATCTTAAGTTAGGGTTTTGAAAAGGAATAGGATTAAGTCATCCTCTGCCAATTAAAATTAATGTTAACTAGAGAAATAAATGTGAAAGGATGTGAAATGTAGGTTAGATCCCGCTACTGAGGTTAAATCCTAGAAGAAGAAAAAAACCTAGGAATGGGTTGGGCTACCCCAATTATCCATGAAGGACTTGAGTGATATAACCCACTAGGGCTAGAAACTTTAGTGGGAAATGCAGGGTGTAATCCCTAACCCTAACCCTAAACCCTAACCCCAGGGAATGGGAGTAGTGTGGGTGAAATAATAACCATACCCAAACAAACCCTAAGTAGGGGTGAAGGAGAGAGAAAAACCCAAGTGGATTGGGTAACTCGTGTTTGGGTACCCGACTTCGTGGCTCAGTAACTTCATAGAGCCCCTTCAGAGGCAAGAACACCCTTCTCTGTGGCTCGCGATGCTCAAACCCCAGGGTCAACCCAAAGGTTGACTCATGGGTGTGCTGCTCGCACAAACCATGGCTCGTAAGGGAGAAGGATGATCGATCCTCATGGGGATTTCACCCCACTGGCCTACCCATGCAGTCTATCTTGATCATTACATAAAGGGTAAAAGGGTCATGTGTCCTTTTCCCAAAAGAGACAACTGACACTGAGTAGGCACCGAGGTGGCCTTGTCCCATTGGCTAGGTAGGGACAAGTGGCTTATATGGATAAGGTGATTAGTGCCTACATGACAATGTGTGATTGGCCCAAATATTGTTAATTTGCAATTAATTGTAGGAGACCATAACTCAGATGATCGAAAAATCATATATCATTTGCTCAAAAAATGAGTATAGCCCAAATAAAGTAGTTGTAAAATATAAATATGCCTCTAGTTCTAAAAGTATAGTCGAAACATGATGTGAGGATATTAATGCAGATTAAACCCTAGATTTTATTAACTTATTGCTCAAATCAATAAATACATTTATTTTGTGTTATAAATTGATATTTTTGAATATAATGAGAAACCAATATGATGATGATAATGATGATGAATAATTCATATTTCTAAGTCAATAATCATATATATGTATAATTAGGGTTTTGAAATTGATGTGTATATCTTGCTATGCCATTGATGCACACTATCCAATCTATGGGTTAATGATGACGCGGTAGGTTCAATCAGATAATTAGGGCTATACCTAACTGCTCAACTAGGGTTTGTAACCCTTAGGAGCTATAATATGTGATGGAATTAGGATTTGTGACCCTTATTCCTATTCCAACCCAAGATAACCCTAGACCCTAATCTAAGCTACGTTAGGTTTAATTTGAATAATGTGAATACATGGTGACACACATGTAGTTTGCATACATGTAGATGATGTTGATCGAATGATTGGTTGTTGGATATGTTGATTTGATTGCTTGTACATTGTTGAAGTATACTACATGGTTCTACATAAGGTACATGGCTGCGATTATGAATACTAGCCTATATTGACTTCCCAAGATTGTCGATGGTTACTTGAAGTTTGATGCAAATAACATGTTGGATGTTTATTCTTTATGCAAATTATAAGGCCCCTATGAGTATCACATAAGCATAGGATATTTTGAACCTTGGGTTTCACCCATCAAGGTGTAATGCACATAGGTCCAATGATGGACAATGATTACACCTGAGAGGGCATACCAAGCTTGGGTTAGAATATGAAAGAAAATACAAGTTTGTATGTGCCATGAAATGATTGTTGAATAGATGTATATGTGATGTTTTGGATGAGCCCACGTACCAGTATGGGAATATGCTAACCGTGTTTTTTTTGTCAATGTTTTAGGTATTTGATACACATGATAAAGGACATGAAGATAAAGTTGAAAGATATTCAAGATATTAAAGTTATGCCAAGGAGGATTGGCTAGTTATTTTTTATTTATTCTCATATGTGTAAATTAGATTCTTTTGAGAAATTCATGTAACTCCTTAGGGGAGCTCATTATATTATCATATAAACATTATTTGTTCACATTAAAGGAGATTACTACTATTTATTATTTTTAAATCTGATTCTGGAAAAATTTAGGTAATCATCCTCGACTTTAAGGTCTTCACTTAACTGAGGGACACTCAAAAGTGGGGGTTGGTATATTTGGTATCATAGCCCCAGACATTCAAATAATATTTAATAGTTGATGATTTCAAGTAATCTTTGGAAATATTAGGAAAATTATTAGGGATAACCTAACGTAATGGTGTCTAGAAAGGATCATGGCTTTAAGGGTTGGCAATATCTTCCTCTGCACATTAGTTGGTATATGAGGACTCCCTTAGCCAATGTGATAACTTTCTAGAGATAACCTAGGGTTTGCCTAAAATAATATTTCCTCTAAGTTTTTTGATATCTAATTTTGTCTTCTCCTTGTATCTTTCCTTAATAAACCCTAAAATGCACTTCCCTCCTCATCTTAAGTTAGGGTTTTGAAAAGGAATAGGATTAAGTCATCCTCTGCCAATTAAAATTAATGTTAACTAGAGAAATAAATGTGAAAGGATGTGAAATGTAGGTTAGATCCCGCTACTGAGGTTAAATCCTAGAAGAAGAAAAAAACCTAGGAATGGGTTGGGCTACCCCAATTATCCATGAAGGACTTGAGTGATATAACCCACTAGGGCTAGAAACTTTAGTGGGAAATGCAGGGTGTAATCCCCAACCCTAACCCTAAACCCTAACCCCAGGGAATGGGAGTAGTGTGGGTGAAATAATAACCATACCCAAACAAACCCTAAGTAGGGGTGAAGGAGAGAGAAAAACCCAAGTGGATTGGGTAACTCGTGTTTGGGTACCCGACTTCGTGGCTCAGTAACTTCATAGAGCCCCTTCAGAGGCAAGAACACCCTTCTCTGTGGCTCGCGATGCTCAAACCCCAGGGTCAACCCAAAGGTTGACTCATGGGTGTGCTGCTCGCACAAACCATGGCTCGTAAGGGAGAAGGATGATCGATCCTCATGGGGATTTCACCCCACTGGCCTACCCATGCAGTCTATCTTGATCATTGCATAAAGGGTAAAAGGGTCATGTGTCCTTTTCCCAAAAGAGACAACTGACACTGAGTAGGCACCGAGGTGGCCTTGTCCCATTGGCTAGGTAGGGACAAGTGGCTTATATGGATAAGGTGATTAGTGCCTACATGACAATGTGTGATTGGCCCAAATATTGTTAATTTGCAATTAATTGTAGGAGACCATAACTCAGATGATCGAAAAATTATATATCATTTGCTCAAAAAATGAGTATAGCCCAAATAAAGTAGTTGTAAAATATAAATATGCCTCTAGTTCTAAAAGTATAGTCGAAACATGATGTGAGGATATTAATGCAGAGTAAACCCTAGATTTTATTAACTTATTGCTCAAATCAATAAATACATTTATTTTGTGTTATAAATTGATATTTTTGAATATAATGAGAAACCAATATGATGATGATAATGATGATGAATAATTCATATTTCTAAGTCAATAATCATATATATGTATAATTAGGGTTTTGAAATTGATGTGTATATCTTGCTATGCCATTGATGCACACTATCCAATCTATGGGTTAATGATGACGCGGTAGGTTCAATCAGATAATTAGGGCTATACCTAACTGCTCAACTAGGGTTTGTAACCCTTAGGAGCTATAATATGTGATGGAATTAGGATTTGTGACCCTTATTCCTACTCAAACCCAAGATAACCCTAGACCCTAATCTAAGCTACGTTAGGTTTAATTTGAATAATGTGAATACATGGTGACACACATGTAGTATGCATACATGTAGATGATGTTGATCGAATGATTGGTTGTTGGATATGTTGATTTGATTGCTTGTACATTGTTGAAGTATACTACATGGTTCTACATAAGGTACATGGCTGTGATTATGAATACTAGCCTATATTGACTTCCCAAGATTGTCGATGGTTACTTGAAGTTTGATGCAAATAACATGTTGGATGTTTATTCTTTATGCAAATTATAAGGCCCCTATGAGTATCACATAAGCATAGGATATTTTGAACCTTGGGTTTCACCCATCAAGGTGTAATGCACATAGGTCCAATGATGGACAGTGATTACACCTGAGAGGGCATACCAAGCTTGGGTTAGAATATGAAAGAAAATACAAGTTTGTATGTGCCATGAAATGATTGTTGAATAGATGTATATGTGATGTTTTGGATGAGCCCACGTACCAGTATGGGAATATGCTAACCGTGTTTTGTTTTGTCAATGTTTTAGGTATTTGATACACATGATAAAGGACATGAAGATAAAGTTGAAAGATATTCAAGATATTAAAGTTATGCCAAGGAGGATTAGCTAGTTATTTTTTTATTTATTATCATATGTGTAAATTAGATTCTTTTGAGAAATTCATGTAACTCCTTAGGGGAGCTCATTATATTATCATATAAACATTATTTGTTCACATTAAAGGAGATTACTACTATTTATTATTTTTAAATCTGATTCTGGAAAAATTTAGGTAATCATCCTCGACTTTAAGGTCTTCACTTAACTGAGGGACACTCAAAAGTGGGGGTTGGTATATTTGGTATCATAGCCCCAGACATTCAAATAATATTTAATAGTTGATGATTTCAAGTAATCTTTGGAAATATTAGGAAAATTATTAGGGATAACCTAACGTAATGGTGTCTAGAAAGGATCATGGCTTTAAGGGTTGGCAATATCTTCCTCTGCACATTAGTTGGTATATGAGGACTCCCTTAGCCAATGTGATAACTTTCTAGAGATAACCTAGGGTTTGCCTAAAATAATATTTCCTCTAAGTTTTTTGATATCTAATTTTGTCTTCTCCTTGTATCTTTCCTTAATAAACCCTAAAATGCACTTCCCTCCTCATCTTAAGTTAGGGTTTTGAAAAGGAATAGGATTAAGTCATCCTCTGCCAATTAAAATTAATGTTAACTAGAGAAATAAATGTGAAAGGATGTGAAATGTAGGTTAGATCCCGCTACTAAGGTTAAATCCTAGAAGAAGAAAAAAACCTAGGAATGGGTTGGGTTACCCCAATTATCCATGAAGGACTTGAGTGATATAACCCACTAGGGCTAGAAACTTTAGTGGGAAATGCAGGGTGTAATCCCTAACCCTAACCCTAAACCCTAACCCCAGGGAATGGGAGTAGTGTGGGTGAAATAATAACCATACCCAAACAAACCCTAAGTAGGGGTGAAGGAGAGAGAAAAACCCAAGTGGATTGGGTAACTCGTGTTTGGGTACCCGACTTCGTGGCTCAGTAACTTCATAGAGCCCCTTCAGAGGTAAGAACACCCTTCTCTGTGGCTCGCGATGCTCAAACCCCAGGGTCAACCCAAAGGTTGACTCATGGGTGTGCTACTCGCACAAACCATGGCTCGTAAGGGAGAAGGATGATCGATCCTCATGGGGATTTCACCCCACTGGCCTACCCATGCAGTCTATCTTGATCATTGCATAAAGGGTAAAAGGGTCATGTGTCCTTTTCCCAAAAGAGACAACTGACACTGAGTAGGCACCGAGGTGGCCTTATCCCATTGGCTAGGTAGGGACAAGTGGCTTATATGGATAAGGTGATTAGTGCCTACATGACAATGTGTGATTGGCCCAAATATTGTTAATTTGCAATTAATTGTAGGAGACCATAACTCAGATGATCGAAAAATTATATATCATTTGCTCAAAAAATGAGTATAGCCCAAATAAAGTAGTTGTAAAATATAAATATGCCTCTAGTTCTAAAAGTATAGTCGAAACATGATGTGAGGATATTAATGCAGAGTAAACCCTAGATTTTATTAACTTATTGCTCAAATCAATAAATACATTTATTTTGTGTTATAAATTGATATTTTTGAATATAATGAGAAACCAATATGATGATGATGAATAATTCATATTTCTAAGTCAATAATCATATATATGTATAATTAGGGTTTTGAAATTGATGTGTATATCTTGCTATGCCATTGATGCACACTATCCAATCTATGGGTTAATGATGACGCGGTAGGTTCAATCAGATAATTAGGGCTATACCTAACTGCTCAACTAGGGTTTGTAACCCTTAGGAGCTATAATATGTGATGGAATTAGGATTTGTGACCCTTATTCCTACTCCAACCCAAGATAACCCTAGACCCTAATCTAAGCTACGTTAGGTTTAATTTGAATAATGTGAATACATGGTGACACACATGTAGTATGCATACATGTAGATGATGTTGATCGAATGATTGGTTGTTGGATATGTTGATTTGATTGCTTGTACATTATTGAAGTATACTACATGGTTCTACATAAGGTACATGGCTGTGATTATGAATACTAGCCTATATTGACTTCCCAAGATTGTCGATGGTTACTTGAAGTTTGATGCAAATAACATGTTGGATGTTTATTCTTTATGCAAATTATAAGGCCCCTATGAGTATCACATAAGCATAGGATATTTTGAACCTTGGGTTTCACCCATCAAGGTGTAATGCACATAGGTCCAATGATGGACAGTGATTACACCTGAGAGGGCATACCAAGCTTGGGTTAGAATATGAAAGAAAATACAAGTTTGTATGTGCCATGAAATGATTGTTGAATAGATGTATATGTGATGTTTTGGATGAGCCCACGTACCAGTATGGGAATATGCTAACCGTGTTTTGTTTTGTCAATGTTTTAGGTATTTGATACACATGATAAAGGACATGAAGATAAAGTTGAAAGATATTCAAGATATTAAAGTTATGCCAAGGAGGATTAGCTAGTTATTTTTTTATTTATTCTCATATGTGTAAATTAGATTCTTTTGAGAAATTCATGTAACTCCTTAGGGGAGCTCATTATATTATCATATAAACATTATTTGTTCACATTAAAGGAGATTACTACTATTTATTATTTTTAAATCTGATTCTGGAAAAATTTAGGTAATCATCCTCGACTTTAAGGTCTTCACTTAACTGAGGGACACTCAAAAGTGGGGGTTGGTATATTTGGTATCATAGCCCCAGACATTCAAATAATATTTAATAGTTGATGATTTCAAGTAATCTTTGGAAATATTAGGAAAATTATTAGGGATAACCTAACGTAATGGTGTCTAGAAAGGATCATGGCTTTAAGGGTTGGCAATATCTTCCTCTGCACATTAGTTGGTATATGAGGACTCCCTTAGCCAATGTGATAACTTTCTAGAGATAACCTAGGGTTTGCCTAAAATAATATTTCCTCTAAGTTTTTTGATATCTAATTTTGTCTTCTCCTTGTATCTTTCCTTAATAAACCCTAAAATGCACTTCCCTCCTCATCTTAAGTTAGGGTTTTGAAAAGGAATAGGATTAAGTCATCCTCTGCCAATTAAAATTAATGTTAACTAGAGAAATAAATGTGAAAGGATGTGAAATGTAGGTTAGATCCCGCTACTGAGGTTAAATCCTAGAAGAAGAAAAAAACCTAGGAATGGGTTGGGCTACCCCAATTATCCATGAAGGACTTGAGTGATATAACCCACTAGGGCTAGAAACTTTAGTGGGAAATGCAGGGTGTAATCCCTAACCCTAACCCTAAACCCTAACCCCAGGGAATGGGAGTAGTGTGGGTGAAATAATAACCATACCCAAACAAACCCTAAGTAGGGGTGAAGGAGAGAGAAAAACCCAAGTGGATTGGGTAACTCGTGTTTGGGTACCCGACTTCGTGGCTCAGTAACTTCATAGAGCCCCTTCAGAGGCAAGAACACCCTTCTCTGTGGCTCGCGATGCTCAAACCCCAGGGTCAACCCAAAGGTTGACTCATGGGTGTGCTGCTCGCACAAACCATGGCTCGTAAGGGAGAAGGATGATCGATCCTCATGGGGATTTCACCCCACTGGCCTACCCATGCAGTCTATCTTGATCATTGCATAAAGGGTAAAAGGGTCATGTGTCCTTTTCCCAAAAGAGACAACTGACACTGAGTAGGCACCGAGGTGGCCTTGTCCCATTGGCTAGGTAGGGACAAGTGGCTTATATGGATAAGGTGATTAGTGCCTACATGACAATGTGTGATTGGCCCAAATATTGTTAATTTGCAATTAATTGTAGGAGACCATAACTCAGATGATCAAAAAATTATATATCATTTGCTCAAAAAATGAGTATAGCCCAAATAAAGTAGTTGTAAAATATAAATATGCCTCTAGTTCTAAAAGTATAGTCGAAACATGATGTGAGGATATTAATGCAGAGTAAACCCTAGATTTTATTAACTTATTGCTCAAATCAATAAATACATTTATTTTGTGTTATAAATTGATATTTTTGAATATAATGAGAAACCAATATGATGATGATAATGATGATGAATAATTCATATTTCTAAGTCAATAATCATATATATGTATAATTAGGGTTTTGAAATTGATGTGTATATCTTGCTATGCCATTGATGCACACTATCCAATCTATGGGTTAATGATGACGCGGTAGGTTCAATCAGATAATTAGGGCTATACCTAACTGCTCAACTAGGGTTTGTAACCCTTAGGAGCTATAATATGTGATGGAATTAGGATTTGTGACCCTTATTCCTACTCCAACCCAAGATAACCCTAGACCCTAATCTAAGCTACGTTAGGTTTAATTTGAATAATGTGAATACATGGTGACACACATGTAGTATGCATACATGTAGATGATGTTGATCGAATGATTGGTTGTTGGATATGTTGATTTGATTGCTTGTACATTGTTGAAGTATACTACATGGTTCTACATAAGGTACATGGCTGTGATTATGAATACTAGCCTATATTGACTTCCCAAGATTGTCGATGGTTACTTGAAGTTTGATGCAAATAACATGTTGGATGTTTATTCTTTATGCAAATTATAAGGCCCCTATGAGTATCACATAAGCATAGGATATTTTGAACCTTGGGTTTCACCCATCAAGGTGTAATGCACATAGGTCCAATGATGGACAGTGATTACACCTGAGAGGGCATACCAAGCTTGGGTTAGAATATGAAAGAAAATACAAGTTTGTATGTGCCATGAAATGATTGTTGAATAGATGTATATGTGATGTTTTGGATGAGCCCACGTACCAGTATGGGAATATGCTAACCGTGTTTTGTTTTGTCAATGTTTTAGGTATTTGATACACATGATAAAGGACATGAAGATAAAGTTGAAAGATATTCAAGATATTAAAGTTATGCCAAGGAGGATTAGCTAGTTATTTTTTTATTTATTCTCATATGTGTAAATTAGATTCTTTTGAGAAATTCATGTAACTCCTTAGGGGAGCTCATTATATTATCATATAAACATTATTTGTTCA
Source organism: Alisma plantago-aquatica (assembly GCA_963693085.1). Classification (NCBI taxonomy): domain Eukaryota; kingdom Viridiplantae; phylum Streptophyta; class Magnoliopsida; order Alismatales; family Alismataceae; genus Alisma; species Alisma plantago-aquatica. The sequence continues at coordinate 1,276,855,363 of OY856409.1, read as the reverse complement.
CATTAAAGGAGATTACTACTATTTATTATTTTTAAATCTGATTCTGGAAAAATTTAGGTAATCATCCTCGACTTTAAGGTCTTCACTTAACTGAGGGACACTCAAAAGTGGGGGTTGGTATATTTGGTATCATAGCCCCAGACATTCAAATAATATTTAATAGTTGATGATTTCAAGTAATCTTTGGAAATATTAGGAAAATTATTAGGGATAACCTAACGTAATGGTGTCTAGAAAGGATCATGGCTTTAAGGGTTGGCAATATCTTCCTCTGCACATTAGTTGGTATATGAGGACTCCCTTAGCCAATGTGATAACTTTCTAGAGATAACCTAGGGTTTGCCTAAAATAATATTTCCTCTAAGTTTTTTGATATCTAATTTTGTCTTCTCCTTGTATCTTTCCTTAATAAACCCTAAAATGCACTTCCCTCCTCATCTTAAGTTAGGGTTTTGAAAAGGAATAGGATTAAGTCATCCTCTGCCAATTAAAATTAATGTTAACTAGAGAAATAAATGTGAAAGGATGTGAAATGTAGGTTAGATCCCGCTACTGAGGTTAAATCCTAGAAGAAGAAAAAAACCTAGGAATGGGTTGGGCTACCCCAATTATCCATGAAGGACTTGAGTGATATAACCCACTAGGGCTAGAAACTTTAGTGGGAAATGCAGGGTGTAATCCCTAACCCTAACCCTAAACCCTAACCCCAGGGAATGGGAGTAGTGTGGGTGAAATAATAACCATACCCAAACAAACCCTAAGTAGGGGTGAAGGAGAGAGAAAAAACCAAGTGGATTGGGTAACTCGTGTTTGGGTACCCGACTTCGTGGCTCAGTAACTTCATAGAGCCCCTTCAGAGGCAAGAACACCCTTCTCTGTGGCTCGCGATGCTCAAACCCCAGGGTCAACCCAAAGGTTGACTCATGGGTGTGCTGCTCGCACAAACCATGGCTCGTAAGGGAGAAGGATGATCGATCCTCATGGGGATTTCACCCCACTGGTCTACCCATGCAGTCTATCTTGATCATTGCATAAAGGGTAAAAGGGTCATGTGTCCTTTTCCCAAAAGAGACAACTGACACTGAGTAGGCACCGAGGTGGCCTTGTCCCATTGGCTAGGTAGGGACAAGTGGCTTATATGGATAAGGTGATTAGTGCCTACATGACAATGTGTGATTGGCCCAAATATTGTTAATTTGCAATTAATTGTAGGAGACCATAACTCAGATGATCGAAAAATTATATATCATTTGCTCAAAAAATGAGTATAGCCCAAATAAAGTAGTTGTAAAATATAAATATGCCTCTAGTTCTAAAAGTATAGTCGAAACATGATGTGAGGATATTAATGCAGAGTAAACCCTAGATTTTATTAACTTATTGCTCAAATCAATAAATACATTTATTTTGTGTTATAAATTGATATTTTTGAATATAATGATAAACCAATATGATGATGATAATGATGATGAATAATTCATATTTCTAAGTCAATAATCATATATATGTATAATTAGGGTTTTGAAATTGATGTGTATATCTTGCTATGCCATTGATGCACACTATCCAATCTATGGGTTAATGATGACGCGGTAGGTTCAATCAGATAATTAGGGCTATACCTAACTGCTCAACTAGGGTTTGTAACCCTTAGGAGCTATAATATGTGATGGAATTAGGATTTGTGACCCTTATTCCTACTCCAACCCAAGATAACCCTAGACCCTAATCTAAGCTACGTTAGGTTTAATTTGAATAATGTGAATACATGGTGACACACATGTAGTATGCATACATGTAGATGATGTTGATCGAATGATTGGTTGTTGGATATGTTGATTTGATTGCTTGTACATTGTTGAAGTATACTACATGGTTCTACATAAGGTACATGGCTGTGATTATGAATACTAGCCTTTATTGACTTCCCAAGATTGTCGATGGTTACTTGAAGTTTGATGCAAATAACATGTTGGATGTTTATTCTTTATGCAAATTATAAGGCCCCTATGAGTATCACATAAGCATAGGATATTTTGAACCTTGGGTTTCACCCATCAAGGTGTAATGCACATAGGTCCAATGATGGACAGTGATTACACCTGAGAGGGCATACCAAGCTTGGGTTAGAATATGAAAGAAAATACAAGTTTGTATGTGCCATGAAATGATTGTTGAATAGATGTATATGTGATGTTTTGGATGAGCCCACGTACCAGTATGGGAATATGCTAACCGTGTTTTGTTTTGTCAATGTTTTAGGTATTTGATACACATGATAAAGGACATGAAGATAAAGTTGAAAGATATTCAAGATATTAAAGTTATGCCAAGGAGGATTATCTAGTTATTTTTTTATTTATTCTCATATGTGTAAATTAGATTCTTTTGAGAAATTCATGTAACTCCTTAGGGGAGCTCATTATATTATCATATAAACATTATTTGTTCACATTAAAGGAGATTGCTACTATTTATTATTTTTAAATCTGATTCTGGAAAAATTTAGGTAATCATCCTCGACTTTAAGGTCTTCACTTAACTGAGGGACACTCAAAAGTGGGGGTTGGTATATTTGGTATCATAGCCCCAGACATTCAAATAATATTTAATAGTTGATGATTTCAAGTAATCTTTGGAAATATTAGGAAAATTATTAGGGATAACCTAACGTAATGGTGTCTAGAAAGGATCATGGCTTTAAGGGTTGGCAATATCTTCCTCTGCACATTAGTTGGTATATGAGGACTCCCTTAGCCAATGTGATAACTTTCTAGAGATAACCTAGGGTTTGCCTAAAATAATATTTCCTCTAAGTTTTTTGATATCTAATTTTGTCTTCTCCTTGTATCTTTCCTTAATAAACCCTAAAATGCACTTCCCTCCTCATCTTAAGTTAGGGTTTTGAAAAGGAATAGGATTAAGTCATCCTCTGCCAATTAAAATTAATGTTAACTAGAGAAATAAATGTGAAAGGATGTGAAATGTAGGTTAGATCCCGCTACTGAGGTTAAATCCTAGAAGAAGAAAAAAACCTAGGAATGGGTTGGGCTACCCCAATTATCCATGAAGGACTTGAGTGATATAACCCACTAGGGCTAGAAACTTTAGTGGGAAATGCAGGGTGTAATCCCTAACCCTAACCCTAAACCCTAACCCCAGGGAATGGGAGTAGTGTGGGTGAAATAATAACCATACCCAAACAAACCCTAAGTAGGGGTGAAGGAGAGAGAAAAACCCAAGTGGATTGGGTAACTCGTGTTTGGGTACCCGACTTCGTGGCTCAGTAACTTCATAGAGCCCCTTCAGAGGCAAGAACACCCTTCTCTGTGGCTCGCGATGCTCAAACCCCAGGGTCAACCCAAAGGTTGACTCATGGGTGTGCTGCTCGCACAAACCATGGCTCGTAAGGGAGAAGGATGATCGATCCTCATGGGGATTTCACCCCACTGGCCTACCCATGCAGTCTATCTTGATCATTGCATAAAGGGTAAAAGGGTCATGTGTCCTTTTCCCAAAAGAGACAACTGACACTGAGTAGGCACCGAGGTGGCCTTGTCCCATTGGCTAGGTAGGGACAAGTGGCTTATATGGATAAGGTGATTAGTGCCTACATGACAATGTGTGATTGGCCCAAATATTGTTAATTTGCAATTAATTGTAGGAGACCATAACTCAGATGATCGAAAAATTATATATCATTTGCTCAAAAAATGAGTATAGCCCAAATAAAGTAGTTGTAAAATATAAATATGCCTCTAGTTCTAAAAGTATAGTCGAAACATGATGTGAGGATATTAATGCAGAGTAAACCCTAGATTTTATTAACTTATTGCTCAAATCAATAAATACATTTATTTTGTGTTATAAATTGATATTTTTGAATATAATGAGAAACCAATATGATGATGATAATGATGATGAATAATTCATATTTCTAAGTCAATAATCATATATATGTATAATTAGGGTTTTGAAATTGATGTGTATATCTTGCTATGCCATTGATGCACACTATCCAATCTATGGGTTAATGATGACGCGGTAGGTTCAATCAGATAATTAGGGCTATACCTAACTGCTCAACTAGGGTTTGTAACCCTTAGGAGCTATAATATGTGATGGAATTAGGATTTGTGACCCTTATTCCTACTCCAACCCAAGATAACCCTAGACCCTAATCTAAGCTACGTTAGGTTTAATTTGAATAATGTGAATACATGGTGACACACATGTAGTATGCATACATGTAGATGATGTTGATCGAATGATTGGTTGTTGGATATGTTGATTTGATTGCTTGTACATTGTTGAAGTATACTACATGGTTCTACATAAGGTACATGGCTGTGATTATGAATACTAGCCTATATTGACTTCCCAAGATTGTCGATGGTTACTTGAAGTTTGATGCAAATAACATGTTGGATGTTTATTCTTTATGCAAATTATAAGGCCCCTATGAGTATCACATAAGCATAGGATATTTTGAACCTTGGGTTTCACCCATCAAGGTGTAATGCACATAGGTCCAATGATGGACAGTGATTACACCTGAGAGGGCATACCAAGCTTGGGTTAGAATATGAAAGAAAATACAAGTTTGTATGTGCCATGAAATGATTGTTGAATAGATGTATATGTGATGTTTTGGATGAGCCCACGTACCAGTATGGGAATATGCTAACCGTGTTTTGTTTTGTCAATGTTTTAGGTATTTGATACACATGATAAAGGACATGAAGATAAAGTTGAAAGATATTCAAGATATTAAAGTTATGCCAAGGAGGATTAGCTAGTTATTTTTTTATTTATTCTCATATGTGTAAATTAGATTCTTTTGAGAAATTCATGTAACTCCTTAGGGGAGCTCATTATATTATCATATAAACATTATTTGTTCACATTAAAGGAGATTACTACTATTTATTATTTTTAAATCTGATTCTGGAAAAATTTAGGTAATCATCCTCGACTTTAAGGTCTTCACTTAACTGAGGGACACTCAAAAGTGGGGGTTGGTATATTTGGTATCATAGCCCCAGACATTCAAATAATATTTAATAGTTGATGATTTCAAGTAATCTTTGGAAATATTAGGAAAATTATTAGGGATAACCTAACGTAATGGTGTCTAGAAAGGATCATGGCTTTAAGGGTTGGCAATATCTTCCTATGCACATTAGTTGGTATATGAGGACTCCCTTAGCCAATGTGATAACTTTCTAGAGATAACCTAGGGTTTGCCTAAAATAATATTTCCTCTAAGTTTTTTGATATCTAATTTTGTCTTCTCCTTGTATCTTTCCTTAATAAACCCTAAAATGCACTTCCCTCCTCATCTTAAGTTAGGGTTTTGAAAAGGAATAGGATTAAGTCATCCTCTGCCAATTAAAATTAATGTTAACTAGAGAAATAAATGTGAAAGGATGTGAAATGTAGGTTAGATCCCGCTACTGAGGTTAAATCCTAGAAGAAGAAAAAAACCTAGGAATGGGTTGGGCTACCCCAATTATCCATGAAGGACTTGAGTGATATAACCCACTAGGGCTAGAAACTTTAGTGGGAAATGCAGGGTGTAATCCCTAACCCTAACCCTAAACCCTAACCCCAGGGAATGGGAGTAGTGTGGGTGAAATAATAACCATACCCAAACAAACCCTAAGTAGGGGTGAAGGAGAGAGAAAAACCCAAGTGGATTGGGTAACTCGTGTTTGGGTACCCGATTTGGATACACTAGTTTTTTCCAGGAAGGAAAGTACTTGGACTAATGCATGCACAAGGCATGTGAAGGGTTTTGAATATATATATATATATATGGGTATATCTTCGCTACCCGTGCGGGTAACTAAGATTTCGCTACCCGTGCATCAAATTTGTAATGGGATGACACATATATGTAATGAGACAACCAAATTTGTAATGATACAACCGAAATTTTAATACAAAAACTCGTTTTGTATTACAACGCTGTTACAGTAATAAATATATATTTATTACTGTAACAACGCTGTAATACAAAACGAGTCTTTGTATTACAATTTCGGTCGTCTCATTACAAATTTGGATTGTCTCATTACAAATGCATACCTTCTCATTACAAAACTGATGCACGGGTAGTGAATCTTAGTTACCCGCACGGGTAGCGAAGATATACCCTATATATATATATATATATATATATATATATATATATATATATATATATTTGATAGAAGCCAGGGGGTACTCTTATTCATCCCATCCCCCTCGTCTGGGCAAACGACAGCCACGACAAATTACATCTCCTGCTTATAAAACGTAGGTAATCACCCAAAAAAAAACATCGTACAACCAAACCAAAAACCAAAAACCCAATCAAGCATCAGTCTTAGCCACCTCCTTCACGATGTATGGAGTGCGAAGTTTCTCCAAAAAAGCCATTCCACGGATCTTCTGAGGAAGGTTACTGCTATCAGAGCAAATGAACGGGGTTGTGAGATGTCTGCCCCATTTTCCAATCTCTCTGGCCAATGAGTTCACGACTTTGTGGACTAAACTACCGGTGATATTCCTCTCCTGTAATTCTTCTTTGAGCAGCCTGACAACATATATCGCTTTCCATGGAGCCTCAACGTTGTTCCATAAGATGTTATAAAGATTACTGTCATCGATCTCAATGGATGAGATATTCAGCCTATGGTCTACAACCATCGACACCCCAACATAGCAAGCTTTGATGTAAGCTTCAAGATAGTCTTTGGCCTTCAACCAGGCACAGAAGACCAAGCATATATCAGCTCTATGATTGCGAATGATACAGCCTACCCATCTTCGCTGCATGTCATTAGCATCCGAGCATTTACCGACGGTGAGGTTCATCTTCAGGTTGTGTAAATCCGGTGGGTTCCATCTGAGCAGGAAAATTCTTCTAAGGAAATTACGGGACATCACTATCCCCACTTCATCCATCGCTGCATGCAACTGCGTGTTGTTTGAGACGTGAAGAGCTCTGGTCCGCATCATACTATTCAATATGTATACAAGCTGTTTCCATGTTCTACCATAAGACAGATCAGTACCTTCGTATATACGGTGACATCTGATCCTCCAAATGTTGTTAGGTATAAGAGTAGCCATAGCTCCGGCCAACCAGTCATCTATGGTGGATTTACCCCCCAAACTACACATGTCAAGCAAAGAATGAATGTCATTTGGCGCGTTCCGTCCCGTAATGTTGGTGAATCTACACCAGAAAGATCGAGCAAGGTGACTCGAGAACAGGAGATGATATGTATGCTCCTCCTTAGGTTCAGGACAACAGTTACAGCAAGACGCGATGGGGATCTTACATCTGCGGATGTTATCATCAATAGGTAAAGCCTTGCGTGCAGCCTTCCATATCAAGGCCACCTCCTTAGGCGCATCTATCTTCCATAGGCGTTCCAACCCGAACGCATCAGGGAAAGCATTTTGTAACAGATTTCTCTTCACCGATTTAAGCGAGAAGGCTCCATTAACTGATAAAGACCATATCAACTTATCTTCTGTATCAGAAATAGTAACACGTGCCTCCTTAATCAAATCAACTCCATCGGGGTTTATGATTTGAGTGAGAGCACTCCAATTCCATCCAGTATCATGCTCCCAAAAATCTTTCACTAGGAACTTGAGATTCCGATCACTTCTATGAAGGGCGAAAGTGTCCAGCCTGCTACCGCACCAAGCGTCATCCCAAAAAGATATATCACCGTGACCAATGATCCATTTGCACTGTGGAAAAACCTTTGGGAACATGTTCCAAATTCTTCTCCAGTAAGGCAAAGGATTAGCACCAAGCTTCAAGAATGATGGATGAGTGGACGATCGGCCACCAACGCCACACGCGTATTTGTCTCTGCAAAAGATCGCCCAGATAGAATTCCCATTCAGGATCTCCCAACAGGCCTTAGCTGTAAAGGCATCATTCACCATCTTGATAGGCGTCAGACCCAGACCTCCCATGCCCTTAGGCCTCGCCACCTTGTGCCAACTAACCCAGGCTCTTCTCGAATGAGCATGCCTATCGGCCCATAGAAAGCAAGAAAGGATTTTGTCAATCCTCTGGGTGATACCCCTCAGAACACCTGTAGCCGCCGTCGAATATACCGTAATAGAGGATAGGACATGTTCAATTAGGAGGCGCCTCCCTGCAAAAGAGAGAAGATGCGCCTTCCAACCTGCGATCTTAACATTAATCTTCTTAATCAGGTATTCGTAGTCGCTCAACTTGGCCCTCCCCTTCTGAATCGGGATACCTAAGTAGGTGATAGACTCCGACGCATCAGGGATCCCAAGCTCGTTGGCCATCTATTTAGCCAACCTTGAATCAGGAGTACCAACCACGCAGGCCGATTTCGATGCATTCACCTTCTATATATATATATATATATATATATATATATATATATATATATATATATATATATATATATATATATATATATATATATATATATAGCAAAATTAATCAATGGATACATAGGAAGAAACATGAGGCCCTCAACTCACATTTAGGGTGGTGTCTAGACTTGGGTGGGTCAACCCATGTTTGGGTAAAGGATCTATGGGGGAGGCATAACCCTAGAACCGTGAGGCCAGATTGTCGCTAGAAAGGCTAAACTCCTCCTAGAAGCCATGAAGGAGCCCCCATTTAGGACCTTCCCTGTATAGATGAGTTGAACTGCCTAATGTTAGATTATGAAATATTAAGGAAACATTGGACGACCTTGAAGGACCTATATCTAACCATCTAGGTGTATGCTAATGTAATGTATAACCATTACAAGGATAATATGTGCATGTTTATCAATATAGTGTGATTCTTGTTTGAGCAGCCTGACAACATATATCGCTTTCCATGGAGCCTCACCGTTGTTCCATAAGATGTTATAAAGATTACTGTCATCGATCTCAATGGATGAGATATTCAGCCTATGGTCTACAGCCATCGACACCCCAACATAGCAAGCTTTGATGTAATCTTCAATATAGTCTTTGGCCTTCAACCAGGCACGGAAGACCAAGCATATATCAGCTCTATGATTGCGAATGATACAGCCTACCCATCTTCACTGCATGTCATTAGCATCCGAGCATTTACCGACGGTGAGGTTCATCTTCAGGTTGTGTAAATCTGGTGGGTTCCATCTGAGCAGGAAAATTCTTCTAAGGAAATTACGGGACATCACTATCCCCACTTCATCCATCGCTGCATGCAACTGCGTGTTGTTTGAGACGTGAAGAGCTCTGGTCCGCATCATACTATTCAATCTGTATACAAGCTGTTCCCATGTTCTACCATAAGACAGATCAGTACCTTCGTATCTACGGTGACATATGATCCTCCAAATGTTGTTAGGTATAAGAGTAGCCATAGCTCCGGCCAACCAGTCATCTATGGTGGATTTACCCCCCAAACTACACAGGTCAAGCAAAGAATGAATGTCATTTGGCGCGTTCCGTCCCGTAATGTTGGTGAATCTACACCAGAAAGATCGAGCAAGGTGACTCGAGAACAGGAGATGATCTGAATGCTCCTCCTTAGGTTCAGGACAACAGTTACAGCAAGACGCGATGGGGATCTTACATCTGCGGATGTTATCGTCAATAGGTAAAGCCTTGCGTGCAGCCTTCCATATCAAGGCCACCTCCTTAGGCGCATCTATCTTCCATAGGCGTTCCAACCCGAACACATCAGGGAAAGCATTTTGTAACAGATTTCTCTTCACCGATTTAAGCGAGAAGGCTCCATTAACTGATAAAGACCATATCAACTTATCTTCTGTATCAGAAATAGTAACACCTGCCTCCTTAATCAAATCAACTCCATCGGGGTTTATGATTTGAGTGAGAGCACTCCAATTCCATCCAGTATCCTGCTCCCAAAAATCTTTCACTAGGAACTTGAGATTCCGATCACTTCTATGAAGGGCGAAAGTGTCCAGCCTGCTACCGCACCAAGCGTCATCCCAAAAAGATATCTCACCGTGACCAATGATCCATTTGCACTGTGGAAAAACCTTTGGGAACATGTTCCAAATTCTTCTCCAGTAAGGCAAATGATTAGCACCAAGCTTCAAGAATGATGGATGAGTGGATGATCGACCACCAACGCCACACGCGTATTTGTCTCTGCAAAAGATCGCCCAGATAGAATTCCCATTCAGGATCTCCCAACAGGCCTTAGCTGTAAAGGCATCATTCACCATCTTGATAGGCGTCAGACCCAGACCTCCCATGCCCTTAGGCCTCGCCACCTTGTGCCAACTAACCCAGGCTCTTCTCGAATGAGCATGCCTATCGGCCCATAGAAAGCAAGAAAGGATTTTGTCAATCCTCTGGGTGATACCCCTCAGAACACCTGTAGCCGCCGCCGAATATACCGTAATAGAGGATAGGACATGTTCAATTAGGAGGCGCCTCCCTGCAAAAGAGAGAAGACGCGCCTTCCAACCTGCGATCTTAACATTAATCTTCTTAATCAGGTATTCGTAGTCGCTCAACTTGGACCTCCCCTTCTGAATCGGGATACCTAAGTAGGTGATAGACTCCGACGCATCAGGGATCCCAAGCTCGTTGGCCATCTGTTTAGCCAACCTTGAATCAGGAGTACCAACCACGCAGGCCGATTTCGATGCATTCACCTTCTATATATATATATATATATATATATATATATATATATATATATATAGCAAAATTAATCAATGGATACATAGGAAGAAACATGAGGCCCTCAACTCACATTTAGGGTGGTGTCTAGACTTGGGTGGGTCAACCCATGTTTGGGTAAAGGATCTATGGGGGAGGCATAACCCTAAAACCGTGAGGCCAGATTGTCGCTAGAAAGGCTAAACTCCTCCTAGAAGCCATGAAGGAGCCCCCATTTAGGACCTTCCCTGTATAGATGAGTTGAACTGCCTAATGTTAGATTATGAAATATTAAGGAAACATTGGACGACCTTGAAGGACCTATATCTAACCATCTAGGTGTATGCTAATGTAATGTATAACCATTACAAGGATAATATGTGCATGTTTATCAATATAGTGTGATGTGAAGCCTTAGTGGAAGAAATTATAATCTAAAATATGATATTTAAAATATACCTTAAAATGTATGGCATGGAGTATATCTAGTCCTTAGGATTTTTCCTGTAGGTCATAAGACCTAGGGTCAAGATGACATATGAAAACCCTTACTGTAAAACAATGCAAGGATAAAGATAATGATAGTATCAAGTTCTAATGTCTTAATTATCCCTATACGTAGAAGTGGCTGAAAATAGCCCTATGCAAGGAAGATGATCAAGTAAGGCATGAAATAGCCCTATGAAGGAAAAAGCTTGAGTTAGGCTCAAATTAGCCCTAGACAGGGAAGAGCAATACGTCAACCCTGTGGAGGGAAGATTTGAGCCATACATTAGCCCTATGGAGGGAAGAGATGAGCCTCAAGTTAGTCTATGTAGGGAATAACTCATAAAAAGCCACTTTCTATGTGTTTAAGGCCTAAGGGGTCAAGTAGGAATAACCAAGGCAAATAATGCATGAAATGAAGTTATGTCATCTTAATAAACCCTGGGGAGGGTAGAAACCTAAGTCAACCCCAGGGTCAAGTGGGGATTTTCTAAGGTATGTAATACCCAAGGGTTTAGGAGGTGATCATGCTCTGAGTGCATAAGGCACATGGTGTCAAGAGATAGCCATCCATGCATACCCAAGGCCCATGGGATCAAGAGATTGGCCACCTTCATTAGTTCATGAGGCCCAATGGTAGAGTTGAGAGGCACTCCATTAATTAGTACATAAGGGCCATGAGGTCAAAGGAAGGATCAACTCGAAAGGTACCTATAACTCTAGAGAGACCTTAAGGGAATGACCAAGTCTAAGGATACATGAGATGTAGATATATGTAATGCAAGAATTTATGTGATAATGTTTGAAATAGAATATTAAGGGAAGTTGTGCATAATCTCAAGAGTTGAGAACATCACTATCCATAAGTTCATGAAATTTAAGGTAAAGTTTGCAGAATTAAAATATATTCATGGTTTGGTGTCATTATTAAAGATGGATCAACCAAAATTTCAAAATTAAAAGATGATGTGTGGGTACACTATCTATGCACGTATAAATATGATGAAATTTGTATTTGGATTGCAGCCAAATGCCTATTTCATCTTATTATGAGTGTATGAGATTGGGTAGCTACATGTTATGCATAAACTAACATGTGAAGATGAATATCTTGAGTTGAAATATAATGGCATAATTTAGGATTTCGAGGTGATACCTCACCCTTATATGAATATAATTGAATAATATTTGAAAGATCTGAAACCTAAGTGAAAAAATGAAAATAGATAATTAAGATGTAATCACCAAGTGATAATATCATGTAATAAATGAGGATATAAAAAAATATCCACAAATTAAATTTGGGTTAATATGAGAATTTCTCACATTAATAAGACTTGACAAGGTTAAACTAACTTAAACCTACCCAAGGAAGGTTTCTATACCTAATGTTGAGGCTAATATGAGTTATCATTTGCCTTAACCTGATTAAGTTTGAAACTTGGGGACAAAATCTAAGGGGTGAATGTATGATCCTTAAATTTTGTAATTTTGGATTCTATGAATATGAATTCAGTAATAATTTTTATAAGACAATTAGAGTAATATTAGAATGACGTGATTGATGATATGACTTTGATTGATTGAGATGATGAATTTAAGCCCTAGACTTTGATTGAGACTTAAATTTAAGTAATCATGGAATGTCGAGGAACTATATTAATACATTATGTCATACAAAGCCCTAATTTCATAATTGGAAAGATAATCTATAAGGCTTATGTTCCCCTTTGGAGGACTAAGATATAAGTCATCATGGAACTCAATTCATCCCAATTGGGCCAATCAAGGTTTAAAAATGGGTCCCTAGGATATGAAATTGGATATTTTGTACCTTTTGAACATAATATATATCTAAACTATTTTAGTCAGAAGATAATCAAGATATGAGATAATATCAAAAATTACAAAAGATTCTAAGCTATAAGATGATCTAAATAATTAATTGAAGAATTATCTATTTAATGCTTGTAACCAAGTTTTGGATAATAGATGATTTAGTAAATTGTATTCTTCCCAATGAGAGAAAATAAATAATGGGACAATATTCCAAAGTTTGAGATAATTTGGGATAATGAGGTTTACTAGGTAGATACTTCTCTAAAAATGACTTTTACTTAAAAGAACAAAAGGAAAAATGGAATGTAATCCTGAGAGAGGGGTCCAGCTGGTCTGAGACTCTTGAATCCAAGTAGAATTGAGATCGGAGAGCGTGTCTCCCTCACCCTGCATCTTCTCCTCCCTGTGAGAACCAAAATCCCTACCACAACCAGAGTCTCTTACCCCTCTCTGACCTTTCTCTCTGCTAAATCACAACATAATTGGATTCACAAGGATAATCCACACTCAACCAACCATTTGGTTGGCATTATTGTGAGAAATGGAAGATATCTTCAATATCCCTAAATAGCAGGAACCTAGGGCTACCACGTAACCATCTCTAACTTGAGACCATTTCCTATTTAAAGCATCTTCAAGAACCAACGTGACAGATGCAAGGTAGAATGCCACCCAATTGCCATAAATACTGGTTGAACCGTGCTACCAAGCTCCATCCTCATTCATAGCAACCTACAACCACATCCATCACACCTATGGAAACCTGCGACCAATTCAATGAGTATGGAGTTTGTCTAGGAGGTTGAGAAGACGTCCAATCCTTAGAGAAATACAAGGGACTCTAGAACCCTTTTCACAAACTCTAACACTGAGCAAGTGAGGAGCTTGGCGAGGGATCATCCCCTGGTCACCGTGGAGTCTTGCAAGAGGCGCAAAGCCCTGCACAACACTAAGGAATCTTCCCAGAAGCTTGGATCTCTGTGAATTGAAGGTAAGCCCTTATTTTAGATTTCACTTATGGTGGTATAAAACCCAACCATGAAACCACCACCTCCGACCATCTCCCATAAAGCATGGTGGCTCGGTAACTTTGTTGTGCCCCACCGGAGGTAGGGACACCCTTCTCTGTGGCTCACGCCGCACAAAGCCCATGGTCAACCCAGAGGTTGACTCATGGGTGTGTTGCTCGTGCAATCCATGGGTCATAAGGGAGAAGGACGAACAGTCCTCATGGTGATTTTACCCCACTACCCTACCCACGTGACTCATCCTAATTACTATGTAAAGGGTAAAAGGGTCACCTAGCCTTTTCCTAAAGGAGACACCCCTTGCTAAGTAGGTGTTGAGGTGGCCTTGGTCCATTGGCTAGGCACAACCTAGTGGCTTTTAGGGCTAAGCTTATCAGTGCCTACATGGCAATCTGTGATTGGCCTAAATACATATCGTATCTCAGATGGTGTACACATTATATAACATTTTGCTCAGAGAAATGAGTAGGATCTGAATACAATAGTTGTAGAGTTTAAATATGCATCTAGATCCAAAAGTATAGACATGATTACGAGGAGATTAATGCAAAGTAAACCCTAGATTTGATTAAAATGTTGCTCAAATCAGTAAAGACATTTATTTTGCATTATAAACTGATATTTTTTAATATAATGAGAATCTAAGATGTTGATGATAGTGATGATGAGTAATTAGGGTTACTAGGTCAATAATAATATACATGTATAATTACGATTTTGAAATCAATGTGCATATCTTGCTATGATCTTAATGCACATAATCTGATCTATGGGTTCTAATGACACGATAGGTTCAATCTGATATTAGGGTTATACCTAATTACCCAACTAGGGTTTGTAACCCTTAGGAGCCTCAACATGTGATGGAATTGGGGTTTGTGACCCTTATTCCTACTCTGACTCAAGATAACCCTAGACCCTGATCTGAGCCACGTCAGGTTTAATATGAATAATGTGAATACATGGCAACACATATGTAGTATCATACATGTAGATAATGTTGACTGAATGATTGATTAGTGGATTTATTGATTGGATTTCTTATACATACTTGAAGTATAATGCATGGTTCTACACAAGGTACATGGTTAAGATTAGGAATACTTGCCTATATCGACTTTTGGATATTGTCGATGGTTTCTCAAAGTTTGATGAAAACAACATGTTGGGTGTTTATTTAGTTTATGCAAATTATAAGGCCTCTTTGAGTATCACATAAATATAACATATTCTGAACTCTGGGTTTCACCCATCAATGGGTAATGCACATAAGTCCAATATGCACAATGATTATAGCCAAGAGAACATACCTAGCACGGGTTAGAGTATGAAAGAAAATGCAAGTTCATATGTGTGACGTCCCCATATTTTCTAAAACATAATCTGATGTGTGACGTCCAAATTGAAACCCTCACCTCAGCGAGAATCCCAATTTAAACATCCCACATGAGGCTAAGAAGAAGAAAATCAAGGGAGTCAGAAGAAAATAAACGGTAGCACATGTACATGAACAATAATAAAACCATACAACACATGTTCACCATTCAACATATAATTACAACATGAATTGTTACAACATTTAATATTACATATTGAATAGAAAACTTATACATATGCATGTACTACCACTAAACTACATGATCTTAAGACAACATGTCCACTTGTACATTAGCTCGCCATACAACTCACATCTAACTTGGATCTTCAAGAGCATAAGCACAACCTAAACAAAAGATTACATGTGGTACACGTCAGCACAATATTCAAGAATATTGTACTGAGTACGCCTACATGCCTTTTATTTACCTTTCATCATATCTTGGCAATAAGATAAAACTAATACTTGGCAGTAACAAAAGAATATAAGAAAAGCGTATACTTGCACAAAGATGTTCATTAACAAAAGAGAACACATATTTTAAGCATAATTTCCATTATATCATCCATGCATTTACTACCTGAGAGTTGAATGCATTAAGGCCTTTATGATCACTACCAAAGAGTTGGATCATATGTACAATGTGACCACTACCAAAGAGTTGGGTCCAAGCACACTATCAAAGAGTTGGTGCTTCCATATGTACAATGTGACCACTACCAAAGAGTTCGGTCACTTCCAAGCACACTGCCATAGAGTTGGTGCTTTCATATAATGGAACAAATATATTATGTTTGATGTGTTCATAGCAATATGTATGGAAATTCAAGCAACATATCATACAAGACAATCATTTCAATCAATACCATATGCCAAGTCTTTACTACCATATACCACAAGCATAATGTATAATAAGCCAAGTAAGAGGTAATGGCGTACCTTGATCAAGAGAAACCTAATCATCACATATTCTTGATGTCATCTAAATCTTTGTTAAACCTGATCAAGACAAGATCATATACTATCATCATGTTCTCATCATATCAACCCTAGTCTTCATTAGGGTTTGGCTTAATCATTAGGATATGTGCATCATTACTTATATTCTTATCTTAGATTTATCTTACTGATGTCATTTTCCAGATTATGATTCACTATCTGAACATTAGGTTCCATATCCTTTTAGTGCACATATTAACCCTAATTTATATCTACCTTATCCAAATTAGGGCTACAACCCATGTATTAAGGATTATCTTCATATAACATGAATTTAATGTACAAAACTGATCTCATATTTACATATTATCTTTCAGTTACAGATATGAGGATGTTCTGTGAATTTCGTCATTTATTGAGAATGTATATATTTATTGCATTTAACTTAGGGTTATTAGCCCTAATTAGCCATATGGAGAAAATTACATAATTTCATGCATCAACATGATCATCACTGACATCAGGTGCACTATAAACATTATTATGGAGTTACTGACATTTTCCCATAATTTTATATCATCCTTTCATATTTATTATCCATGAACTAAGCATTACATATCTTACATGATATCAACTATATTAGTTACTCAAAATCCTGATATTATACTTCCATCTTGTTCTACACATTTTTTTTAAATATTTTGGTATATTGTTTGTATTTTTTTGACAATGGAGCTAATTACTAGGAATTATATACGAACTGAGAATTTACTGAATTATTACCTTTTGTAGCCAATCACGCGCAGCCACGTGGCCTATGAGAGGTGTGGCTCCTTATTTGATTTTGTCTTCCTATTCAGAGACCTGGACCCAGTTTGGAGTGGTTGACTGGGAGTCAAATTAGTCTGCTCCCCTTTCTCTTTCTCACCCTCACTCCACGCAAACTCTGCATTCTAGCGCACGATGCTTGCAGCCCGTGTGCATGGCCTCATGGGAAACTGCCACCGTCTATGCCCTTCTCCCATGTTCTCAGGCACCGTCGTGGCTCCACGAAGAGTAGCAATGGTCATCAGCTGGGTTTAGACTCGGCGGAGCTCCTCTGTGCCAACCACCGTAACACTCAAGTCTGCAGGGTTCCCTTCAGCTTCTCCTCCTCCCTTGTCTGACGCCGCCCTGTCTTACAACCGTCGTGGTTGCTCAAGGGGCGCTGATGATGGCTGGAGCTAGGGCTCTACATGGCTACTTTGTAACTGTCGTCATGAGTTCGGACCCGACACTGCTCTGCTCATCAGTCTCTCCTTGTTTCTTGCTCCCGATCTCCAGTGCTACCATGGTTCCACGCTTCAGGGAGAAGATGGTGGTTAGTCAGGCCTTTAAAAATCTTCTACATCTGCTTCCAGATTTGTCTGCCCATGTTATGCACCAGCGACATGGAGGCTACTTCTAGATCCTTCACCTCTGTTCTGCGCTCCTGGAATGTGAGTCCACATTGCAAGCAATGACATGGCTTAGACCTCCAGCGACGAGGTCCATCTCCAACGTTTGCGCCCGGTTGTGCTTCTGTTGTGGCATGTGCTAAGCGTCGACCTGCTACTCCTCTTGGATTAGGCTGGCGGCAACTCCTCTCATCATATCATGTGACTTCCTCTTCCTCTTATCCTTGTCAGTTTGTATGGTGGGAGTGGGTGTATATAGGAGTTGAATCCCTCAACGATCCACGATGTTTGAATGACGGGCTTTGAGGATAGTATCGTCACGTCATGATTAAACCCACGATTAGGATCGTGGTCTCAGGAAAAGCCACACTAGTCTCTATGCTCCATGACTCCCGATCCATCCAAGGATTAAGAGAGGGCCACATACTGAATCCGTGGCTCCCCAAGTCAGGGGTGCATGATACTACATTCCATATCTGAATTAAAAGAAAACATGTACCTTGGTCCATTATACTCAAAACTACACATGATTTAATTATATTCAAACCTAAATTACATCATCTAGGAACTTCCAAACCTCATGAAACTTTAACCATAGATTTATTATCATCCAAGCTACCTCCCATCAGAATTTGGTTCCAAGACTCAATTATATGACCAATCAATTAAATTCCTCAAATAGGCATAAACTTATGGATCTTGGTAATGGTATCAACCACAATCAACACTCAAAATTTACCAAAACCCATGTGACTTCAAAATAACTCAACATACATGAATTCACTTATGTCATTGGACATTTAAGGATTCCAAAAGTCCACTCCATCACATCATACAAACCTTAAAAGATATTTCATCCTCGAAATTAAGCCAAGAAAATCTAGTCTTTTACATCATATACATCTTAAAATAAATTTTGTCGTCAAAATTAAACCATACTCATACTCCAAGGAAAAACTAAGCATGTCTTCATCCACATATATAGCACTATTCTAGGTGCAACATATTCACAAAACAAAGTTCCATGATCATATCCAAACCACTCTTAGGAGGTCTCAAAAGCATCTAGGGTGAAACCTCACTTCATAGAAGGCTCAAACAAGGGTTTATAGGCTTAGGTTATGTCATTACATATCTCATATATTAGGGTTTCTTCCTTATCTTAACCCATGCATTATTATTCAACATCATACTATCATGTTCCAGAGAAGTTAACTATGATTACCCCATATATCAAGGTGTCATCAACATTATGTTGTGCTAACTATCAAACTATATTTTTCATCTTTATTAAGCACTAAGGTTAACACCTCATGTAACATGTTTCATTCATATGAGCGTATTTCATTTCTCATAATAGATTTCAACATTTACTAATGATTTCATCACAAGATTAAACAACAGTTTCACATTACTCATCATTATTCATGTACATGGTTAACCATTTATGCATTTCCATCTATTAAACCATCTCTAGGTTTCCATTTTATCATGTCTATATATCACATCTCAAGATTAGATCACATTCTTACACATATTATATCATGGTTATGTAACAAACTTATACAAGTGGCTCATCAAACATGTATCAAAACTTTATCTAGTCCAACTCAGGTTCTCCCAACCCTTATTCTGAGGGTGGTGTCATGCTCAATCTCTTTGAGCTCACTCATTTCTATGAGTATCTCATATGCATATACTTTATGTTCCCTCTCTGATCTATGGTTAGTAGGTATACCTCATTGGCACTAGTGATATCTTTCCAAGCTCAAGCCACATAAGCACAAACCAAAACATGATATGGAATACTCTTCATAGGTTTCTACCCATGAGACAAGCTTACCCAAAACTCTCTTATATACACCACTAGATTCCTATGTGGGAAACCACCAAACTGAGCATGAGGCTTCACATAAACTTAACATAGCTACCTCCTCTAGGGTCTTGGGCTTTGTCCCTCACCCAGATGGTAGGCACTCATATTCATACTCACATGTACATATGCAACTAGCCTCTCTCTGATTCTAGGGTTTGTTCTTCCCAAGGACATCTAGGGTTCATCAAACTATAAGGATCACGCATAAAGCAACTCATCTCAATCACTCAAGAGTATTCTAGTTTAGGACATATCATAATACAAATTTCTCATAATTCTCATATCTTGGAGTTTAGGTTCTCTGACCTTCTCCCAATGGGTCTCACTCTCTCTGGAGTTAACCCTAAACTGGTCCCAACACTAGAGGTCCTTCTTTGTGAAAGAGCTTGAGGCTCATGCTTACTCACAACCTTATCTTAACTTAACATATCTTATCTCATAAAAGAATGCATACTTGCACCGTCAAAACTTATCTCAAAACCTCAAATCTGGACTTAAGTCCTCGAAAACAAACGTATATCATCATAACCATCTTGTGTCATCTATACAAGACTTGCATCATCATCAAAACTTATTTCATCTATTCCATCGATCATATATATTCCAACAAAGCTCTAGACATCTAATCTAGAACTACTCTCTCTTCTAGACTGATATCATTCACTTTCACTTAGGTTGCATGATCACCTCTTACTCATACAAGTGTGGGGACACATTTTTGTTATACATATACATAATAAAATATTATATAGTATTTCTCCGATAAAACAAGCGTCAGAGAAAACTACCAAGGTTCGATCCGATTGGAATCAAAAACCAAATCCTGAAAATGAGTGTCCCACACATAGTAGAGAGTACAACGTCATGAAAACTAGTGAAAATGGTGAGAACAAGGGGTAGACTAGTGTAGCTACTCTAGACAACGTGAACAATATGTCTAGGGTTTCTCTTCCCTTGATGCACGTTATTTCCAAATTGTGCAACGTCCCATACCATTGCACTATAAGGAAAGAACAACATCTAAGAACTTGCTACTCAACAAGCACCAGTCTAGACCTAGTTCTCAGACATCAAGGTGATAACCTAGAGGCTAGGTCAGATCTACTCTCTAAAAGATGACTAATCTAACCCTAAAGATTATTAAGTTCAAGGTTTTCTAGTTTTGAGTTGCATAATGAGCACATGCCACGTTGTGCTATTGTTCATGCTCTGATACCACCTGTGACGTCCCCGGATTTTCTAAAACTTAATCTGACGTGTGACGTCCAAATTGAAACCCTCACCTCAGCGAGAATCCCAATTTAAACATCCCACACGAGGCTAAGAAGAAGAAAATCAAGGGAGTCAGAAGGAAACAAACGGTAGCACATGTACATGAACAATAATAAAACCATACAACACATGTTCACCATTCAACATATAATTACAACATGAATTGTTACAACATTTGATATTATATATTGAACAAAAAACTTATGCATATACATGTACTACCACTAAACTACATGATCTTAAGACAACAGGTCCACCTGTACATTAGCTCGCCATACAACTCACATCTATCCTGGATCTTCAAGAGCATAAGAACAACCTAAACAAAAGATTACATGTGGTACACGTCAGCATAATATTCAAGAATATTGTACTGAGTACACCTATGTGCCTTTTATTTACCTCTCATCATATCTTGGCAATAAGATAAAACTAATACTTGGAAGTAATAGAAGAATATAAGAAAAGTGTATACTTGCACAAAGATGTTCATTAACAAAAGAGAACACATATTTTAATCATAATTTCCATTACATCATCCATGCATTTACTACCTGAGAGTTGAATGCATTAAGGCCTTTATGATCACTACCAAAGAATTGGATCATATGTACAATGTAACCACTACCAAAGAGTTGGGTCCAAGCACACTACCAAAGAGTTGGTGCTTCCATATGTACAACGTGACCACTACCAAAGAGTTCGGTCACTTCCAAGCACACTACCATAGAGTTGGTTCTTTCATATAATGGAACAGATATATTATGTTTGATGTGTTCATAGCAATACGTATGGAAATTCAAGCAACATATCATACAAGACAATCATTTCAATCAATACCATATGCCAAGTCTTTACTACCATATAACACAAGCATAATGTATAATAAGCCAAGTAAGAGGTAATGGCGTACCTTGATCAAGAGAAACCTAATCATCACATATTCTTGATGTCATCTAAATCTTTGTTAAACCTGATCAAGACAAGATCATATACTATTATAAGGTTCTCATCATATCAACCCTAGTTGTGTTCATTAGGGTTTGACTTAATCATTAGGATATGTGCATCATTACTTATATTCTTATCTTAGATTCATCTTACTGATGTCATTTTCTAGATTATGATTCACTATCTGAACATTAGGTTCCATATCCTTTTAGTGCACATATTAACCCTAGTTTATATCTACCTTATCCAAATTAGGGCTACAACCCATGTATTAAGGATTATCTTCATATAACATGAATTTCATGTACAAAACTGATCTCATATTTACATATTATCTTTCAGTTACAAATATGAGGATGTTCTGTGAATTTCATCATTTATTGAGCATGAATATATTTATTGCATTTAACTTAGGGTTATTAGCCTTAATTAGCCATATGGAGAAAATTACATAATTTTGTGCATCAACATGATCATCACTGACATCCGATGCACTATAAAAATTATTATGGAGTTACTGACATTTTCCCATAATTTTATATCATCCTTTGATATTTATTATCCACGAACTAAGCATTACATATCTTACATGATATCAACTATATTAGTTACTCAAAATCCTGATATTATACTCCCATCTTATTCTACGCATTTTTCTGAACATTTTGGTATATTGTTTGTATTTTTTTGACAACAGAGCTAATTACTAGGAATTATATACGAACTGAGCATTTATTGAATTATTACCTTTTGTAGCCAATCACATGCGGCCACATGGACAATGAGAGGCGTGGCTCCTTATTTGATTTTGTCTTCCTATTCATAGACCTGGATCCAGTTCGAAGTGGTTGACTAGGAGACAGATCAGTCTGCTCCCCTTTCTCTTTCTCACCCTCACTCCAAGCAAACTCCACATTCTGGCGCACGATGCTTGCAGCCCGTGTGCGTGGCCTCATGGGAAACGACCACCATCTACGCCCTTCTCCTGTATTCTCAGGCACCGTCCTGGCTCCACGACGAGCAACAATGGTCATCAGCCGAGTTTAGACTCGGCGAAGCTCCTCTATGCCAGCCGCCGTAATGCTCAAGTCTGCAAGGTTCCCTTCATCTTCTCCTCCTCCCTTCTCTAACGCCGCCCTATCTTGTAGCCATCGTGGTTGCTCAAGGGGCGCCGGTGACGGCTGGAGCTAGGGCTCTACATGGATCCTTTGTAACTGTCGTCATGAGTTTGGACCTGGCGCTACTTTGCTCATTAGTCTCTCCTTGTTTCTTGCTCCCGATCTCCAGTGCTGCCATGGTTCCACGCTTCGGGGAGAAGCTGGTGGTCGGTCAGGCCTTTGACAATCTTCTACAGCTGCTGCCAGATTCGTCTACCCCTGTTATGTACCAGCAGCATGGAGGCTACTTCTGGATCCTTCACCTCTGTTCTGCGCTCCTGGAATGTGTGTCCACAATGCAAGCAATGATGTGGCTTGGACCTCCAGCGACGAGGTCCATCTCCAACGTTTGCACCCGGTTGTGCTTCTGTTGTGGCATGCGCTGAGCGTCGACCTGCTACTCCTCTTGGATTAGGCTGGCGGCAACTCCTCTCGTCATATTGTTTGACTTCCTTTTCCTCTTGTCCTTGTCAGTTTGTATGGTGGGAGTGGGTGTAAATAGGAGTTGAATCCCTTGACACTCCACAATGTTTGAATGACGGGCTTTGAGGATAGTATCATCACGTCACGATTAAACCCACGATTAGGATCGTGGTCTCAGGAAAAGCCACACTAGTCTCTATGCTCCATGACTCCCGATCCATCCAAGGATTAAGAGAGGGCCACATACTGAATCTGTGGCTCCCCAAGTCAGGGGTGCGTGATACTACATTCCAGATCTGAACTAAAAGCAAACATGTACCTTAGTCCATTATACTCAAAACTACACATGATTTAATTATATTCAAACATAAATTACATCATCTAGGAACTTCCAAACCTCATGAAACTTTAACCATAGATTTATTATCATCCAAGCTACCTCCCATCATACTTTGGTTCCAAGACTCAATTATATGACCAATCAATTAAATTCCTCAAATAGGCATAAACTTGTGGATCTTGGTAATGGTATCAACCACAATCAACACTCAAAATTTACCAAAACCCATGTGACTTCAAAATAACTCAACATATATGGATTCACTTATGTCATTGGACATTTAAGGATTCCAAAAGTCCACTCCATCACAATATGTGTCATTAAATGATTGTTGAATATAAGCATATGTGATTTTTTGGATGAACCTACGTACTAGTATAGAAATATGCTGATGGTGTTTTGTTTGCATGTGTTTTAGGTATTTGATACACATGATAAAGGACATGAAGATAAAGATGAAATATATTGAAGATATTAAAGCTATGCCAAGGATGATTAGCTAGATTGTTTGGTATTTCTTCTCATATGTATTAGTTAGTTTCTTGTGAGAAATTCATGTAACTCCTTAGATGAGCTCATTATATAACCACATAAACATTTTTTTATCTAAATTAAAGAAAATTAATAATTATTATTTATTAGTTGTTAAATATGATTCTAGAAAAATTTACATAATGATCCTCAACTTTAAGGTCTTCTATTAACCGAGGGACACTCAAAAGTGGGGGTCGTTACATTTGATATCAGAGCCTCAGGTTTTGCAAATAATATTTAATAGTTGATAATTTCAAGTAATATTTAGAAATATAAGGAAATTTATTAGGGAATAACCTAAGAGTAATGGTGTCTACAAATGATCATGACTTTGAGGGTTGGCAATATTTTCCTTTGCCTGGTATACAAGTGTTGGTATGTATTCCCATAAAGCAAATCATATGATGATTGTAAAGGGGTATTAGATACATGATTTAGTAATGATAAAGGTAATTATGTCTATTGTGTTTGTCTCAATCATGATATGATGAACAAATATAATATATGTCTAAAGAATGATGTTACTCGATGACATATGTCTTCAGGTTGAGGACCTAAACAATGAGATCATATGTATGTTAAGAGTATATACATTCTTGTTATGTCCCTACTTGGATAATACCGTGGAAGCAAAATAGACAATATTAATACATAATACTAGAGTGTGTGGTGATTGGTGATAGAGTCTCACTAGTCATGATATGTGATATCAAATCAAGAACACAAATACATGTTAGAGAACGATGTATCAGACAAACCCACATTGAGAGTGATACATGGAGACCATGGAATGGTAGTCAGAATCAACTCTCTTATTGATAGTGGTGATTGTGGTTCTTAGACCTGAAATTACTACACTCATCACATATCGTTTGTTGGACTTTGACTTCATCCAATGTGACTTGGAATAAGGGTTGCCATAAAGGTGATGCTCGGGTACTCTGTCACACATGGGGAGTAAGTGTAAGTGATGTAGACGAGATTTTTCCCTCCTATAAGAATTTGATATCTAGGACACTTGATGAGTGAGACTGAGAAATGTATGGCCATACTCATGTGATTTAATATGAGATATGCAAACTTGCATGCATCTTAGATAGTTTTCTCTAGTTCAAGGAACATGGATTGAATGTTGAAGAGGATGAAGATTCCATGCCTTGAGTTCAATCCAGATATCAGAGACAGAGAAACTATACAATCACAATAACACTAATCACATGTTGTAGGTTGAAGTTGTTCTCGAACTTCCCCAATTACTTGGGTAGAATGATGTGTTTCTAGATATCACTCATTGCTTGTGATGTCATAAGTTAGTTATAGACATTCACTGCCAACGTAATTTGGGACCTATAGGGTCACACACATAGGATGCACTTGGAATAGGAGTTTATTCATGAATGATGTTTAATTTGATTACTGAAGTGTTTAGGTATTCAATTTTAACAACATTGGTCAAAAATTGGCTGACTAGACTATAAATTACACGGTTCAAGTGTTGAACCTATCGATTCAAGAGTTAGGTTAATAGGAAACTACATTGGCTGTTGAATTAGGGCATGAACCGGATGGTTCTCTTAGTGAATCGATTGTCTCATGGTCTGAGACAACCAACAAATGTTGAACCACTTGTTCAATGATCAATTCTATTGGGTCAGGGATTGATGCTGACATCATGTTTTGCATTAATTGAATATTAAATGCCAATTCAATTCAAAATTGGAAAGCACCTGAGAAGATTGGTTTAATGGTTGAACTGATTAGTTCACACATGAACTGATCAGTTCAAAAATGAACAAAATAGTTCTTCATTTGTGGCTTCAAAAAAATTAACAAAATTTTGTCTGTTTGACTCTCGGATCGACTAGGAACCCTGACGCTGACCCTCCTATAAATAGAGGAGTATTGTGGGCTCCTAGACACAACAATAAGCTTTGGAAATTATTGTCCTCTCTATTTGTGGTAACCAAGATAGCTCGATCAAGTCCTACCCATGAAAAGGAAGGACAATAAGGGATATACATGGGAGAGTGAATCAACTCTAGCAGGTTGATGTTCAAAGGGACAAATCCTTCCCTTTGGCTCTGGTAGTGCGACATGGAGTTCCCAGTGGTCCACATGGACTACTTTAGAGGTGAGGAGGTTGTTTCCTTCCACTAAGAGGATGCCATCAACCGTCGTCCATGGTGTTGTACCATGAAGTTGTTGTTAACAACTGCTCGAGTTCTACTTCAAGAAGAAGCATGCTGAAATAAGAATTTTCGCTGGAGTTGCTCCAGGACCAGGTATAACTATTGTTATCTTCTTTCCTAGATACATTGTTGTTAACGCGATCTTCTAGTTCAGGAATCAAACATTAATTTTTTTTACTGTCTCATCTATCGCCCCGATAACCCAACATTAATATCACAGCCACGTCAATTTATAGTGTATCTAGATTTAAATTGATATGATCAGAATTATTTTATTACATACAATGTGAATATTAAAATGAACAATGTGCATATCTAATTAAATACCACATACAATCCCACAATTATATATATAGTCATGCTAGAATACACTCGAGCATATCCAGAGTAGAATACACTCAAGTAGTTTTCTATGATGCAATTTTTTTTTGAAAATCTAGACTATTGGTCTTCTTAAATATGTTGTGAATAGCTCATATACAAAATTTGAGCCCATTTGGACATTTATAGGTCACGTTATACAGACCGCAAAAATAATACATTTCAAATTAGTTTTGTGCACCGATTTTTTCCCCTTGGATGAGTGACTTACATTCATCCAAATGGGCTCAAAGTTTGAATGTGGTATAATTATAATATGACAATGAAGATAAATGGTTTACATTTTACAAAAAAATAGTCTTGATATGAAAACACCATTTGAGTGTACCAGTAGATCTGTACACTCGACTGTATTCTAGCCTGACTCTATCCTCTCTCTCTCTCTCTCTCTCTCTCTCTATATATATATATATATATATATATATATATAAAATAAATATGTGTCACCCGAAAATTTGTTTTGATGGTGGATGTTAACATGGTTATGGCCAATAACCCTTAGATCTTTTTGTGTGGTTGGATGGTTGTTATCATGTTTTATCTCCATTTGCATACTAAGCCTCTCTCTTCTTTTCTATATGTAAAAGTATTAATTCTTTCCTTCCTATGCTCCCCTTGAATGTAACTCAAGGTTTTCCTATTACCATGTAATATGTAAAATAGCATTAGGATAGTTTTAATTTTTGTTATGGCAAAAAAGACGTTTATCACCAGACAAACTGATCGTTTCAAAAGGTGAACCAATGGCTAGAGGACTTAGGAGGAAAAATGACAAGAGGAACCAAAACTATTGGCTGGTGGCCCAACCAATCAACTATATGTGTCCAAACATCGATTGAACTAGAGGCCAACCGACCGATCCGTGAGACCAACTGACCAACCAGGAGGCAAACTGATTAGTTCAAGAGTTGAACCGATCAACCAAGATTGGTTGCAAGACAAATCTTCATCAACAATAGTTTGCTACATATGATTTAGACCTTAGGTGGTATTAATTCATTGTGGCTCCAATAAATTACATTAGTATGGTCATAACCATCACTCACATATTCTGATTGTATGTTTCTCATTTGTGGTTGTAGCATGTATATGATATGTACTATAAGTGTGTGGTGATTAGATATGTATATGTATTTATGTAAAATTCCTCAACAAATATCAAGTCTAAGATGCTTTTCATAAGTAGCACACATGAAAAACTTAATCAACCAAGTGTGGGCATGTCGTAGCATGGTGTGCCATCTATTTCATGGAAGTGTGATGGTAGATATGTGGATCAACCCTAGCAGGGTGTATATTCTATCTTGTTGTAACATCCCTGACCTGGGTTATGCTTTAAACCTAGGTGTTTTGATTAAGAAAGATGATTATATGCTTAAATATTATCTTTTGAAAAGTGATTAGGTCTCAAGAGGAACCTATGTTTCAATTTTGGTCCTGTTTGAACAATGTTGAAGCAATGTTTGCTTATTTTGGACTAAAGTGCAAATTACCCAAGTTGAGGGGTTAAATTGCAAATGTTTCATGATAAGATGTTCCTTTGATGTTGAGACATCATAAGAATGAATATGATGTAGTGGTATGGTTTTCACAAGCTTGGGCACTAAGATTAAGCTTGTAAAGCAATCCTTGTGCATTAAAACCTAGTTTTGGTGTAATGTGCAATTTACCCAAAACCTAGGGTTCAATATGCAAATTACCACTTCAATAAGGTCCCTAATGTTTCTTGGCATAAATTAGAGCAAATAAAATGAGAGGGGTGCCTCATTTGAATTAAGTTGGAGGAGAGAGAATCTTGATATTAAAATAATCAAGATTTAATCTTAAGTGAAACCCTAATTCAATTTAGGGCAAAAATGAATGTATTAATTAAAGGGCCTTCAACCAAAATGTTATTGGTTGATTTTGAATAAGGATGGACGTTCCTTTTCCAAGATAAGGAACGAAAATATCTTAAGTAGGTGAAATTCCACTCACCTTATTATAAGGAAAAGAATTTCCACTCAAAAAGATATATTAATATTATAATGGATTAAGGTGCTTATTTTCTTTTCCCTTAATGCATGGATAATGGAAGGGAGTTCGGTGGCTTTGAGTTGCCTTTGTATGCAAGCAAACCAAGGAGGAAGAGGTGGTACTATTTTTGGAATTAAATGAATTTAAAAAGGCATTTTCTCTCTCATCAATTTCCTTATAAAAGTGCCATTTCCAAGCCCAAACCAAGGCCTTTTTCGGATTTTCTTATTCCCCTTGCTTGAAAAACCAACCAAGGAGCTAGGGAGGAGCAGGGAGCACGTCCTTAACCTGTGGGTAAGCCCTTGACCTTCGTTATTCATGATTTCATGGTGGAAATTGAAAATAAATTATGGATTCCTTCTTATTTCGATCTCCTCTTCAACCCTAGCCAACTTTTACAATCAAAAGCTTGAGGACGAGCCTAGGGGGAGTTGCAAGAGCTTCATCCACCATTAATGGCGTGATCTTGGAGATTTGGAGCTCAATTGGAGGCGGGTTTTATAACTTAAACCCTTAAACATTGCTATTGCATCAATTCTCTATGCTTTGTTGATTGATTTGTTCAATTTGATGCACTCTTGTTTCTTGCTGCAATTTCCATCAAGAACGGTTGCTGTTCTTGGTTGTTAGAAGGAAGGGGATGATGACATCATCCTAGATGCTTATCCAAAGAAAATTACCAAGCCAAATGGTTTTGATAGCTATTCCAAACCGTTTTAATTTGATTGGCTATGCGGTTTCAGCAAACCGTTTAAGGGCAAACGGTTTGAAACCGTTTGGAAGAAAACGGTTTCAAAACCGTTTGAGATGGTTGACCAAGCGTTGACCGTTTGGGAATTTTGTTCCTAATTATGTATTCTGTTAACCCACCAAATTTTAGGGGTTAATTCCAAAGGAATCATAGGTTGAAGGCAAATTAATCAGGCAAATCGAATTGAATTAAGTGCTGATATTCAACCTGATCAAATTGACCTGTTTGGGCAAACGGTTTCAAAACCATTTTAGATGGTTGAACAAGCATTGACCGTTTGGGATTCATGTTCATAATTATGTTGGTTGATGACCCTACAAATTTGAGGGATTAAATCCCAAGGAATCGTGAGTGGAAGGCTAATCAATTAGGGCAACCTAATTGGATTAAATGCTGATTATCAATCTGATTCAATTGAACTTTTTGGGCAAACGGTCTCAAGACCGTTTGAGTGCGTTGACCAAGCATTTACCGTTTGGGATTACAGTTCCAAATTATTTGGTCTAATGACTCACCAAATTTGAGGGATTAACTCCCAAGGAATCATGAGTTGAAGGCTATTCCATTAGGCAAACCCTAATTGAAATCAGTGCTGAAATCACAATGAGCTAATTTGAGATTTTGGGTTGATTAGCCCAAACGGTCTCAAGACCATTTGGGGTCACCTCAAGACCGTTTGGAGGTCTGGGGTCAAGTATAGTTGACCAATTGAAGGTCCAAAGGTACCAAATCATATTGTAATTAAGTATTGATGTGCTGATCAACTCAATAGACCAAACCTTGATGAATTTTCACTAGAGTTCAAAGGTTGGATGGGAAAACGGTCTCAAGACCGTTTGGGACTCATCCAAACGGTCTCAAGACCGTTTTGTGGTCACCCAATACCGTTTGGAGGTCTAGGGTTGAGTATGGTTAGGTGTTTGAAGGTCTAAAGGTACCAAGCTGTTATACAATGCAATGCTGATTTGGTGATCAATCCAATGATCCAAACCTTAATTGGATGGCTTGGATTTGAGTGATATCATGAGAAAATGGTCTGAAGACCGTTTGGAGGTCATCCAAATGACCTCAAGACCGTTTGGGGTCAGGTCATACCCAATTTGGATGATGGTTCAATGGTTTCAAAGTAACTAGTCTTACATTGATTAGTGTTGTTGAATCATCGATTCTAAACCCTAATTCAATTGAATCAAACCCTAATTGATGACCAATTGAGGGTAAAATCAGTTGAAGGTTGACCTATTAAACTCAATTGAAGTATGAGGGTAGGTCCAATTGATGACTAGTTCCATGAATCCAATGATTGAAGGAATCAACATTGGAAACCCTAATTCAATTGGATGCTTTATGTAATGGAGGTCCAATGTGATTGAATCTCTTGAGAATTAAGATGATGAATGATCCATTGACCCAATGATGCTTAGTAATGATAAACAAAGAAGGTACAAAGGTTGAAACCCTAACAGTACCTAAGGGACTAGTACCAATTAAGGAATGAATCCCTAATTGCTTATTGGACCAATGACTTGATACACTACGTTAATCATAGTTGTATGCTCTTGATTGAAGGGTTGATATGACCTAATCAATTTGAGATGATGTTAACATGAATTCATACATGAATATGATTCATGTGGTGATTAAGGGTATGATCCTTAAGAAGAGAGATCATGAAACCCTAATCATGAATATAAATCCTAATTGACAGGGCTTTTGGGTTTTAACCCTAATTGAGGGCAATTCTAAATGTAACCCTAATCCAGGGTGAGGATGTAACCCTAAGTCAGGGTAGTGATGTGTGAAACTCCAATTTAGGGAAATGAGATGTAAAACCCTAATTGGGATGAATAGTGAATCTCTAATTATGGAGAATTGAATGAAATCCTAATGGAGATGCATAGTAAACCCAAATTGTGGGTGATTAAGGTGGAAACCCTAGTTGAGGGTGATTCCATGAGAAACCCTAATTAAGAGTTAACATCACATGAAGCTCTAATGCTATGTTGTGATGAGAGGCCCTAAGAAGGGTGAAGGTATGTGAGACTCTAATGTGGAGTCATAATACAGAAAACCCTAATCTTGGGCAATATGACAATGAATTATAATCCTAATTTTAAATAAGGGTATAAGGAAACCCTAATGATGAGATAGAAGGAATGGCCTTATAAAGGTGAAACATTTAATGTGGTTGATTATAGGCAAGCTTATTGTAAGAAATGCCTTAATCTGAGATGAGTCCATATCATTAAAGATAGTTGGACCATTCTTATGTGTAACCTATGCACTTTATGGTAAGAGTGATAGGTTAGTGGATGAAAGGATTAAGATGGGAAATACCTTAATCCAAGATAAGCTGGTAACTTAAGAAAGTAGTATGCGATGATCAATGATGAGTTAAAGGAATTAAATTTCATGAACTGTGTAATCAGGATTGGTTAGAGTCCAATGCCTGGCTGTGTAATCAGGATTGGTTAGAGTCCAATGCCTGGTTGTGTAATCATGATTGGTTAAAGTCCAATGTCTGGCTGTGTAATCAGGATTGGTTAAAGTCCAATGCCTGGCTGTGAAATCAGGGTTGGTTAAAGTCCAATGCCTGGCTGTGTAATCAGGATTGGTTAAAGTCCAATGCCTGGCTGTGAAATCAGGGTTGCTTAAAGTCCAATGCCTGGCTGTGAAATCAGGATTGGTTAAAGCCCAATGCCTGGCTGTGTAATCAGGATTGGTTAGAGTCCAATACCTGGCTGTGTAATCAGGATTGGTTAGAGTCCAATGCCTAGCTGTGTAATCAGGATTGGTTAAAGTCCAATGCCTGGCTGTGTAATCAGGATTGGTTAGAGTCCAATGCCTGGCTGTGTAATCAGGTTTGGAGAAATCCAATACATGGCAGAGGTGTAATGCCTATAATCAGGGTTGGTTTAAGACCAATGCCTGGCAGTGTAATTAGGTTTGGAAGAGTCCAATACCTGACAGAGCCTCAATGCCTGTAATGATGACACATGATTGGTAATAACCCAATGCCTGTATTAATGATATATGAGTACATGGTAGATGTAATTCCTTATCTGTTTAGCAGACTGACTAAGGCCAATCAGTTGAAACAAGAATGTCTCATGGGTGACATATCAAGATAATGAGTGTTACAAGAGAAGTTTGACATGATGGTATAATATGGAGGATAAATGATATACATGTTCTTCCTATTCCTTATTAAGAGAATGCTTTAAACTACTTATCATCTGCCTATTTTTATCTTCTTAAGATGCAATAATAATGTTTCTGGTGGAGAGTTATATCTCTCGCTGGGGCAATTTACAATTGTCTCACCCCCGTGGGATCCAACATTTTTAGGTAGACGCGGACAAAGAGGCAGATACTCTTTTGCAGGAAAAGGAAAGCAACAGCTTGGATAGCAGTGAGATCTCAGGTGGAGGCACTGACTGTCAAGTCATATAGATAGTAGTCCTATGTGTCGTCTCTGTACTCTCAGGTCCTCGAAGTTTTCAGTCAGTGTTTTTGATATATCAAACTGAGGTTTTGGCTTGATGCCTCGAGATTCATATGTTGTCTGTATATAATGTTCATAAGGCAGCTGATGTTGTAGTCTCTGAAAAGAGATGGTACAGGTTATATATGTTTGAACCAGAATGTAAATGTTATACAATGGTTCTTGTTGTAAAGGATTTCCTATGTGTGGATCTCTTTGCAAAAAGTTTTAATTTTTAGTGATTTTCAGTAATCCGCCACTTGATGAGCGCTTCCGCATTAGTTAATCATGTTTTCGTGAGACGGTCATTTCAATTGTGGTATCAGAGCTCTAGGTTCGTTGAGTCTACAGAGACATAGGATTATGGTTGTAGAGTCTGTTCTAAGTGTCTTCCAGTTTATCTGATAGTATCTTCTGCTCACGTAGGAGAAGAACTTGAAAATGACTGGAGAACATGAGGAACACATTGCTAAGGGCAATGTTGTTGCACCAGGAGAGGGTGTATGGGACCAGGCAAGAGGAGAACAAGTGCCTGAGAATTCCCACCTTGACCAAATCAGGATAGAGAATCCTATGTTATGCTCTTGAAGGGCAGGATAGGACAACAATAATGCATATAGAAGGCTGGATGCTAGTATCACAACCCAAGTTACCAACCTTTAATGCATAAACTTTGGGCTTTGAAAGGATTCTTGAGTGACATAGTCATGTTAGAACAGTGGAAATGATGTAAAGATTAACATATGGCAAGAAAGTAGACTCTGCCATAAGTTTAGAAAGATAAGTACATCTACGATGATAGTGCCCAAGGAGGGGCAATAAGATGAGAATTAAGGTAAGATCTCTATAATTTTAGAGACATTTGCCTAAAAATTCTGAAAAGCCAAAGTTTTGATGTCACTAGTGCAATAAATGCCTAGTGTACCAGGGAAGTAGCCACTAAGTAAGTGCAAAGGTCTTAACCTTTCACCTATAAGATTCTATGGCTTAGTTTTTGCTTCAGTAATAAGACTAGTAAGACCATGATATGAGTACAAGGTATGTTATAAATGTGTACATGTTGAGTACACTAAACCCTTTTTGTTATTAAAAAAAAGATTTTTGATTTTGTTTTCCCTATTGGTTGCTATATAGGGAAGAAATGATGAGAACTAGAATTTGAATTCTGTTCAATATTCTTTTAAATACTCTATATTGATCTTACCTCTATGAAAGAGGAAGAGGTATAGAAGAGATGCCTGGATAAAATCCAAGAATGTTAAATCTTATGTTATGATAATATGAAAAGCAAGAAATATGATAGCATGTAAGTGCATACTACTTGATCTCAGTACTTGTAAACCCTGATCAGGTATACAACTATTGATGATAAAGTGAGTATGGAAACTCTTAGATTGATATCTTTTTGATTGCCCTGATCAAGCAATCATTCTGAGACAATCTAATGAGTATCATGAAATTGGAAATATGGTATGGATAAATGTATCATATCTTAAGTACAAGAAAGAGGGATCTGATATGAATTCAGATCAGTATGTGTATATGAGGAAGTAAAAGTATGACCCTTATATGATGAGAAAGAGAACAAGGGAGGTGATCCCTGTTCAATAAAGTTGTAAATATGATAAAAAGAAAGATGAGAATATGACGTGTATTCAACACATGTGACTGATACCAAGGTAAGAGATTCTGGTATCTAAAAATTATCATATGATTTAGATTGGCTACCTGGAGTGGTCAACTATGAAATCAGTCTGATTATATAAAATGATATGAACATCATATGTTAGGGGTTTATGCTTTGCATAAACATAACAACTAAATATGTCTTTAAGATAAGTTCTCATTTGACTCTATGAGAATATTGTGTGAAGGAACTTTGTGCTGATCAAATTTCTATGATGTCTACATAACAATGAGGTGTTATGAAGAGACATGATGATATGATGAATGAATAATATCTGTTCCCTTTATCTGGGATTTCAGGGATGAAATCCTTGTTAGGGGTTTATAATTTGTAACATCCCTGACCTGGGTTATGCTTTAACCCTAGTTTTTTTTTATTAATAAAGATGATTATATGCTTAAATCTTATCTTTTGAAAAGTGATTATGTCTCAAGAGGAACCTATGTTTCAATTTTGGTCCTGTTTGAACAATGTTGAAGCAATGTTTGCTTATTTTGGACTAAAGTGCAAATTACCCAAGTTGAGGGGTTAAATTGCAAATGTTTCATGATAAGATGTTCCTTTGATGTTGAGACATCATAAGAATGAATATGATGTAGTGGTATGGTTTTCACAAGCTTGGGCACTAAGATTAAGCTTGTAAAGCAATCCTTGTGCATTAAAACCTAGTTTTGGTGTAATGTGCAATTTACCCAAAACCTAGGGTTCAATATGAAAATTACCACTTCAATAAGGTCCCTAATGTTTCTTGGCATAAATTAGAGCAAATAAAATGATAGGGGTGCCTCATTTGAATTAAGTTGGAGGAGAGAGAATCTTGATATTAAAATAATCAAGATTTAATCTTAAGTGAAACCCTAATTCAATTTAGGGCAAAAATGAATGTATTAATTAAAGGGCCTTCAATCAAAATGTTATTGGTTGATTTTTAATAAGGATGGACGTTCCTTTTCCAAGATAAGGAACGAAAATATCTTAAGTAGGTGAAATTCCACTCACCTTATTATAAGGAAAAGAATTTCCACTCAAAAAGATATATTAATATTATAATGGATTAAGGTGCTTATTTTCTTTTCCCTTAATCCATGGATAATGGAAGGGAGTTCGGTGGCTTTGAGTTGCCTTTGTATGCAAGCAAACCAAGGAGGAATAGGTGGTACTATTTTTGGAATTAAATGCATTTTAATAAGGCATTTTCTCTCTCATCAATTTCCTTATAAAAGTGCCATTTCCAAGCCCAAACCAAGGCCTTTTTCGGATTTTCTTATTCCCCTTGCTTGAAAAACCGACCAAGGAGCTAGGGAGGAGCAGGGAGCACGTCCCCAACCTGTGGGTAAGCCCTTGACCTTCGTTATTCATGATTTCATGGTGGAAATTGAAAATAAATTATGGATTCCTTCTTATTTCGATCTCCTCTTCAACCCTAGCCAACTTTTACAATCAAAAGCTTGAGGACGAGCCTAGGGGGAGTTGCAAGAGCTTCATCCACCATTAATGGCGTGATCTTGGAGATTTGGAGCTCAATTGGAGGCGGGTTTTATAACTTAAACCCTTAAACATTGCTATTGCATCAATTCTCTATGCTTTGTTGATTGATTTGTTCAATTTGATGCACTCTTGTTTCTTGCTGCAATTTCCATCAAGAACGGTTGCGGTTCTTGGTTGTTAGAAGGAAGGGGATGATGACATCATCCTAGATGCTTATCCAAAGAAAATTACCAAGCCAAATGGTTTTGATAGCTATTCCAAACCGTTTTAATTTGATTGGCTATGCGGTTTCAGCAAACCGTTTAAGGGCAAACGGTTTGAAACCGTTTGGAAGAAAACGGTTTCAAAACCGTTTGAGATGGTTGACCAAGCGTTGCCCGTTTGGGAATTTTGTTCCTAATTATGTATTCTGTTAACCCACCAAATTTGAGGGGTTAACTCCAAAGGAATCATAGGTTGAAGGCAAATCAATTAGGCAAATCGAATTGAATTAAGTGCTGATTTTCAACCTGATCAAATTGACCTGTTTGGGAAAACGGTTTCAAAACCGTTTGAGATGGTTGACCAAGCATTGACCGTTTGGGATTCATGTTTATAATTATGTTGTTTGATGACCCTACAAATTTGAGAGATTAACTCCCAAGGAATCGTGAGTGGAAGGCTAATCAATTAGGGCAACCTAATTGGATTAAGTGTTGATTATCAATCTGATTCAATTGAACTTTTTGGGCAAACAGTCTCAAGACCATTTGACTGCGTTGACCAAGCATTAACCGTTTGTGATTACTGTTCCTAATGATTTGGTCTAATGAATCACCAAATTTGAGGGATTAACTCCCAAGGAATCATGAGTTGAAGGCTATTCCATTAGGCAAACCCTAATTGAAATCAGTGCTGAAATCACAATGAGCTAATTTGAGATTTTGGGTTGATTAGCCCAAATGGTCTCAAGATCGTTTGGGGTCACCTCAAGACCGTTTGGAGGTCTGGGGTCAAGTATAGTTGACCAATTGAAGGTCCAAAGGTACCAAATCATATTGCAATTAAGTATTGATGTGCAGATCAACTCAATAGACCAAACCTTGATGAATTTTCAC
This sequence comes from Alisma plantago-aquatica, assembly GCA_963693085.1. Classification (NCBI taxonomy): domain Eukaryota; kingdom Viridiplantae; phylum Streptophyta; class Magnoliopsida; order Alismatales; family Alismataceae; genus Alisma; species Alisma plantago-aquatica. The sequence goes on along the minus strand of OY856409.1, from coordinate 1,276,817,940 downwards.
TAGAGTCCAAAGGTTGGATGGGAAAACGGTCTCAAGACCATTTGGGACTCATCCAAACGGTCTCAAGACCGTTTGGTGGTCACCCAAGACCGTTTGGAGGTCTAGGGTTGAGTATGGTTAGGTGTTTGAAGGTCTAAAGGTACCAAGCTGTTATACAATGCAATGCTGATTTGGTGATCAATCCAATGATCCAAACCTTAATTGGATGGCTTGGATTTGAGTGATATGATGGGCAAACGGTCTCAAGACCGTTTGGGGTCAGGTCATACCCAATTTGGATGATGGTTCAATGGTTTCAAAGTAACTAGTCTTACATTGATTAGTGTTGTTGAATCATCGATTCTAAACCCTAATTCAATTGAATCAAACCCTAATTGATGACCAATTGAGGGTCAAATCAGTTGAAGGTTGACCTATTAAACTCAATTGAAGTATGAGGGTAGGTCCAATTGATGACTGGTTCCATGAATCCAATGATTGAAGGAATCAACATTGGAAACCCTAATTCAATTGGATGCTTTATGTAATGGAGGTCCAATGTGATTGAATCTCTTGAGAATTAAGATGATGAATGATCCATTGACCCAATGATGCTTAGTAATGATAAACAAAGAAGGTACAAAGGTTGAAACCCTAACATTACCTAAGGGACTAGTACCAATTAAGGAATGAATCCCTAATTGCTTATTGGACCAATGACTTGATACACTACGTTAATCATAGTTGTATGCTCTTGATTGAAAGGTTGATATGACCTAATCAATTTGAGATGATGTTAACATGAATTCATACATGAATATGATTCATGTGGTGATTAAGGGTATGATCCTTAAGAAGAGAGATCATGAAACCCTAATCATGAATATAAACCCTAATTGACAGGGCTTTTGGGTTTTAACCCTAATTGAGGGAAATTCTAAATGTAACCCTAATCCAGGGTGAGGATGTAACCCTAAGTCAGGGTAGTGATGTGTGAAACTCCAATTTAGGTAAATGAGATGTAAAACCCTAATTGGGATGAATAGTGGATCTCTAATTATGGACAATTGAATGAAATCCTAATGGAGATGCATAGTAAACCCAAATTGTGGGTGACTAAGGTGGAAACCCTAGTTAAGGGTGATTCCATGAGAAACCCTAGTTGAGGGTGATTCCATAAGAAACCCTAGTTGAGGGTGATTCCATGAGAAACCCTAATTAAGAGTTAACATCACATGAAGCTCTAATGCTATGTTGTGATGAGAGGCCCTAAGAAGGGTGAAGGTATGTGAGACTCTAATGTGGAGTCATAATACATAAAGCCCTAATCTTGGGCAATATGACAATGAATTATAATCCTAATTTTAAATAAGGGTATAAGGAAACCCTAATGATGAGATAGAAGGAATGGCCTTATAAAGGTGAAACATTTAATGTGGTTGATTATAGGCAAGCTTATTGTAAGAAATGCCTTAATCTGAGATGAGTCCATATCATTAAAGATAGTTGGACCATTGTTATGTGTAACCTATGCACTTTATGGTAAGAGTGATAGGTTAGTGGATGAAAGGATTAAGATGGGAAATACCTTAATCCAAGATAAGCTGGTAACTAAAGAAAGTAGTATGCGATGATCAATGATGAGTTAAAGGAATTAAATTCCATGAACTGTGTAATCAGGATTGGTTAGAGTCCAATGCCTGGCTGTGTAATCAGGATTGGTTAGAGTCCAATGCCTGGTTGTGTAATCAGGATTGGTTAAAGTCCAATGTCTGGCTGTGTAATCAGGATTGGTTAAAGTCCAATGCCTGGCTGTGAAATCAGGGTTGGTTAAAGTCCAATGCCTGGCTGTGTAATCAGGATTGGTTAAAGTCCAATGCCTGGCTGTGAAATCAGGGTTGGTTAAAGTCCAATGCCTGGCTGTGAAATCAGGATAGGTTAAAGTCCAATGCTTGGCTGTGTAATCAAGATTGGTTAGAGTCCAATGCCTGGCTGTGTAATCAGGATTGGTTAGAGTCCAATGCCTGGCTGTGTAATCAGGATTGGTTAAAGTCCAATGCCTGGCTGTGTAATCAGGATTGGTTAGAGTCCAATGCCTGGCTGTGTAATCAGGTTTGGAGAAATCCAATACCTGGCAGAGGTGTAATGCCTAAAATCAGGGTTGGTTTAAGACCAATGCTTGGCAGTGTAATCAGGTTTGGAAGAGTCCAATACCTGGCAGAGGCTCAATGCCTGTAATGATGACATAGGATTGGTAATAACCCAATGCCTGTATTAATGATATATGAGTACATGGTAGATGTAATTCCTTATCTGTTTAGCAGACTGACTAAGGCTAATAAGTTGAAACAAGAATGTCTCATGGGTGACATATCAAGATAATGAGTGTCACAAGAGAAGTTTGACATGATGGTATAATATGGAGGATAAATGATATACATGTTCTTCCTATTCCTTATTAAGAGAATGCTTTAAACTACTTATAATCTGCCTATTTTTATCTTCTTAAGATGCAATAATAATGTTTCAGGTGGAGAGTTATATCTCTCGCTGGGGCAATTTACAATTGTCTCACCCCCGTGGGATCCAACATTTTTAGGTGGACGCAGACAAAGAGGCAGATACTCTTTTGTAGGAAAAGGAAAGCAACAGCTTGGACAGCAGTGAGATCTCAGGTGGAGGCACTGACTGTCAAGTCATATAGATAGTAGTCCTATGTGTCGTCTCTGTACTCTCAGGTCCTCAAAGTTTTGATTCAGTGTTTTTGATATATCAAACTGAGGTTTTGGCTTGATGCCTCGAGATTCATATGTTGTCTGTATATTATGTTCATAAGGCAGCTGATGTTGTAGTCTCTGAAAAGAGATGGTACATGTTATATATGTTTGAACCAGAATGTAAATGTTATACAATGGTTCTTGTTGTAAAGGATTTCCTATGTGTGGATCTCTTTGCAAAAAGTTTTAATTTTTAGTGATTTTCAGTAATCCACCACTTGATGAGCACTTCCGCATTAGTTAATCATGTTTTCGTGAGACGGTCGTTTCAATTGTGGTATCAGAGCTCTAGGTTCGTTGAGTCTACAGAGACATAGGATTAAGGTTGTAGAGTCTGTTCTAAGTGTCTTCCAGTTTATCTGATAGTATCTTCTGCTCACGTAGGAGAAGAAGAACTTGAAAATGACTGGAGAACACGAGGAACACATTGCTAAGGGCAATGTTGTTGCACCAGGAGAGGGTGTATGGGACCAGGCAAGAGGAGAACAAGTGCCTGAGAATTCCCACCTTGACCTAATCAGGATAGAGAATCCTATGTTATGCTCTTGAAGGACAGGATAGGACAGTAGTAATGCATATAGAAGGCTGGATGCTAGTATCACAAACCAAGTTACCAATCTTTAATGCATAAACTTTGGGCTTTGAAAGGATTCCTGAGTGACATAGTCATGTTAGAACAGTGGAAATGATGTAAAGATTAACATATGGAAAGAAAGTAGACTCTGCCATAAGTTTAGACAGATAAGTACATCTGTGATGATAGTGCCCGAGGAGGGGCAATAAGCTGAGAATTAAGGTAAGATCTCTATAATTTTAGAGACATTTGCCTAAAAATTCTGAAAAGCCAAAGTTTTGATGTCACCAGTGCAATAAATGCCTAGTGTACCAGGGAAGTAGCCACTAAGTAAGTGCATAGGTCTTAACCTTTCACCTATAAGATTCTATGGCTTAGTTTTTGCTTCAGTAATAAGACTAGTAAGACCATGATATGAGTACAAGGTATGTTATAAATGTGTACATGTTGAGTACACTAAACCCTTTTTGTTATAAAAAAAGATTTTTGATTTTGTTTTCCCTATTGGTTGCTATATAGGGAAGAAATGATGAGAACTAGAATTTAAATTATGTTCAATATTCTTTTAAATACTCTATATTGATCTTACCTCTATGAAAGAGGAAGAGGTATAGAAGAGAAGCCTGGATAAAATCCAAGAATGTTAAATCTTATGTTATGATAATATGAAAAGCAAGAAATATGATAGCATGTAAGTGCATACTACTTGATCTCAGTACTTGTAAACCCTGATCAGGTATACAACTATTGATGATAAAGTGAGTATGGAAACTCTTAGATTGATATCTTTTTGATTGCCCTGATCAAGCAATCATTCTGAGACAATCTAATGAGTATCATGAAATTGGAAATATGGTATGGATAAATGTATCATATCTTAAGTACAAGAAAGAGGGATCTGATATGAATTTAGATCAGTATGTGTATATGAGGAAGTAAAAGTATGACCCTTATATGATGAGAAAGAGAACAAGGGAGGTGATCCCTGTTCAATAAAGTTGTAAATATGATAAAAAGAAAGATGAGAATATGATGTGTATTCAACACATGTGACTGATACCAAGGTAAGAGATTCTGGTATCTGAAAATTATCATATGATTTAAATTGGCTACCTAGAGTGGTCAACTATGAAATCAGTCTGATTATATAAAATGATATAAACATCATATGTTAGGGGTTTATGCTTTGCATAAACATAACAACTAAATATGTCTTTAAGATAAGTTCTCATTTGACTCTATGAGAATATTATGTGAAGGAACTTTGTGCTGATCAAATTTCTATGATGTCTACATAACAATGAGGTGTTATGAAGAGACATGATGATATGATGAATGAATAATATCTGTTCCCTTTATCTGGGATTTCAGGGACGAAATCCTTATTAGGGGTTTATAATTTGTAACATCCCTGACCTGGGTTATGCTTTAACCCTAGTTTTTTTTTATTAATAAAGATGATTATATGCTTAAATCTTATCTTTTGAAAAGTGATTATGTCTCAAGAGGAACCTATGTTTCAATTTTGGTCCTGTTTGAACAATGTTGAAGCAATGTTTGCTTATTTTGGACTAAAGTGCAAATTACCCAAGTTGAGGGGTTAAATTGCAAATGTTTCATGATAAGATGTTCCTTTGATGTTGAGACATCATAAGAATGAATATGATGTAGTGGTATGGTTTTCACAAGCTTGGGCACTAAGATTAAGCTTGTAAAGCAATCCTTATGCATTAAAACCTAGTTTTGGTGTAATGTGCAATTTACCCAAAACCTAGGGTTCAATATGAAAATTACCACTTCAATAAGGTCCCTAATGTTTCTTGGCATAAATTAGAGCAAATAAAATGATAGGGGTGCCTCATTTGAATTAAGTTGGAGGAGAGAGAATCTTGATATTAAAATAATCAAGATTTAATCTTAAGTGAAACCCTAATTCAATTTAGGGCAAAAATGAATGTATTAATTAAAGGGCCTTCAATCAAAATGTTATTGGTTGATTTTTAATAAGGATGGACGTTCCTTTTCCAAGATAAGGAACGAAAATATCTTAAGTAGGTGAAATTCCACTCACCTTATTATAAGGAAAAGAATTTCCACTCAAAAAGATATATTAATATTATAATGGATTAAGGTGCTTATTTTCTTTTCCCTTAATCCATGGATAATGGAAGGGAGTTCGGTGGCTTTGAGTTGCCTTTGTATGCAAGCAAACCAAGGAGGAATAGGTGGTACTATTTTTGGAATTAAATGCATTTTAATAAGGCATTTTCTCTCTCATCAATTTCCTTATAAAAGTGCCATTTCCAAGCCCAAACCAAGGCCTTTTTCGGATTTTCTTATTCCCCTTGCTTGAAAAACCGACCAAGGAGCTAGGGAGGAGCAGGGAGCACGTCCCCAACCTGTGGGTAAGCCCTTGACCTTCGTTATTCATGATTTCATGGTGGAAATTGAAAATAAATTATGGATTCCTTCTTATTTCGATCTCCTCTTCAACCCTAGCCAACTTTTACAATCAAAAGCTTGAGGACGAGCCTAGGGGGAGTTGCAAGAGCTTCATCCACCACTAATGGCGTGATCTTGGAGATTTGGAGCTCAATTGGAGGCGGGTTTTATAACTTAAACCCTTAAACATTGCTATTGCATCAATTCTCTATGCTTTGTTGATTGATTTGTTCAATTTGATGCACTCTTGTTTCTTGCTGCAATTTCCATCAAGAACGGTTGCGGTTCTTGGTTGTTAGAAGGAAGGGGATGATGACATCATCCTAGATGCTTATCCAAAGAAAATTACCAAGCCAAATGGTTTTGATAGCTATTCCAAACCGTTTTAATTTGATTGGCTATGCGGTTTCAGCAAACCGTTTAAGGGCAAACGGTTTGAAACCGTTTGGAAGAAAACGGTTTCAAAACCGTTTGAGATGGTTGACCAAGCATTGACCGTTTGGGAATTTTGTTCCTAATTATGTATTCTGTTAACCCACCAAATTTGAGGGGTTAACTCCAAAGGAATCATAGGTTGAAGGCAAATAAATTAGGCAAATCGAATTGAATTAAGTGCTGATTTTCAACCTGATCAAATTGACCTGTTTTGGAAAACTGTTTCAAAACCATTTGAGATGGTTGACCAATCTTTGAACGTTTGGGATTCCTGTTCATAATTATGTTGGTTGATGACCCTACAAATTTGAGGAATTAACTCCCAAGGAATCGTGAGTGGAAGGCTAATCAATTAGGGCAACCTAATTGGATTAAGTGCTGATTATCAATCTGATTCAATTGAACTTTTTGGGCAAACGGTCTCAAGACCGTTTGAGTATGTTGACCATGCGTTGACCGTTTGTGATTACTGTTCCTAATGATTTGGTCTAATGACTCACCAAATTGAAGGGATTAACTCCCAAGGAATCATGAGTTGAAGGCTATTCCATTAGGCAAACCCTAATTGAAATCAGTGCTGAAATCACAATGAGCTAATTTGAGATTTTGGGTTGATTAGCCCAAACGGTCTCAAGACCGTTTGGGGTCACCTCAAGACCGTTTGGAGGTCTGGGGTCAAGTATAGTTGACCAATTGAAGGTCCAAAGGTACCAAATCATATTGCAATTAAGTATTGATGTGCTGATCAACTCAATAGACCAAACCTTGATGAATTTTCACTAGAGTCCAAAGGTTGGATGGGAAAACGGTCTCAAGACCGTTTGGGACTCATCCAAATGGTCTCAAGACCGTTTGGTGGTCACCCAAGACCGTTTGGAGGTCTAGGGTTGAGTATGGTTAGGTGTTTTAAGGTCTAAAGGTACCAAGCTGTTATACAATGCAATGCTGATTTGGTGATCAATCCAATGATCCAAACCTTAATTGGATGGCTTGGATTTGAGTGATATGATGGGCAAACGGTCTGAAGACCGTTTGGAGGTCATCCAAATGACCTCAAGACCGTTTGGGGTCAGGTCATACCCAATTTGGATGATGGTTCAATGGTTTCAAAGTAACTAGTCTTACATTGATTAGTGTTGTTGAATCATCGATTCTAAACCCTAATTCAATTGAATCAAACCCTAATTGATGACCAATTAAGGGTCAAATCAGTTGAAGGTTGACCTATTAAACTCAATTGAAGTATGAGGGTAGGTCCAATTGATGACTGGTTCCATGAATCCAATGATTGAAGGAATCAACATTGGAAACCCTAATTCAATTGGATGCTTTATGTAATGGAGGTCCAATGTGATTGAATCTCTTGAGAATTAAGATGATGAATGATCCATTGACCCAATGATGCTTAGTAATGATAAACAAAGAAGGTACAAAGGTTGAAACCCTAACAGTACCTAAGGGACTAGTACCGATTAAGGAATGAATCCCTAATTGCTTATTGGACCAATGACTTGATACACTACGTTAATCATAGTTGTATGCTCTTGATTGAAGGGTTGATATGACCTAATCAATTTGAGATGATGTTAACATGAATTCATACATGAATATGATTCATGTGGTGATTAAGGGCATGATCCTTAAGAAGAGAGATCATGAAACCCTAATCATGAATATAAACAATTGACATGGCTTTTGGGTTTTAACCCTAATTGAGGGCAATTCTAAATGTAACCCTAATCCAGGGTGAGGATGTAACCCTAAGTCAGGGTAGTGATGTGTGAAACTCCAATTTAGGGAAATGAGATGCAAAACCCTAATTGGGATGAATAGTGAATCTCTAATTATGGACAATTGAATGAAATCCTAATGGAGATGCATAGTAAACCCAAATTGTGGGTGACTAAGGTGGAAACCCTAGTTGAGGGTGATTCCATGAGAAACCCTAGTTGAGGGTGATTCCATGAGAAACCCTAATTAAGAGTTAACATCACATGAAGCTCTAATGCTATGTTGTGATGAGAGGCCCTAAGAGGGGTGAAGGTATGTGAGACTCTAATGTGGAGTCATAATACATAAAGCCCTAATCTTGGGCAATATGACAATGAATTATAATCCTAATTTTAAATAAGGGTATAAGGAAACCCTAATGATGAGATAGAAGGAATGGCCTTATAAAGGTGAAACATTTAATGTGGTTGATTATAGGCAAGCTTATTGTAAGAAATGCCTTAATCTGAGATGAGTCCATATCATTAAAGATAGTTGGACCATTCTTATGTGTAACCTATGCACTTTATGGTAAGAGTGATAGGTTAGTGGATGAAAGGATTAAGATGGGAAATACCTTAATCCAAGATAAGCTGGTAACTTAAGAAAGTAGTATGCGATGATCAATGATGAGTTAAAGGAATTAAATTCCACGAACTGTGTAATCATGATTGGTTAGAGTCCAATGCCTGGCTGTGTAATCAGGATTGGTTAGAGTCCAATGCCTGGTTGTGTAATCAGGATTGGTTAAAGTCCAATGTCTGGCTGTGTAATTAGGATTGGTTAAAGTCCAATGCCTGGCTGTGAAATCAGGGTTGGTTAAAGTCCAATGCCTGGCTGTGTAATCAGGATTGGTTAAAGTCCAATGCCTGGCTGTGAAATCAGGGTTGGTTAAAGTCCAATGCCTGGCTGTGAAATCAGGATTGGTTAAAGTCCAATGTCTGACTGTGTAATCAGGATTGGTTAGAGTCCAATGCCTGGCTGTGTAATCAGGATTGGTTAGAGTCCAATGCCTGGCTGTGTAATCAAGATTGGTTAAAGTCCAATGCCTGGCTGTGTAATCAGGATTGGTTAGAGTCCAATGCCTGGCTGTGTAATCAGGTTTGGAGAAATCCAATACCTGGCAGAGGTGTAATGACTATAATCAGGGTTGGTTTAAGACCAATGCCTGGTAGTGTAATCAGGTTTGGAAGAGTCCAATACCTGGAAGAGGCTCAATGCCTGTAATGATGACACAGGATTGGTAATAACCCAATGCATGTATTAATGATATATGAGTACATGGTAGATGTAATTCCTTATCTGTTTAGCAGACTGACTAAGGCCAATAAGTTGAAATAAGAATGTCTCATGGGTGACATATCAAGATAATGAGTGTCACAAGAGAAGTTTGACATGATGGTATAATATGGAGGATAAATGATATACATGTTCTTCCTATTCCTTATTAAGAGAATGCTGTAAACTACTTATCATCTGCCTATTTTTATCTTCTTAAGATGCAATAATAATGTTTGTGGCAGAGAGTTATATCTCTCGCTGGGGCAATTTACAATTGGCTCACCCCCGTAGGATCCAACATTTTTAGGTGGACGCGGACAAAGAGGCAGATACTCTTTTGCAGGAAAAGGAAAGCAACAACTTAGACAGCAGTGAGATCTCAGGTGGAGGCACTGACTGTCAAGTCATATAGATAGTAGTCCTATGTGTCGTCTCTGTACTCTCAGGTCCTCGAAGTTTTCAGTCAGTGTTTTTGATATATCAAACTGAGGTTTTGGCTTGATGCCTCGAGATTCATATGTTGTCTGTATATAATGTTTATAAGGCAGCTGATGTTGTAGTCTCTGAAAAGAGATGGTACATGTTATATATGTTTGAACCAGAATGTAAATGTTATACAATGGTTCTTGTTGTAAAGGATTTCCTATGTGTGGATCTCTTTGCAAAAAGTTTTAATTTTTAGTGATTTTCAGTAATCCGCCACTTGATGAGCGCTTCCGCATTAGTTAATCATGTTTTCGTGAGACAGTCGTTTCACTTGTTGGCATATGGGTCAGGCTTAACTAGTTGACCCTAATGGGAAGTTCCTAGAACCATACAGATAGACTATGGTAAGGAGTTGTGTATACCATCTATCCAAGAATCGCATGAGATGCAATTGGCAAATGTTGCGTACCATAATAATTGTTTATGAGCACCATCATTGGTCGGATTTTAACTTAATAATTTTGAATCTTGGCTCAGTAGAAGGTTGTACTTTGCAATCTTCTAAATTGGTAGTGAGGGCTATCAATTTGAACAAAATAGTGGGAGTGACAATTAATTAAAAGCCTTATTAATATCATCAAACTTATCAAATCAAATCAAATATGTTTTGACAAAAATTACAAATTTTCTTTTATAGAATCTAATGGCAAACACACATATGTTTTCTTTGTGATCGGTCCTTGATAAGGACAAGTTGTATAGGAATAACTTCCTCGATTGGTTAAGGATATTGAGAATCATTCTCACTCAAGAGCACAAGCTCTATGTCTTGGAGACATCAGAGCCAGATGAACTCGCACCCAACGTGTCTAAGGCTAACAACGATGCTTACTGGAAGTAATTTGAAGATGATGTTGATGTCAAGTGCCTAATTCTATGCTCAATAAACTATGAGTTGTAGAGACATTATGAAGACATGGATGTTATTAAGATGGTAACACATCTTAAAAACATGTACCAAGATCAGGAAAGACAAGAGAGACGATCTCTCCAAGGTATTGTTCAAGTGCAATATGGTTGAAGGAGATCCAATAGGTCCCCATGTGCTCAATTTGAGTGGGTATATGGAGAACCTTATTAGACTGGGATTTCCCTTTGGTTAAGAATTGTCCACAAATGTGATTATGTAGTCATTGTCGGAATCATACATCCAGTTTGTCATGAGCTATGACATTAATGATTTTGACAAGCCGTTGTTTGAATTACTTAGCATGTTGAGGATAGATGAAGCACAAATGAAGAGGGACAAACACAAATCTATGATGATGATCAATAGAGGGAGGTCAAAGGGCAAAGACAAAGCTAAGAAGAGTTCTAAATCTAGTTGGAAGCCAAAGTCTTCAACACAGAAAGCTAAGTGAGGAGTGAACAAGGAAGGAAAGTGCCACCATGGTCACTGTAACACCCTGATTTTTATATTACATGAGCAGAATCATTTTTTTTCCTTTTTTTTCATCTGAGAGTGTCACAAACGTGATAATCATTGTAATTAAAGCAAATGAAACACTTTTCATTGAGTAAAACTGATTCATACATAGTCCTTGAAAAAAGGAAAACTACAACTCAACTAATATACTCTGGTAATAAGACTATGCATAAAAAAAGAGATGTCTAATTCTGGACTGTCTCGGTAGATGGCACCCCATTAGGCAAGCTTGAAAATCACCTAGACCTTTACTTGTTCCTTTGATCCTCCGTTGCTTTAAATCTTGCGGACATCGCGTCCCCAACCATGCATTGGGAAAAATAGTCGTTAGAGTAAGTGGCATGAGTATTCTAAAATTTACATTGCTAAAGAACTGAATTTGGACATTATAAACATGGAACTAACATCAAACTCTGAGTAAAATCTGAAGCATATTGTTCCTTATTTATCAATCTGAATTCTTGTTTTTCTACCTTATCTTATTCTGGAGATATGTACTCTGGTACATGAGTCTCATGACCTACACCAAAGTGTCAAGGTCATACTTATCTTATTTGATTATCTCCCATCATATTCATGGATGAGATTATGGGCATACGCTAAACTAAGGTATCTTTTACTTATGATTTTTATCTGATTGTGGCCACCATTATACAATAAGTCCTCCTGAATTGGCGTATATACACCCTGAATTGGTACCAAGGTACCGCTGAATTGGCACTACATGCCTCTGAATGTGTTACGACCCGTGTTGAGCTTACCCTGTAAGTATGCTGCTAAGCATGTGTTTAGCTGCTTTTCTAAGTTATAAGCTTGCTTTTGTTAATAACGTTTAAAACAGATATGATTTATGAGTAGTGTGAATCCTAGCCCTTAAAACGTGTAAGATCTTGCGCTTGAAAAGTTGCAAAAGAAATCACCTTAATCGGACATATGATGTGAAAGTTATGACACTTTTGAGTTCTTGGGTTGATTTTGCAATTTACCCATTTATTAGCTTATTAACCCCACTGTTACCTTTCTTCCTTATCCCCGTTTCATTCTCACCCGATAGAACAGAACGCCAAAAGCGGCGCTCGAACAGAAGCGGTTAGGGGCAATTTTTGGGCGATCTTGCTAGCCATCGAGCTCTGCCCATCCTTCCTCCTCCGTTCTTCTCCTTTTCTCTTCCTCCTTCCTTCCCCAACCTCTTGCTAGGGCGCCGGCCCACAGCTGCAGCAGCAGCTTCACCAACCAAGGAAGAAGAAGGTTGCGGCGCCGGCCATAGGGCTGTTTGGGCGAGCTTAGCACCAAGGAAGGTGCGATTGGTCTAGTTCGTGGTTGCGTGCCTCGGTTGCAGGTGATTTGCAACGCAAATCGGTAGTTTTGCCCGTCGATTCGAGTGAAATCGACACCAGCAGGTTCGTTTTAGTTTTCAGTCTGTACGCGATTCGGCCGAGTTGTATTTGATTCGGCCGAGTTTCCTTAATAGGCAATCGAACAGCAAACTGATCGGCCGAGTTGTATGTGATTCGGCCGAGTTTCTTTTACAGGAAATCAAACAACAAGTTGATCGGTCGAGTTTCAAGTGGATCGGCGGAGTTGTGAAGCAATCGGCCGAGTTTCTGACCAATCGGCCGAGTTTCAGAGCTGTGAGTGGCAGTTCATTCAGAAATCATTATTTAACTCAATTTAAGTGCTTAATTGCTTTAGTATCAGTTGGTATAACTTCTAAACAGTTTAGCACATACAATAGTTTATTATAGATTCAATGAAACTTGAGATACGTAATATGATTGATGAAAAAGATGGAATTTCCTATTTTACAGTTGCAATGCATATGCTGAATAAAGATGGTTGTTTAGCAATGAATTTGAATAAGTGGCATTGAGTCATGTTAAAAGATGACAGATGATATATATATGAGTTTTTAAGAGATGTTCAGAATGTGAAATAAGTATGAAATGTGTTTTTCCTGTTTAATTGTTTATATGTTAATCAGTTAATAGACTTAGGTGCCCTAACACCGTAGAACCCCTTTGAGAGGTCTGCACCAGGGGGGTGAAACTCGTGTTGCAACAATAACTGTGCGGAGTCACAGGCACGAGGATAGAGAGAGGCAGTGTTCAACAATAATCTGTGCGTGTGTCACGGTGGCACTGGAGTAAATAGGGGTTATTCAACATTAATCCGTGCTTGTGTCACGGTGGTAACCCGGTAAGACTCTCTGCCTGTGTGCTCAGGTTTGAGGAGGAGTCTAGAGTTCACTCTTTTGAGAGTGTAGTGAGGCCTTGTGAGCCTGAGGCCTTGTGAGCCTGAGAGTCCTGCAGCAGACCAGGGCTGGCAGTCAGACTTAGCATTTCCTGGGTGTGTCACTAAGTCTTGTATGGTGGGATCGTAGTTTGCTACAGATCTTTATATGCATTGTACACTGCATATGTTTAGGGCATAAAAATGATAAATATGTAATCATATAGGATCACAAAAAGTTTTATATGTTAATGGATTTGAACTTCTATGCCTTTTCCCTATAACTGTTTAATTGTTAAAATATCTGATGTTGCATAGAAATGAGATTGTTATCTGTTAATCTGCTATGTCATTAGAAATGCCCGGTTTAGTACTGTACTTATGCTTTATTTCAAATTTATATATCTGATGAGTTGTTTAGTGATAGCTAAGTGAAATGCTATTCACTGAGTGAGTAGGCTCATCCCTCTACTCAAACATTTTCAGGTCAGCATCAGCAACAGGAATCGGAAGGATCGTTTCATCCTAACGCCTAGTCTATAGAAGGTTTGTAGTTAGTCTAGTTAGAGGTCTCTTAGTCCTTTCCCCTCGATCCTTGGAACATGGTGTGAGTGAGAGAGAATATGTAAGGCGAATGTGTATAAAGATGTAAATTACCTGTTATGTTTACTTTCTGTTAAACAATGTTACATGTTGTAAACTCTGTTATATCTCTTGTCAGTTTAATAGGAATGCTTCTGTAGTTTGTTTAGTTTTAGTTTACAGCATAAATCTGGTTATCCTTTTAATGACTTTAAATGTTTTATATATGATGAGTGGTTGGCTTGTGTGTAAATCCCATCTGTCGCGCCCTAATCTAGAGTGGGTTGTGGTTAGTGTGAGATCGGGGCGTGATAGAATGATACTGAGGTGTCTCTGAATTGGCATGGCTACGCCCTGAATTGGTGCCACAATACCTATAAATTAGAGTAAACACTCCTCTGAATTGGCAATAGATGCATCTGAATTGTCCCGGGACTACTGAGTGAGGACTTATCATATAATGTTTTATGCGAAGGTTTCAATTTATTTATCTTAAGTCTAAACTTACTTAATCTGAACTGAAGTTGAATACCAATTACTTTACTGAATTCTGAATTTGAACTAATCTTATATCAAAACTGAATATTGATAACTAAACTTATCTGAAACTGATTACTGAGTACTGAGCATGTACTGAATTCTATATCTGAATATGAATCTTTTATTCTTAAGTGATAAACTGAGTCTACAACTGAATGTGAATATGGATCTCAATTACTTCATAATTGAGATTGGGTCTAAAACCCTTATCATGTATTTTTATTTAGTATCTGACTACTCACACACTGAGTAATCTAAGTCTAAATCCATATCTGATGTACTTGTTATCTAGATACATCTTAATTTGAAGCTCTGATTTATTAGAATGACCTCATTGATAATAATTATATGACAACTGAGTCTAGAGGCTTAGGAAAAAAGGATCTCAATTACATATAGAAAGACTAAGCATACAAAGTACCTTAAGTCAATCTTTATGAAAGTGGTTTAAGTACAAATAATCTAAAAACATGGATTCTGACAAGATAATTTAACCTTTATAAGTTCTTATGAAATCTGATCTTACCCTAAATCTTAATATTTATATATGAGCCTACACCTTACAACTTAAACCTTAAAATAGCAATCTTATATAATCTTATCTTGAAACTTAATCATAACTTAATGCATCATAATCCATATTATCATCATAAGTCAATTAACAACACATTCTGATCCCAACAGTACATTTATCTTGAAAATTGGATCATGTCTTAATATGTTCAAAACTTGTATTATCACCTTGTACTTAACTTAAAGATATTACTCATTCTATAGGATATGATTAACTACTTAGTTCGTGGATCTCTAGATATATAAGAAAACATGATGCTAGTTGAAATCTTAATACATGGCTATAACTATGTATATGATGAATCCTAACAACGTACTTGAACTTGAAATCTCAATAGAAAGTTATCCCAAATGATTAACTAACTGTGACTATATTACTTGCTTATCTTATATTGAAATCTTATTCATTAATTTAAATCATTTCTAAGAAATTGTATCTGAACATGATTCGTTGTTTTACTCATGGACATGGCCCATGAATCACAAACATTGTGGGAAACATATCTCTATTTGGGATTTTGGGCATAAGAATTTACACAATCATAGAAACATGAGGAATATCTTATTCGCATGGCTTAACATTAAAATCTTCTGACATTGAACCACATAAATCATGAAAGTCTTATTTAATGTACTTCTAAGCATGGTGACTTAAAATATGAGTACTCATGAGCATGAACCACTTACCTCTCTTGAAGAAAACCTAATTGCTCTTATTAGGTTGAACAAACCCTAGTCCTATTCTTGGGATTGATGAACTCTAATCACCCTATTCATTCAATAGTCATTGGTTAATAATTATAATCACCTTAATAGTTAGGGCATCATGGTTCTTAGCTAAAATAAGGGAACACAAACTCAAATCAGGTTCTGAATCCTAGTCCATCATCTAGATCTCAAAAATTGATCAAAATCCATATATAATTTGACCCTATGAGAGTTATAGATTTATTTCTAGAAATTTTGTAAGGTAGTAACATTGCTTAATTGATAAATTAATAGATACCTTTGGAGGACATTAAGCGGGTCGGGGCGGGAACCGCCTTAGGCAGGGTCCGCTTGACCCGCATCCCTCACCCTTCGTCCCAGGTAGTCGCGCACAGAGGCCGCAACCTCTGTTTCCTCTGTTTTGCAGAGCACCGCCGATCCGTGCTTGGGCGACATGTGTGGGGGCCCTCCGGCCACCTTCTAGTGTCAGTTGCCTTGGGGATCCAGGGTAATCTAGGATCCTTCGATCTCCTCACTCAGGTAGCCCCTCCTCTCACTCGCGCTGTTGCGCATGATCCAGGGACTCGACGCCCTGTTGTGCCGCCGTGAAACAGAGTCGTCCGTGGGAGTGGTCTCCGGTGATGATTGCTCATACCTTGGCCAGCCGCAAGCCATCAGACGTCATCCCGAAATGCACTCACACTCGATTCTGGTCAGAGGTCTCGCGCAAGGAGCCCTAAATACCCCCTTTGCATCCGCCGCTACTCCTGTTTCCCACAGCAAGAACATGGCAAGCTTCCTAGGTGGCTTGGCGATCTACCTTCTGTGTAGACGTCAGAGCTTGCTTGGAGGATGTCGCCTTTCCTCGACGCAGCCTCACCCTTGCTTGTCATGACTGTTGTGCTAGCGCCAAGAGGCACCCTTGGTGGTTCGGCCCTTCCAAAGCCACCACAACTACATTCAAAGCCGCCAACAGCTTCTTTCTCATGTCTACCCTCTTCTTCTAAGCTTTGGCTTAAGCAAAAACCCTAACGGCACTATTCCACAACATGGCTTTTATAATCTCCCTTCCCTCTAGATCTCACAATGAGATCGGATCAATATTGCATGTTACCAAGTCCTGATATACCGGGATTACGAGACCCGTGTTTCCTTTTTTGTTAAACCCGTGCCCAATTAGTGAACCGACATATGCTCAAATGAGCCAATCCATGAACCAACCGTTTGATATCCAATTCCTTAGTCTAGAGACCAAAAGTCTAAACATATATATATATATATATATATATATATATATATATATATATATATATATATATATATATATATATATATATATATATATATATATATATATATTACAATCTCCATAGGGTACCACTTAATTTCAATTGAACCCAATGTATGACCAACACTTCATATATATATATATATATATATATATATATATATATATATATATATATATATATATATATATATATATATATATATATATATATATATATAGAGTCAGGCTAGAATACACTCGAGTGTACGGATCGCACGAATACACTCAAGTGTGTTTGCATATCAAGACTATTTTTTGCAAAATGTAAACCGTTGATCTTCACCGTCATACTATAACTAGGCTACATACAAATTTTGAGCCCATTTGGATGAGTGGAAGTCACTCATCCAAGGGCAACAAAATCGACGTGCGAAACTAATTTGAAATGCATAATTTTTGCGGTCTTCATAACATGAGCTATACATATCCAAATGTGCTCAAATTTTGCGTATGAGTTGTTCACAAAATGTTTAAGAAGATCAACGGATTAGATTTAAAAAAAAATATTGCATCATGAAAAACTACTTGAGTGTATTCCGCTCCGGATACACTCGAGTGTATTCTAGCCTGACTCTCTCTCTCTCTCTCTCTATATATATATATATATATATATATATATATATATATATAATCTTCTTGTGTAAAAATCCTCACACCCTAATTCACTACTTAGACTTCACTAGTATCACGAATATAATTTCACTTGTATCATGACCTATATCAACAAATTGAATCACCAAATCGACTATAAACTCCACCGAAATTGTAGCATCTCATATATGTCATCAAGAACACAATATCGGTCTTAAAATTCATCACTAGATGCATTTGAGATCCTAATTATCATGATATTCCTTTTGCCAAGGTTTCATGACATTATCTTACACGAATTGTGATAATTTACTCATTAACATTCTTGTCTTTGTTAGTACAATATGAACTTATATCCAACAAATTTATTTACCTTCACTTGCATTAACCATCGATAATTGTCACACCATGTCCATTAGCCACATTATTGTCCATACCAAACACTCATTCATCTTCATACACACCCGATTAGTAATTGTATATATTTAAGTCGTTACGTCTGTATTGGTGAGCTAGATGACTTGTATTACAAATTTTGTGAACTTAATTACATACCTAGCCATGTTAGGTTCATTAGATCCCTTAGCCTACACTTACTAGAAAACCCCACATTAAAGACTTACATTAGTTATAAAATTGAGGATGTTACAGTCACTACCCTGGACACTGAAAAACAAACTTCCCTCTTCATATAGAGGAGCTCAGGAAGAAGAAAGATATAGAGGTATCCACTTTAAGACCTGAGAAGAAGTAAGCTAGAACTATGTGAAGCAAGAGGTGCTGCCACTACATTTGGAATTTGTCATTCATATAATGGTGTTGTAATAGAATTAGTGAATTGGTATTATGTACTTACCACTAAAACATCATGTATCTTGTATGGACAAGAATATTATGAATATATTTGATGTTTTGCTTTCAAAGATAAGATCTTTTATGGAAGTGGCCCAATGTCTCATGGTTTATATTGATATTTCTAGAGACAGTTTATATATTGAACGACTCAATGAATCAAACAATGAATACCTATAGCATTGTCATCTTGATAGCATAAATGAGAAATGCATTTCTACAATCCATATGACAGTTATCTAGACTCTTTTGGTTATTGAATAAATAAAGACATGAAAGTCTTGTTTGTTGGGCAATATGACAAAAGCACCTTTCACTAGATGTAGTGGGAGAGTGATTGTTCTATTAGGGCTCATACATACTAATGTATATAGACCTTTTCGAATAAATGCTAGAGGTGTTTACTAGTACCTCACTATATTTACTGAAGATTTCAGTAGATATGACAGATTGTATTTAATGAAATACAAGTCTAAATCTCTTAGAATGTTTAAAGAGATCATGAATGAAGTACATAAATGACTTGGTAAAAGTATTAAGACACTCTGATATGATTGATGTTGAAATATGTTAGACCAAGAGTTTGAGGACCTTCTGGAGAGATCGTAATAGTGTATCACAATGAACTCCACCTAAAGCATATTGACGTGTCAAAAAGAAGGAATGAAACCTTGATAAGTCATGGTGCGATGATCAATTAATCTAGCTAATGATCCAATTTTCTTATTTGCACATTCTTTGCACTAAAACAATGTACTGTCTAAAATGGTTCAAAAGACACCATATGATATATGGCATGGGAAGTGTCCCGATATGTCTTTCAATAAATATTAGGATTGAAAGCTTATATAAGACAATTGTTTCTTGAAAAGCTTTGTCCAAAAATCACATAAATGTTATTTTGCCAAATATTACTTTTATTCCAATCCAAACATTGTTGGTTGCTAGGATGGTTGTATTCCTAAACAGAACTTAGTTCTAAAGGAATCAATGGGAGAGAAGTAGAACTTGAAAAGTTTGAGAACAACAAGAAAACATTGAACCTAAAGAGGTATAACAGGATAAGAGAATCACAAGTTGTTGCAGAATCTCAAGTTCCTTATGTAACACATAGAACTTGTAATTCTAGTAGAACACGCCTTGAGTTTGAAAGATTAGGATATCTTATGGCTCAATAAGGCAGTGAGTTGATCATAGATGATGAGCCAACAACCTATCTAGAAGCTATTGAGGGACTAGAGTCTGAGATATGGCTTGAGGCAATAAGATCCAAGATGAAGTCCACGTACATCAATATGGTATGACCTTGGTGGATCCGCCTGAAGGGGTAAAACCCATAGGGTGCATTTAGGTCTTTGAGAAAAGTCTGACATGGATGGTAGTGTGCAAACCTATAAGATTAGGTTGGTTGTAAAAGTTTTCAAACAAGTTCAAGGTGTTGAACATGATGAAATCTTTTCACCAATTGCCATGGTTAAATCCATCAAGATCATGCTTGCCATTGCAGCTTATTACGACTATGAGATTTAGCGTATAGATGTTAAAATCACATTCCTTAATAGGAATAATCATGAGGATGTGTATGTGAAACAACCTGGAGATTTTATAAATCCAATTATTACAAATAAAGTCTATAAGCTACAAACAACAATCTATGGATTGAGGTAATCATCTTAGAGTTAAAATCTTCTATTTGATAAGACGGTCAAAGAATTTGACTTGAGTCAGAATGAAGATGGAATCTGTGCTTACAAAAGATTTAGTGAGAGCATATTTATATTCCACATAATGATGGGAAATAACATCCTTATATGACAAATGTTAACACCTAGTTGGGAAGTAGTTTTTTTATGAAGGGTTTAGGCGAAGTATCCTATGATAGAAATTGGGATCTATAGAGATAAATCTAGAAACTTGCTTGACCTAAACAATGAGAGCATACATTGGCAAAATGCTAAAAGGGTTCAACATGTACGACTCGTTGAGAGAAAACTTGTCCATGTTCCATGGAGTCAGTCTCTCAAGAGCATAGTGTCTGGTTGTTGTGAAGAATGGGAACAAATGGATAGATGTCATATGCATTTGCAATTGGATCTATCACGTATATAATGTTATATACTCATATCTTTATCTTGTTTGTAGTGGACATGACGAGAGGATATGTATTCATCCCATTATCTCGTATGTATTCGATATGATGAGTTGATATTAGTCAGGTCCCAGTGAAAGCCACATGACTGCCATAAAGAAAGGAAGAGTTGGATGTAAAGGGTTACACCAATGTAAGCTTCTAAAATGACAAAGATAGTAATCTAAATTTGTGTTTGACCTTAAAATAGAAATGGCATTGTAAGCTGGAAGAGTTCTGAGCAAGAAACAATTGTTTAATTCTATAATACAAGCTGAGTACCTTGTTGTTTTGAGAACAATAGAGGATATTGTATGGATCCAGAAGTTCATATAGATGAACTTGTGGGAGGTTCCAACCATTAATGACACAGTAGAAATACTGTGACAACAATGGAGCTACTTGCTTAGTCAAGGAATCCTAGATAGCATACCGCGACACTTCCATCTCATACAAGAAATCATACAACGAGGAGATGTGAAACTTGCAAAATACCAAATGGAAGCAAATGTTTCTAACCCTCTATAAAAGTGCTTTTACAGAAGAAACATGGATGGACATGTTAAGATCACTTGGAATAAGATTCATGGGTGATTGGCTCTAAGTGCAAGTGGGCGTCTGTTGGTATGTATGCTCGTAGGGCCAATCATATGATTATTGTAATGAGGCACTAGATACATGATTTGATAAAGGTAATTCTATCTATTATGTTTGTCTCAATCATGAGATGATGACACATATATAATATATGTATAAAGAATCATGTTATTCGATGACATATGTCTTCAGGTTGAGGACCTCAACAATTAGATCATATGTTAAGAGTATATTCATTCTTGTTATGCTCCTAGTCAGATATTACTATGGAAGCAAAATAGATGACATTAATACATAACACTACAGTGTGTGTTGGCTGATAACAGAGTCTCATTCGTCGTAATATGTGATACCAAGTCAAGCATAGAGGTACATGTTAGAGAACAATATATCAAACTGACCCACATTGAGAGTAATACATGGGGACCATGGAATGGTAGTCGAAATCAACTCTCATAGTAATAGTGGTGACTGTGATTCTTAGACCTAAAATCACTACACTCACCACATGTCATTCGTTGGACTTTAACATCATCCAATGTGACCCTGAATAAGGGTTGCCATAGAGGTGATGCTCGAGTACTCTATAACACATGGGGACTAAGTGTGAGTGATGTAGAGGGGATTTATCCCTCCTACATGAGTTTGATATCCAAGCCACTTTATAAGAGAGACTGAGAAATGTATGGCCATAATCATGTGATTCAATATGTGATATGTGAACTCATATGCATTTGAGACAGTCTACTTTAGTTCAAGGAACATGGATTGGATGTTGAAGAGTATGATGATTCCATGCCTCGAGTTAAATCCGGATATCAGAGATAAAGGAACTATACGATCATAATAACATTGGTCATGAATTGTAGGTTGAAGTTGTTCTCCAACTTTCTAAATTACTTGGGTAGCAATGATGTGTTTCTAGATACCGCTCATTGCTTGTGATATCATAAGTTAGTTACGGACATTCACTGCCAATGTAATTTGGGCCCCATAGGGTCACACACATAGGATGCACTTGGAATACGAGTTTATTCATGAAATATCTTTAATTTTATTACTAAAGTTTTTATGTATTCGATTTAAACAACAATGGTTGAAAATTGGCTGACTGGACTATGATCTGACTCATTCAAGTAATGAACCGATTAATTCAAGTGTCAGGTCAATAGGAAACTACATTCACTGAATATTGGTTGAACCATGGCATGAACCGACTACTTCACTTAGTGAACTGAGCAGCTCATGGTCTGAGACGACTGGTTCAAGTGTTGAACCACCCAATTCAATGTTCAATTCGATTGGATCAAGGATTGATGCTGACATCATATTTTCATCAATCAAATATTGAATGCCAATGTGATTAAAAATAGGAAAGAAATTGAGACAATTGGTTTAAGGGTTGAACCGACCAGTTTAGACATGAACCAACCGGTTCATTAGTCGTGGCTTTTGGAAAATTCATGAAATTTTATCTCTTTGATTCCCAGATCAACTGGGAACCCTAACCTTGGCCCTCCTATAAATAGAGGGTAATGGGGGCTTCCTAGACACACCAATAAGCTCTGACAATTGTTGTCCTCTTTGGTTGTGGTAACCAAGAGAGGTCAAGCAAGTCCTACCCATTAAAGGGAGGGACATAAAGGGAGTGACAATCGCGAGAGTGTATCAACTCTAGGAGGTTGATGTTCGAAGGGGCAACTCCTTCCCGTTGGCTCTGGTAGTGCATCACATCGACTACTCTAGAGGTGAGGAGGCTATTTCCTACTGCTAGGGGGATGTCGTCAACCGCCATCTGTGGTGTTGTACCAAGAGGTTGTTGTTGACGACTGCTAGAGTGTTTCTTGGAGAAGAAGTATGCAGCAATAAGAGTTGTCACTAGACTTTCTCTAGGACCAGGTATAACTCTTGTTACCTTCTTTCCTAGATACATTGTTGTTAACTTGATCTGCTGGTTTGGGAATTGGGCAATAAATTTTGTTTCCACTGCCTTATTTGTCACCCTAATAATCTAAAAATGAGGACTCCCTTAGCCAATGTGATACTTGCCTAACCAGAATGTAGGGTTTGCCTAAAATAATATTTCCTCTAAGTTTTCTCATCTCTAATTTTGTCATCTCCTCATCTCTTTGCTTAATAAACTCTAAAATGCACTTCACTACTCATCTCAAGTTAGGGTTTTGAGAAGGAATAGGATTAAGCCATCCTTGACCATTAAAAGTAATGTTAACTAGAGAAAAATATGTGAAAAATGTGACATGTAGGTTAGGTCTCCCCACTGAGGGTAAACCCTAACAAAACCTAGGAATGCTTTGGTCTACCCCAATCGTCCATGAAGGACTTGAGTGGGATAACCCACTAAGGTATGAAACTTTAGTGTGACATGCATGGTGCAATCCCTAACCATAACCCTAAAACCTAATACTGGGAACCAAAGTAGTGTGGGTGAAATAAAAACCCAAACCAACCAAACCAAGTAGGAGTGAAGGAGAGAGAAAAACCCAAGTGGGTTGCGTAATTCATGTTTTGGTACCTCATTTGGATAACCTAGTTTTTCCCAGGCATGTAAGTACGTGGAATCATGCATGCATGAGGCATGTTAAGGGTTTTGAATATATATAAATATATATGTGTGTAAATGGGATTAAGAGAGAAAGATTCCCCCCCCTCCCACGCTTGTGGCAGAGGCTGAACACCCAGGAGGGTGGTAAATCAAGGCGACAACTGGGATTCAAACCCATGTCCCTTTGTTAGGGGACACCGTGCTTGACCACTTGAGCCACTCCTTTTCAGCATATATGTGTGTGTATATATATGTATGGGATTAAGAGAGAAAGATTTCTCCCCCCCTCTCCCACGCCCGTGGCGGAGGTCGAACGCCTGAGAGGGTGATAAATCAAGGTGGCAACTGAGATTCGAACCCGGGTCCCTTTGTTGGGGGGACACACTGCTTGACCACTTGAGCCACTCCTTGTCAGTGTATATATATGTATGTATGAGATTAAGAGAGAAAGATTTCTCCCCCCTCTCCCATGCCCATGGCAGAGGACAAACACCCGGGAGGGTGGTAAATCAGGGCTGCAACTGGGATTCGAACCTGGATCCCTTTGTTAGGAGACACCGTGCTTGACCACTTGAACCACTCCTTGTCAGCTATATATATGTATGTATGTATGTATGTATGTATGTATGTATGTGTATATATATATATATATATATATATATATATATATATGTACATATATGAAGCATAAGTAATCAATGGATTCATAAGAAACAACATGAGGCCCTAAACTCACATTTAGGGGTGGTGTCCTGATCTTGGGTGGCCAACCCATGATTGGTTAAGGACCTATGGGGGAGGCATAACCCTAAAAATATGGGGTTAGGTTGTGGCTATAAAGCCTAACCTCCTCCTAGAAGCCAAGAAGGTTCCCTCAGTTAGGACCTTCCCTGAATGGATGAGTTGAACCTCCCTAAATTATATTATGCAATATTAAGAAAACATTAGATGACCTCAAAGACCTGAACCTAACCATCTAGGTGTATGATATCTAATATGTAATTCATAATCATTATGGGGATAATATGTGCATGTATATAAAGATAATATGATGTGAGGTCTTGGTGGAAGAGATTAAAATATGAAATATGTTGTTTAAAATATACCTTAAAATGTATTGTATGGAGTATATCTAATCCTTAGGGTTTTTCCTATAGGTCTAAAGGCCTAGGGTCAAGATGACATATGAAAATCATTACTCTAAAACAATTAAAGGATAAATCTAATGATAACATCAAGTTCCCTATACATGGAAGTGGCCCAAAATAACCTTATGTAGGGAAGATGCTCAATTAAGGCATGAAATGGCCCTATGAAGGGAAGAAGCTCAAGTTAGGATCAAATTAGCCCTAGGAAGGGAAGATCCATATATTAGCCCTATGGAGGGAAGAGTTGATTCATACATTAGTCCTATGGAGGGAAGAGCTGAGCCATGTGTTAACCCTATGGAGGGAAAGAATGAGCCTCAAGTTAGTCTATGTAGGGAATAGCTCATGAAAAGCCACTTTCTACATGTTTAAGGCCCAAGGGGTCAAGTGGGAACAACCAAGGCAAATAATGCATGAAATGAAGTTATGGAATCTCAATAAACCTTAGGAAGAGTAGAAACCTAGGACAACCCTAGGGTCAAGTGGGCATTCTCAAAGGTAGGTGATCATGCCCTGAGTCCATATGACCCATGACGTCGGGAGATTGCATGCGTACCCAAGGCCCATGGGATCAAGAGATTGGCCACCTTCATTAGTTCATGAGGCCCAATGGCAGAGTTGAGAGGCACTCCATTAGTACGTAAGGGCTACGAGGTTAAAGGAAGGATCAACTTAAAAGGTACCTATACCCCTAGACCTTAAGTGAATGTGAGACGACTCGACACCAAATCATACTGTCGTAGTGTAATTAATTGCGGAATTAAACATAAGCAGTGGATTACTGAAAAATCACTAAAAATTAAAACCATTTACAAAGAGATCCAAACATAGTAAAACTCTTTTATCAAGGACCAGTGTACTTTATTTATATCCTGGTTCATAAGTACATATCATGTATTATCTCTTCTCGAGGATTACAAGCATCAACTGCTCTGTTAAAACTATATACAGTCCATATAAGAACCTTGAGGCATCAAGCCCAAAATCTCAGATCGATTCATTAAAAGTACTAACTACTAACTCCGAGGACCTGAGAGTACAAAGATGACACATAGGACTCTCTATACAAAAATACGACAGCCAGTGCCTCCACCTGGAATATCACTGCTGTCCCTTTTGTTGTTGTTGTTGCTGCTGCTCCTCCCCTGCTATAGGGTTTCTGCTTCTTCTTCCGCATCTACCTAAAAAGGTTTGATCCCATGGGGGTGAGACAATTGAAATTATCTCAGCTAGAGATATAACTCTCTGCCAGAAACATTATTATTGCAGTTTAATAGAATAAAATTGAGCAGAGGAATCATATATATTCAACAACAAATAAATCAATGTCTAAACAGATTAGAGCAATATTCTTATTTAAAGCATTTCAGCTATAACTTAGTAAAGCAGCATGTCACTTATCCAATAAAGAATTGAAGAACATGTATAACATTTATCCATCTAGGATATTATAAGAAAGGTAACATCAACCATTAATTCTCGTATTTCAACCTTAAGCAAATATGCTACATAGCTGATTACATTTTACAATCATACATAAGCTCTGAGGATATGAGGTATACCACTCATACTCCAACCGACCATTGTGAAATCAAAATCGGTACCATACCTATGTCAATGGAAGAGCCAGATTTCCATGACCTCATCCTTATGTCGGTCAGTACGAGATCCCATGCAAGACATCTTGTATCTCTGCTAAATAGCTTTCCAGGGTATACTGGGAACTTCACTATAGAGTTACAATGGCAGTTGTACTCTCTTCAAAATCGAGAGATCTTATATTTATCTCACATCGATCCGACATTAAATATTATCAGGAGATTCGTGATACATCCATCCCGACATCGGGAAATTAGTGATACAACCATCCTGACATATATATATAATGAAGGATTGAGAGATTGAATGTTTATCTCACATAACCCCCACATACTCAACAGTATGCCCTCTAGGAGATCCCGTAGGAAAACCTGTTTCACCATCACCAACTACTAACGATGATGGATCTATGGTCAGGGCTCTATATGATAAGATTTCACTTGATTAATTAAGTACATCACCATATTCTTTTAGCATCAGTCAGGTTTTCAAATATAATTTATTATAACAAATGCTACAAAGAATGTGTAATGCTTCTAACAAGTACTTTTTGAAGCTTTATAAATCATTGGGATCTCAATCCCTTGTCACACCATGGGCATTCTCATCCCTTAACATCTCATCATCATGATTATGGAATATGGGTATTCAAACCCTCAATTCATCAAAGAACACTTGTTACCACTTATCGGGTAACTAATACCTTCAGGTCATCTGACCAAGGTAAACATGATACCTGCAATATAGGCATCTCACATGGCTCTCAAAGCCCATTAATCTCTTGTTACCTCTTATTAGGCAACAAATCATATTATTGCTCACAAGGCCCATAAAACAATTTCAATAATAAAACATCATAGCTCATACCTGGCTATGTCCAACATCTCATGATACCTGCATGATTAGTACACATGATAACAGTTATATTAACTACATATCAGTACTATGCAATGTAATGGTAGCATCACTATTCCCTCATTAGGGTTAGGGTTTCCCAATTTATGTCAATTAGGGATACTCATCCCATTACCCAGAATTAGGGTTATGGTTTATCATCATATTGCCCAAGATTAGGGTTTTATGCACTATAACCCAAAATTAGGACTTCACATACCTTCACCCTATATTAGGGTTATGATTTCATATTAAGGTTTCATATAGCATTACATAGCATCACCCTGGGTTAGAGTTTCACATCACATCATTGCATTAGGGTTACACATAACAGTACCCTAGATTAGGGTTTCACATCACATCACTGCATTAGGGTTTCACATGGCATTACCCTAGATTAGGGTTTCACACATCATTGTCTCGAATTTAGGTTCTTTATAACTTTTCCCCAAATCAGGGTTTCATGTAACTTTACCCAAAATTAGGGTTTCATGAAGCATCCTCTTGAATTGGGGTTTTTCATTATAACCCTGAATTGGGACTTCTCATATCATCACCCTAGATTAGGGTTACACCATCACCCTAGATTAGGGTTTCATCTAACATTGCCCTAAATTAGGGTTAGGGCTCATCAACCTTCTCAATTAGGGTTTCATGATCTCTTTATCAAGGATCATACCCTGATTACATATTTTATTCATGTTGAAAGTGTTGAGGTTTAACCACTACATGATTATTATACATGTATGAATTCTTCTCTCTCTTATCCTCTCTAGGATGTTAATTACTTCAAACTTGATTAGATTAGGTCAACCTTTCATTCAAGTACATACATTTAGGGTTAGCATAGTGTGTTGAGATATTGCTTCCATAAGCATCAAAGGTTAACCCCTCAAAGGGTACTAATCACGCTAGTACCTGAAAGGTACAACCATTGTAATTATATTTGATAAACATCATTAACAATCATAGGATTAATTGTTCTTTCAATGCTTTGAGACTATTAGGTCTCTAAACAGTTTTTCTACTTTTGAACCTTCAAACGGTTTTGACCTCCTTGACCTTCAAACGGTTTTGAGACCATTTGCCCTCCAAACGGTCTTGAGACCGTTTGGGCATCTAGGGTTGAGACCATTTGCTCTTAAACAATTTTGAAACCATTTGGTGCTTTCAACACTTAAAACCATTTGATCAAATTAACCTTGAGACCGAATGAACAACCCATCATTGAAACTGATTGAACATCAAACGGTTTTGAGACCGTTTGCCCTCCAAATGGTCTGAAGACCGTTTGATCCCAAATGGTCTCAAGACCGTTTGATCCCAATCATGAAATTGATTCAATTCAATTAGGGTTTCAACACTTCAACTCGATTAGAGTTTGTAATTAGTGGATTATCCATCACTGAACCTGTTATGGTTCAATTCAATTAGAACCATTGGATCAACATACAACTACATCAGCAAGTATCCCTAAATGGTTTTGAGACCATTTGATCCCAAATGGTCTTGAGACCATTTGCTCCCAAACGGTCTTGAGATCGTTTGCTCCCAAACGGTCTTGAGACCGTTTGGTGTCAATCGGTCTTGAGACCGATTGGTCTCAAGTTGAAACCGTTAGGACTTGATATTTTTGAGGTGTGTGCTAAGATGACATCATCATCTTCAAGCTACAAACCTTCGAAATTTGCTATGATCTTTGTGTTGATTTCAACAATTAATCAAAAGGAAATTCAGGAAAGAAAAAGGAATCAACATATAATGAAGAAATGAAATCAATAATGATGTTTAAAGGTTCAAGTTATATAACCTGCCTTCAAAGTTGAATCCAAGCTTCAAGCTTCATGTCCTCAATGGTGAATGAAGATTTCTCAACTTCCCAAGGTCCGTCCTCAAGTCTTTGAGTGAAAAGAATGGCTAGAGTTGAAGATTGAATGGAGAAAGGAAGAAAATAAGCATTGAATTTTGATTTCCACCATGAAATCAAGGTTGAAGATGATTAAGGAGCTCACCTACAGGTTGGGGTACATACTCATGTTGATCCTAAGCTCCCTTGTATTCGGCTAAAGCAAGGAAAGAAAGAAGAGTCGAAAAAGCCTTTCATATGGGTGAATGAATGGAATGTATATACGGGAAATTCAAGAGAGAGAAAGTATTATAAAAATCCTTTAATTCCATAAATTGGTGCCACTTATCCCCCTCACTTACTTGCATACGAATCCATCATCCTCCCCTTCGGAATCCTCTTCTTTATCCATGAATTAAAAAAAACAAATTAAGCACCTTAATCAATATAATAATAATATCAAAAAATGAGTGGATATTACTTTTTTCTTTAACTAATGTGAGTGGGCTCTCCACTCACTTTAGATATTTTGGTGCCATTTCAAGGCACAAGGACGTCCATACTTATATAAATTCAGCCATCACATTTCTTCCATTAATATATTTATTTTTGCATTAAATTGAATCAGGGTTTCAATTGTGCTTAAATCTTGATTATTTTAATATCAAGATTCTCTCTCCTCCAAAGAGATTTAAACAAGACTCCCCTCTGATTTTCTTATCTCTAACTGATACCAAAAAATATTAGGGACTCTTTAGAAGTGGTATTTTGCATATTCAGCCCTAGGTTTTGGGTAATTTGCACATTACACCAAAATTAGGTTTTAATGCACAAACATTGCTTAATAAGCTTTTCTTGGTGCTCAGGATTTCACAAGCCATACCTCTGCATCATTCTCATTCTTATGATGCTATAACACTTGAGGAACATTTTATCATGTAACATTTGCAAGTTAACCCCTCAACTTGGGTAATTTGCACTTTAGTCCAAAATGGGCAAAGTATTGTTTTCGACATTAATTCAAAAAGGACTAAAATTGAAACATAAGCTTCTCTTGAGAATTAATTACTTTTCAAAAGATAAGAGCAAGCATATAATTATCTTTCTTAAACAAAACATCTAGGGTTGAAGCATAACCCAGGTCAGGGATGTTACAAATTATCCACCCCTAACAGGGATTTCGTCCCCGAAATCATCAAGAGAAAAGAGAAGGGTACTTCCTCCTCATATCTTCCTCTAGCTCCCACATAACTTCTTCAATGCCACGATGATGCCAGAGAACTTTCACAAGACATATGTCTTTCTTTTTCAACTTTTTAATATTTTTTTATCAAGGATCATCACATGTCCTTCAACATATGATATGTCATCATTTAATTCTACCTACACAGGTTGCAAAACTAACTCTGTGTCAGGATGACACTTTTTCAGCATGGAGATATGGAACACTGGATGCAAATTATGTAGCTCAGGTGGCAACTCCAGCTTATAAGCTACCTTTCCAATATGTTCAATGATTGGATAAGGCCCCATAAATCTAGGAGCTTACTTTCCCTTCTTTCTAAATATAAGGACACCTTTCCAAGGTGAGACTTTGAGGTATACTCTGTATCTAGCTTGGAATTCTAAAGGTCTTCGCCGTTTGTCGGCGTACGACTTCTATCTATCATGTGCAGTCTTTAATTGTTGTTGTATTACTTTAATCTTCTCAGTTGTCTGCTGTACTAACTCAGGACCCAAAAGTTGATATTCTCCTATTTCATACCAACATAAAGGAGATATCTACCATATAATGCTTCATATGGTGCCATATCAATACTGTGCTGATAGCTATTATTGTAAGCAAATTCTATCAAGCTCAGGTGTAGATCCCAGCTTCCTACAAACTGAAGGACACATGCCCTAAGCAATCCTCCAAGGTTTGTATGGTCCTCTCAGATTGTCCATCTGTTTGTGGGTGAAAGGAGATACTAAACCTTAACTGCATACCCAAAGCTTTATGGATTCACTCCCAAAAATGACTCGTGAACTGGAGACCTGTATCAGAAACAATAGTAGCTGGAACTGCGTGCAACCACACTATCTCATCTATATATATCTGTGCAAGCTTCTCATCAGTGTAGGTTGTTTTGACAGGAAGGAAATGTGTTGTCTTAGTCAACCTTTCAACTATCACCCATATGGAATCATGACCTTTGGTTGTTCTAGGCAAACCAATCACAAAGTCTATGGTCACATGATCCCATTTACACTGCGGTATAGGCAAAGGTTGCATTGTTCCTGCGGGCTTTTGATGTTCAGCTTTAATCTGCTAACACACTGGACACCACATAACAAACTTAGCTACATCCTTCTTCAGACTAGGCCACCAATACATATCCTTCAAGTTATGATACATTTTGGTGCTCCCTAGATGCATTGCATACATTGAAGAATGAGCTTCCTCCAAGACTAACTTTCTTAAATCATTGGCATCAAGTACTACCATTCTACCATGGTAACAGACTACCTGATCCTCTGACTCATGAAAGCCATCCCGTCTCTCACTACCATACTCTGACCCGATCTGCTGAACCACATGATCAACCTATTGTGCTTCTTTAATCTGCTGTCTCAGAGTAGGTTTCACTTGCATCTCAGCTAACAGCCTGGCTAACAATGATACCTTAAGTTGTATATTATTTTACCTCAAGGAGATAAGCATATCTCTTTTAAAGCACACTAGGGAGTTCAAGTGTGCTTTATTTAAGACTGGTGATGATGATTTCCTACTTAGTGCATCAACCACTACATTATCCTTCCCTGGATGATAATCAATTGTAAAATCATAGTCCTTGATTAACTCCATCTAGCGGCGTTGTCTCATGTTCAACTCATGTTGTGAGAAGATATATTTTTGATTCTTATGGTATGTGAAAATCTGGAATGTTTCTCCATAGAGATAATGTCTCCAGATCTTCAAAGCATGGACCACAACAACTAGCTCTAGATCATGTGTCGGATAATTCTCCTTGTGTTTCTTAAACTGTCGAGGGGCAAAAGAAATCACTTGATTATCCTGCATCAACACACATCCTAGACCATTCTTAGATGAATCATAGAAAACTATGTACCCCTTCCCTTATTCAGGTAACACCAACACATGTGCACTTATTAACCTTTTTTTCAACAGCCGGAAAGAATGTTGACATTTGTCATTCCAGACAAAAGGAACCTCCTTCCTGGTCAACTTGGTTAGGGGTAAAGCTATAGAACTGAAGTTCTTAATGAACCTCCTATAATCACCTGCCAGTCCTAGGAAACTGCATATCTCCATTGGTGTCTTTGGCTGTTCCCATTGCAGGACAGATTCTACCTTCTTAGGATCAACACGGATACCTGAGGCAGATATTACTATCCTAGAAAAGAAACTTTTGGTAACCAAAACTCGCATTTGCTAAACTTAGCATACAACTTATGCTCTGTTAGCAAAGTTAAAGCCTGACGTAGGTGCTTCTTATGTTGTTGAGCATCTCTATTGTATATCAAGATGTCATCTATGAAGACTACTATGAACTGATCAAGAAAAGGCTGGAAGATTCTATTCATGAGTTCTATGAATGCAGTTGGTGCATTAGTTAGTACAAATGACATAACTATGAACTCATAGTGACCATACCTTGTCCTAAAGGCAGACTTAGGTATGTTACTCTCCTTGATTTGCAACTGATGATATCCCGAGCTCAGATCTATCTTAGAGAAGATAGTTGCACCACACAACTGATCAAATAGGTCATCGATCCTTGAAAAAAGATACTTGTTCTTTATGGTTACTTTATTCAACTTTCTATAGTCGATGCATAATCACATAGACCCATCTTTCTTCTTAACAAAGAGAACCGGAGCACCCCATGGTGAAATACTCGGTCGGGTAAAACCTTTCTCAAGCAACTCCTGCAGCTATTTCTTGAGCTCTGCCATCTCAGCAGGTGCCATTCTATACGGTGTTTGTGCTATTGGTTGCGCGCTCAGAATTAGATTATTCTCAAAATCAATTTCTCGGGGCAGAGGAACACCTGGAAGTTCCTCAGGAAACACATCTTCAAATTCCCTAACTATCAGAACTTCAGAAAGATTAGGGCTCTCCATTGTGGTGTCTACCACATGTGCCAAGAATGCGAAGCATCCTTGTCTCATTAGCTTCTCAGCTACCATAGCCGACACTAGATAGGTTGGAAGAATCTTTCTATCTCCCTGAAAGATCCATGTGTCACCGTCATATGTGAACACAACTTGCTTGGAATCACAATCCAAGACAACCTTATACTTTTCTAGGGTGTCCATCCAAAGGATTATATCGAACCCGTGCATCTCAAGTGGTATAAGATCCACCTGAATGCGATGTTTAGAAAAGGAAAGAATGCAGAAAGAACACACCTCCCACAACACTGTAGATCCCAGCAAAGGGGTTTCTAACAACAAATTATCTGCTCTATGACTAACAGTCATATTGCAGTCAAGGATCACTTCTCGAGTGATAAATGAATGTGTAGCACCCGGATCAATTAAAATATATACAAAGCTAGATGAAGACATATCAGAATGAGATAGTTCCATCTGACCTGTCACAACTCGAGGGTTGACTACTGCTTTGGGTTGATTCATTGCATAGAATCTCACCGTTGCTTGCTGTTGACCCTGTGCTCGATTGTTGGGTGCCGACGAACCATCTTGGGATGCTTGTCCACATCCTATAGAGCCACTCAAAATATGTTTCCTCTGATGACCTTGTTGACTCTGTCTCGGAGGTTGAGTCACACTTACATCTATAGCTCGACAATCTTTCATCAAATGCCCCATCTTTCTTCATATAAAATAGCCTCTGCTCTCCCTCTGAGGCCTGGGTGGTCCTGTTACTGACATTGAGGCCGAGCTGTGGGCTCCCTCTGGTGGTAATCTATGACCTATACCCCTACTCGATGTCCATTGCGTCTGGGTATTGAATCTTGGTGGTGCTATTGGTGTAGAAAATCTCAGTTTCTTGAAACTTCTGGACCTCTGTCCTTGAAACTGAGTATAAACCTTCTTACTCTTAGTCTAACTCTTCTCAATCACTGACCTTTCTATTCGTCTCACAGACTCCACAAAGGTGGCAAACCTCTCCCTATTCTCTAAGGTAGACACATGAGTGGTCAAATCAGCATTTAGCCCCTTCTTAAAATGCTGAATTCTTTCTTCATTAGTAGTTGCCATATGCGGACAGAACCATAAAAGCTCCATGAAATTAGCTTCATATTCGCTAATGTTCATTGGTCCTTGCCTTAACCTCTCAAATTGAGAGATCTTCTCGTCTAGATACGTCTTGGGAAAGTATCTATTGATGAATTCTTGTCAGAATTCTCCCCATCCAATTTCAACACCTGGCCTTTTGCCCTCTTCTATGGTCTACCAATGACCATCACTCCCTTTTAGAAGGTACACTGCATGCCTCACCTTCTCTACTTAAGGGATATTGAGGATTCTAAAGGCCTTCTCCAACTCAGTCAACCACAAGTCAGCATCTGCTGGGTCAGTTGTACCAGCATAATCTGTTGCTTCAACCCAGCGAAGTCATTTGAAAGTCTTGCCGACTCCCTATCCTTCATGGTGAGCTGGTTCCCTAGGTGCATATGGTGGCATCTTATCCACCATATGCGTCATGGTTTCCATGAACTGCCCAAATAGATCATGGAAAGCTGGATTTTCTAGTGTAGCCTGGTTAAGTTGGGGATGTTCAGGTACTGGTTCCTCCCTATCTTGATCCCTTGTACCTCTTCCTGGTGCAGCAATGCTACTCTCAACATCATGTTCTTCGTGTAATCCAGACATCTTTAAGTTCTTATTCTCCTCCTATATGAGCAGAAGACACTATCAGATAACTGGAAGACACTAGAACAAACTCAACAACCTTAATCCTATGTCTCTGTAGACTCAGCGAACCTAGAGCTCTGATACCAACTAAACTGAGATGACCCGACACCAAATCAGACCGTCACAGTGTAATTAATTGCGGAATTAAACATAAGAAGTGGATTACTGAAAATCACTAAAAATTAAAACCATTTACAAATAGATCCAAACACAGGAAAACTCTTTTATCAAGGACCAATGTACTTTATTTACATCCTGGTTCATAAGTACATATCCTGTATCACCCCTTCTCGAGGATTACAAACATCAACTGCTCTGTTAAAACTATACACAGGCAACATAAGAACCTCGAGGCATCAAGCCTAAAATCTCAGTTTGATTCATTAAAAGTACTAACTACTAACTCCGAGAACCTGAGAGTACAGAGACAACACATAGGACTCTCTATACAAAAATATGACAGCCAGTGCCTCCACCTGGAATATCATTGCTGTCACTATTATTGCTGCTCCTCCTCCTCCTCTTCTATAGGGTTTCTGCTTCTTCTTCCGCGTCTACCTAAAAAGGTTTGATCCCACGGGGGTGAGACAATTGAAATTGTCCCAGCAAGAGATATAACTCTCTGTCAGAAATATTATTATTGCAGTTTAATGGAATAAAACTGAGCAGAGGAATCATATATATATTCAACAATAGATAAATCAATGTCTAAACATATTAGAGCAATATTCTTATTTAAAGCATTTCAGTTATAACTTAATAAAGCAGCATGTCACTTATCCAATAAAGAATTGAAGAACATGTATAACATTTATCCATCTAGGATATTATAAGCAAGGTAACATCATCCATTGATTCTCGTATTTCAACCTTAAGCAAATACGCTACACGACTGATTACATTTTACAATCATACTTAAGCCCTGAGGAGATGAGGTATACCGCTCATACTCCAACCGACCATTGCGAAATCAAAATCGGTACCATACCTAGGTTAATGGAAGAGCTATATTTCCATGACCTCATCCTTATCTCAGTCAGTACGAGATCCCATGCAGGACATCTTATGTCTCTGCTAAATAGCTTTCCAGGGTATAATGGCAACTTTGCTATAGAGTTACAGTGACAGATGTACTCTCTTCGCAATCGAGAGATCTCATATTTATCTCACATCGATCCGACATTAAATATTATCGGGAGATTCATGATACATCCATCCCGACATTGGGAGATTAGTGATACATCCATCCTGACATATATATAATGAAGGATTGAGAGATTTAATGTTTATCTCACATCAATTCCTCCATTAGGGCGTAAGGATATTCACACCCATAACCCCCACATACTCAACATTATGCCCTCCAGGAGATCCCGTAGGAAAACCTGTTTCACCATCACCAACTACTGACGATGATGGATCTATGGTCAGGGCTCTATATGATAAGATTTCACTTGATTAATTAAGTACATCACCATATTCTATTAGCATCAGTCAGGTTTTCAAATATAATTTATTATAACAAATGCTACAAAGAATGTGTAATGCTTCTAACAAGTACTTTTTGAAGCTTTATAAATCATTGGGATGTCAATCCCTTGTCACATCATGGACATTCTCATCCCTTAACATCTCATCATCATGATTATGGAATATGGGTATTCAAACCCTCAATTCATCAAAGAACACTTGTTACCACTTATCAGGTAACTAATACCTTCAGGTCATCTGACCAAGGTAAACATGATACTTGCAATACATGCATCTCACATGGCTCTCAAAGCCCATCAATCTCTTGTTACCTCTTATTAGGCAACAAAGCATATTATGGCTCACAAGGCCCATAAAACAATTTCAATAATAAAACATCATAACTCATACCTGGCTATGTCCAACATATCATGATACCCACATGATTAGTACAAATGATAACAGTTATATTAACTACATATCAGTACTATGCAATGTAATGGTAGCATCACTGTTCCCTCATTAGGGTTAGGGTTTCCCAATTTATGTCAATTAGGGATACTCATCCCATTACCCATAATTAGGGTTATGGTTTATCATCATATTGCCCAAGATTAGGGTTTTATGCACTATAACCCAAAATTAGGACTTCACATACCTTCACCCTATATTAGGGTTAGGATTTCATATTAAGGTTTCATATAACATTACATAGAATCACCATGGGTTAGAGTTTCACATCACATCATTGCATTAGGGTTACACATAACATTACCCTAGATTAGGGTTTCACATCACATCACTGCATTAGGGTTTCACATGGCATTACCCTAGATTAGGGTTTCACACATCATTGTCTCGAATTTAGGTTCCTTATAACTTTTCCCCAAATTAGGGTTTCATGTAACTTTACCCGAAATTAGGGTTTCATGAAGCATCCTCTTGAATTAGGGTTTTTCATTATATCTCCCTGAATTGGGATTTCTCATATCATCACCCTAGATTAGGGTTACACCATTACCCTAGATTAGGGTTTCATCTAACACTGCCCTAAATTAGGGTTAGGGCTCATAAACCTTCTCGATTAGGGTTTCATGATCTCTTTATCAAGGATCATACCCTATTTACATATTTTATTCATGTTGAAAGTGTTGAGGTTTAACCACTACATGATTATTATACATGTATGAAATCTTTTCTCTTTTATCCCCTCTAGGATGTTAACTACTTCATACTTGATTAGATTAGGTCAACCTTTCATTCAAGTACATACATTTAGGGTTAGCATAGTGTGTTGAGATATTGCTTCCATAAGATCAAAGGTTAACCCCTCAAAGGGTACTAATCACCCTAGTACCTTGAAGGTACAACCATTGTAATTATCTTTGATAAACATCATTAACAATCATAGGGTTAATTGATCTTTCAATGCTTTGAGACTATTAGGTCTCTAAACGGTTTTGATACTTTTGAACCTTCAAACGGTTTTGACCTCCTTGACCTTCAAATGGTTTTGAGATCATATGCCCTCCAAACGGTCTTGAGACCGTTTGGGAATCTAGGGTTGAGACCGTTTTCTCTTAAATGGTTTTGAAACCGTTTGGTTCTTTCAACACTTAAAACCATTTGATCAAATTAACCTTGAGGCCGAATGAACCCATCATTGAAATTGATTGAACATCAAACGGTTTTGAGACCGTTTGACCTGCAAATGGTTTGAAGACCGTTTGGACTCAAACGATCTCAAGACTATTTGGTCCAAACCACCTTGAAATAGAATGGATCAATTAAGGTTTCTTAATCAATCGATCTAGGGTTTTCACTCATTGAACCATCCAACATTGAGGACATTGAAAATAGATCAATTTGTAACCCTTAGATCTCCATCCATACATGACTCCTCTTGACCTCAAATGGTCTTGAGTCCATTTGACCTCAAACAGTCTTGAGACTGTTTGCCCTCAAATGGTCTTGAGACCGTTTGAGCCATTCAACATAGAAACCGACTCATTCAATTTAGGGTATCAACCAATCAATCCAATTAGGGTTTGTAATCAATGGATCATCCATTCTTGAATCCATTATAATTAGATCAATTTGAACCATTGGATCTTTAATCATCCACTTCAGCAATTGACCCCAAATGGTCTTGAGACCATTTAACCTCAAATAGTCTTGAGACCGATGATGTAGCCCTATATGCCCATAAAGCTTCATTGAGGCGAAGTGACCAATCCTTGCGGTCCGGTCGCACTGTCTTCTCCAAAATGAGCTTTATCTCCCAATTTTCCAACTCAACTTGGCCACTCGTTTGAGGGTGGTAAGGAGTAGCTACACGAGGGTTCACTCCATGTCTCTTTAGCAGCCCTTCAAAGGTGCGATGGATGAAATGACTCCCACCATCACTAATCATAGCCCTTGGAACACCAAAACGGCTAAAGATGTTGGATTTCACGAAGTCACACACCACCTTGTGATCATTTGTCCTCGTTGCCACAACCTCAATCTATTTTCACACATAGTCTACGGCGACCAAGATGTAGACATACCTGAAAGAAGGAGGGAAAGGACCCATAAAGTCAATCCCCCAAACATCAAACACTTCCACCAAAAGAATAGGTGATAAAGGCATCATGTCCCTCTTTGAGATAGTGCCCACTTTTTGGCACTTGAAGAAACTCTTGCAAAAGTCATGAGCATATTTGAACAATGTTGGCCAATAGAATCCACATTGAAGAATTTTGGCGGCCATGCGTTTCCCTCCAAAATGACCTCCACACACTCTGGAATGGCACATAGATAAGACTTCTTGCTGCTCCATCTCCGGAATACACCTCCTAATGAGTTGGTCCGGGCAATACTTGAAGAGGTGAGGGTCATCCCAAATGTAGTTCTTGACCATAGCAAACAATCTCTTACTTTCCTCTCTTGTCCACATGCTAGGTATCCTCCCACTGGATAGGAAATTCTCTATGTGCTTGTACCATGTCTTTTGGGTAGATGAGATTGAGAGGAGTTGTTCATGTGGCATTGTCTCTTTGATTGGACTTGTCATATCAAAAGGTCCATTAAGGCGGGAGAGATGATCTACTGCACCATTTTCTACTCCTTTCTTATCCACAATTTCTATGTCAAATTCTTGGAGCAACAAAATCCATCAGATCAACCTTGGTTTTAAGTCTTTCTTGGACATAAGATACTTCAATGCAACATGGTCCGTGTAGATTGTCACTTTGTTTTGTAAGAGATACGGCCAGAACTTGTCAAGAGCGAAGATCACCGCAAGCAACTTCTTCTCGGTAGTTGTATAGTTTCTTTAAGCATCGTCTAAGGTTTTGCTTGCATAGTAGATAGCATGAGGAATTCGGCCAACGCGTTGACCCAACACAACCCCCACCGCCATATCAGATGCATCAGTCATGATCTCAAATGGCAAAGAGAAATTCGGGGGTTGCATGATTGGAGCAAAAATAATCCTTTCTTTCAAATGATTGAAGGCTTCAACACATTTGTCATCAAACTGAAATTCGACATCTTTATCAAGCAATCGATAGAGTGGTCTTGTGATTTTGCTAAAGTCCTTGATAAAGCGGCAGTAGAAACCTGCATGTCCCAAGAAAGATCAAACATGTCTTACGGTGGAAGGAATGTCGAGTGTAGAAATAAGGCCCACCTTCAATCCCATCTTTAGAAACTCGGTGTCCCAGAACTATACCCTCAGGTACCATGAAATGGCTCTTTTCCCAAGATAAAACTAAGCGAACTTTCACACATCTTTCCAGAACAATAGCTAGATGTAGCAAGCACTCATCAAAGGTTTTCCCGAAAACTGAAAAATCATCCATGAAAACTTCAAGTGACGAACCAAGCATGTTAGCGAAGATTGAGGTTACACATCTCTGGAAAGTGGAAGGGGCATTGCACAACCCAAATGGCATTCTCCGGTAGGCAAATGTACCACTTGGACAAATGAATGTCGTCTTCTCCTGATCCGCCGGATGCACAACAATCTAAAAATATCCTGAGTATCCATCAAGAAAACAGTAGAAGCTCTGCCCAACCAATCTCTCTAAAATCTGATCAAGAAACGGGAGTGGGTAGTGATCCTTATTTGTCTTTTCATTGAGCTTCCGGTAATAAACACACATTCTCCACTTGGATTGCTCTCTCACCAGCATAAGCTCACCATCGACATTTTCTGCAACCGTAATCCCACCCTTCTTGGGCACAACTTGGATGGGACTCACCCACGTACTGTCAGAAATGGGATAGATGATCCCTGCATCAAGCAACTTTACAACCTCTTGAGTTACAACATCCTTCAACTTTAGATTTAGCCTTCTTTGCATTTGGCGGGTCGGTCTCACATCTTCTTCTAAGTATATCCGATGCACACAAATAGAGGGGTCAATCCCTCTCAAGTCAGCAATAGACCATATAATGGCTTGGATGTTATTCCTCAACACTTCCATCAAGGCATCTTCTTGCTCAGGAGAGATAATGGAGGAAATGATCACCGAGAGGGTGTCATTTGAGCCAAGGAAAGCATACTTCAATCCTTCAGGAAGTGTCTTCAACTCAAGAACGGGGGGTGCTTCAAGGGAGTTCTTCAATGGTGCAGAAATAGAAGGAAGGTCCTCGCTTGCAGCCACTAAGGCTAGCTCATCCACTTCACTTTCCTCATCATCGTCGTCAGGGAACTCAACAATTGGTTCAAGACCTCTACCTTGGGTGGCAGTCTCAATCCACGCAGGTAGGCACTCTTCGACAATCTCTTCTAGGCATTCCACCAAATAACAATATTCTTCGGTGGCCCCTATCACTTCGGCTGTAGTAGAGGACTTGAAGATGTTCAACTGGATCTTCATGTGCATGAATGTAACATACATGGTCCCAGTCCTCACATGTATCACTGCATCAGCTGTGGCTAGGAAAGGTCTCCCCAAGATGATTGGCACCTTTCTAGTCTCTTTTTCCATATCAAGAATGATAAAATCGGCTGGGAAGAAGGCAGAAGTATCCTCATCAAGACGGACCAGCACATCATCCACACGTCCTCTAGGCGTCTTCAAAGATTGGTCGGCCAACTATAGAGTGCAATGGCCTGGCCTCAACTCCCCAATTTGGAGCTCAACAAATAGATCATACGACATCAAGTTTACGCTAGACCCCAAGTCAAGAAGAGCCTGGTCTATGCGATGTGCCCCAATGTAGCATGAGATGATGGGAGCACTGGGGTCTTTTCTTTTCCGGGGAATGGTGTGTTGGAGAATGGAGCTCACTTGCTCAGTGATCTTGATCTTCTTAGGCGTCCTCCTTGTTGTCTTTCTTTTGAAGGTGCACAATTCTTTAAGGAACTTTGCATAGGACGGAATTTGCTTGACTGCATCTAGAAGAGGTATGTTGATTTTCACTTGCTTGAAGATCTCCAAAATATCTTCCGCATACTTTTTTTTTCTTTTCAACAGAAGGCTCCTCAAGTGCATCAGGATATGGAGGGAGTTGGGACCCCAATCGGTCCAAATCAACAGTATCATCCACTGCTATCATTGGAATCACAGTATCACGGCTCGGTATCACAGTATCAATGCTCGGCGTCACGGTATCAACACTGCCTCTTATCACAGTATCATCAATTTGCCTCTCAGCATCAACCTTCTCAGCCTCAGTGTCATCTCTGCCAACCACTATACCATGGGGGCTCTCCAAAGTCCTGCCACTCCTCAATGTAGGCACTGCCTTCACATACTCGTGGGTGGTAGGAGAGGGACCTTGTGGAGGTGGTTGTGGCTGTTGGGGTGGTGGAGGCCTTTGGTGAGGGGAGCTGGGATTTTGAAGAATGAATTGGGGTTGCGGTTGTTGTTGTGGTGGGGGGTGGTATTGTGGAGATGGTTGTTGGTAAGTGTGAGGTGGAGGTGGAGCATATTTATAATTGAGTGGTGCTTGAGGAGGCGGAGGAGCATAGGGGTTTGGTGGGTAAGATGGTGGAACATAAGCACTCGAAGTGTTCCCTAGAAAAGTCCCATCATTGTTCGGATTTGGCATTGGTTGAGATGGAAGTCTACCTTGTTCTCTTCTAGCCAAAGAGAGAGAAATATGATCCAACCTCTGCTCAAGACGGTTAATAGACTGCCCATGTGCATTGACATCCTTTTTTACTTCATCTAGGTTTCTTAGCCTTCCTAGTACCTCGTCCTCAAACTTGGAGCTGTAGCGTGGCTTTTGCTGCCCCTGTCCTTGTCCATCTTCATTCTGTTGTTTCGTAGAGAAGTTTGGGTGGTTCCTCCACTCGGGAGTGTAGGAGTTGGACATTGGGCCCTGGTTGTTGCGGCCACCAAAGGAATGTAGAGCGTTGACTTCCTCATCTACAATATCAACGGCCATTGCGGGTTGGCTAGAAGAGCCACCCACTTGATTCTTCATCATCCACATCATATCGGTCATCATCTTCATCATATCAGGGTCGGTGGCATTGCGTGCAGGAGCCATGGAGGGAGGTGGAGAAGTGTAGTTCCGACTGCAATACCCCCCTTTAGTGGAAGCTCGATGGCAAGAATTCTCGGCGAGATGCTCAAATAACGGCCATGATTCCTCAGGCGGCTTTGCCATGAACGTGCCCCCGCAAGAAGAGTCCACATTGTTTTGGCTATGCTCTTCAAGCCCCATGTAGAACGCTTGGACGAGCTGCCACAGAGGAACCTCATGATGAGGGAAATCGTGAAGTAGCTTCTGGAACCTCTCCCACACCTCGTGGAAGAGCTCGTTGTCTTTCTGGGCAAATGACGTGATGCAACTCCTCATATAAGACAACTTGGCTATTGGAAAGAACTTCTTCAGAAACTCATTCTTTACTTCATTCCATGTGACGAGTTCTGGCTTCATCACATACCACTTCTTGGCCTTCTCTTTGAGAGAGAAGGAAAAGAGTGTTCTTCTGATTGAGTCGTCGGTGGCGACAGGAGTGCGGAAGGTGGAACACGTTTCAAGGAACACATCGATGTGGTGGTAAGGATTCTCATTCTCCATTCCGTAGTATGTGGGGAGAAGTCCCAAGAGTGCCGGCGGGATGGAGAAATGCTGATCGGGCATTTGGTCAACCAGCGTGGTGATGGGGGAGTTGTAGTTCCCCGACGTGAAGTACTCGTGAATCAGGCAATGTGGCGGTGGAACATCCGGTGGCGGGTTGTTCTCAGCCATCTCGGCCTCTCGGTGTAGGTTGCGGCGAGCTTGACACCTTCTT
The DNA here is from genome assembly GCA_963693085.1 of Alisma plantago-aquatica. Classification (NCBI taxonomy): domain Eukaryota; kingdom Viridiplantae; phylum Streptophyta; class Magnoliopsida; order Alismatales; family Alismataceae; genus Alisma; species Alisma plantago-aquatica. The sequence goes on along the minus strand of OY856409.1, from coordinate 1,276,773,991 downwards.
CTCCCAATCTCGGGGTCGTAAACCACCAAGTCGATGCAAGTAGAACGCGTGCTACGCATGCACAACTGTCACCTGCGCAAGTCACAAACAAACAACAAGGAGCCAAGTTAGCGAACCAATATGCAAGAGTAACACAAAGAATAAATAATAGCAATGGTGAGGGCAAAAGGAAAGGATAAGCTACACTATCTAACTAGGCTAAGCACCTCTAGCCCCGAAAATGGTGCCAGAAAGCTTGGTGCGTCCCCGCTAGTGGTGCTTTTACACCCCACGAGGTTGGAGCGCACGGGATGTGGGATCTTATGCTTTCAAAATTTGTAAGACCTACACTAACTACCTACGTCTACTAAGACACTACGCCTGCAAGCACACGAGGTCGTGTCGTAGTATAGGTGAGGCGGCAAGTACAAGGTCGATCCAAGGAGATAGAGGGGGTACTAGAGTTAGACGGTGTGGGCTATGTTCCTATTGCGGAGAGTAAGGTTTCTAGGGTCTAAAAGGTTGGTTGGTTGTTGATTAAGCTAAGTGAGCAAGTAGGAAAAGCAACAATTGAAACTAAGTTATCAAAAGGCTAAATTAGCAATCTAAGTCAACAAGCTATCTAAACAAGAGCAAGAACAAACTAACACTAGACTAAGCAAGCAACTAGCAATTGAGAGCCTAAGTTAACTCTAATCAAGATCAAATACCTAAATTAACACTTAGCTAGCGAAACTAGGCAATCAACTAAGTTAACTAAAGCAATTGAACTACACTAGCATTAACAAGCAAACAGAGCAATTAAGGTTTTAAGCAATTAGATGAAGGAGGTGGGCCATTTGGGAATGTGACCTTGACATTAATTGGGAGATGTCACCATAATAAGCAATTAGCATATTTCATTCTAGACTACCAAACCAAACAACAAGGTGGGTGCTATGAGGATGTACCCTATGCTACTAGTTGGAGAACTAGGGCTAGGTGTAATTATCATAGAACTTACCAAGTCTAGGTCTCTAGGATAAGTGGTATTAGTCAATTGAGGACCAAGGGTAAGGATGGGAGTAGAGATGAGGATATTTGACCTCATGCCACTAGCCACCTCAGCCTTTAGGAAATCCTAGGCAATTGCACTAATCACACTTATACTAGTCACTTAGAACTCACATTTGCATGTAGGAAGAAGGTGATTATGTAGGAATATAGTGGGCTAGCTAGGGATCTGAATTAAGGACCTAGGAGCCAATCTTATGATAGCTACATAGAAGCCAAAACATCCTAGAGGCAAATGTCTTCAAACACCACAAGGCAAGCAATCAATGTAATTAAACAACAATCACATGCACAAGTAATGGGAAATGAGATACAAGCAAAGGCAATCATCATAGAAGTGAAATATGTTTATTACAAATTATATTCCCCCAACATGGTATCAAAGTCACATTTTTGCCCCAAACATCCCACCAAAGGGGGCTTAGCTATACATGATCAAAATAGAAATAAAGGAGAAGGGAAAGAGAGTAGGAAACGCCATGGATGCTTGATGAAGCTTGACTTCTTCACCTCCTTGCTGCCAACCATGAGCCTCCTCCTCCAATGGTGCCCAAGAGCATGGAAATAGGAGAATGGATGGATAGAAACCTAGAGAAACTAGGTTTCTATGGTGGAAATGAGTGGAAAGTGGGTGAAAATGGGATTAAATGCAAGGAAAGTAGGTGGATGGGAGTAATGGATGCAAGGAGTAGTGAGGGAGTAGCTGGGTAGCGGCTAGGGGGTGCTCTCTGCCGAGCCCTAGAAGCAACTAGTGCTTATATAGGAGCTAGGGCTAAGTGGGGGTATAATAGGAAAAGCAGTGCAAAGTTGTGTAGAGTAGGTGATCACCACGGCCGTGGTGAGTGTGCCACAGCCGTGGTGAGGGTAGTGGGGAATGGCCGTGGGGGGTGAATATGGTCGTGGTGTGAAGGAAGTGGTGAAAAAGCGAAAAATGGTGGTGGCCACGGCCGTGGTGGAATGCCACGGTCGTGGTGGGTAACATGCACCACGGTCGTGTGGCTTAACACGACCGTTTTGGAGGAGGAGGGGATGACCGTGGGGAGGGTCCACGGTCGTCTTGATCATATTCGGCCACGGTCGTGGCGTTCTAGGCAAAAACCCTGTTGCAATTGAACCTTTGGCATTTAATTCCCACGACCGTGGCAGGGTGCCACGACCGTGTTCTCTTCTACTGACCACGACCGTGCTGATGGCCATGGCCGTGGTGTCTTCAATGGCCATAGTCGTGGCAGGTGGCCACGGCTGTGGGATTCTATAGAATTTCCCTGTTGAAACTATTGGATCTTGGCAATAAAAGCACGACCGTGGCATTGGGACCACGACCGTGGTGAGGCCTGCATGACTTGATTTCACTTCTGACTTTGTCATTTTCGGATGTCTTTGCTTAGGGATATTTCTTAGCCACTGGAGGTAGGTTGAAGGAGACTTTGGGGCCTTCTTTGGGTCCCTCCTTGAGTGGGGGAACCCTAGAACTACCTCTCTCTCTCTCTCTTCCATCTAAGCATGGTCCAAGTACCTGAAAAACAGTGCAAAGAACATCCATAAGTATATTTTCGATGATAATCATATTGGGGAAAAAGACTTGTAATCTAACATGTTTAGATGCAACTTAAGTACAAAATGGCACAGGATGGAGCCCTAAAATAGGGCTGCATCAACCGATTGTACTAATCAATCATGAAATTGATTCAATTCAATTAGGGTTTCAACACTTCAACTCGATTATAGTTTGTAATTAGTGGATTATCCATCACTAAACCTGTTATGATTCAATTCAATTAGAACCATTGGATCAACATAAAACTACATCAGCAAGTATCCCTAAATGGTTTTGAGACCATTTGATCCCAAACGGTCTTGAAACCGTTTGGTTTCAATCGGTCTTGAGATCGATTGGTCTCAAGTTGAAACCGTTAGGACCTGATATTTCTTGAGGTGTGTGCTAAGATGACATCATATCTTCAAGCTACAAACCTTCAAAATGTGTTGTGATATTTGTGTTGATTTCAACAATTAATCAAAAGGAAATTCGGGAAAGAAAAAGGAATCAACATATAATGAAGAAATGAAATCAATAATGATGTTTAAAGGTTCAAGTTATATAACCCACCTTCAAAGTTGAATCCAAGATTCAAGATTCATGTACTCAATGGTGAATGAAGCTTTCTCAACTTCCTAAGGTCCGTCCTCAAGTCTTTGACTGAAAAGAATGGCTAGAGTTGAAGATTGAATGGAGAAAAGAAGAAAATAAGCATTGAATTTCGATTTCCACCATGAAATCAAGGTTGAAGATGATTAAGGAGCTCATATACAGGTTGGGGTACGTCCTCCTGTTACTCCTAAGCTCCCTTGTGTTCGGCCAAAGCAAGGAAAGAAAGAAGAGTTGAAAAAGCCTTTCATATGGGTGAATGAATGGAATGTATATAAGGGAAATTCAAGATAGAGAAAGTGTTATAAAAATCCTTTAATTCCCTAAATTGGTGCCACTTATCCCCCTCACTTCCTTTCATACTAAGCCATCATCCTCCCCTTCGAAATCCTCTTCTTTATCCATGAATTAAAAGAAAACAAATTAAGCACTTTAATTAATATAATAATAATATCAAAAAATGAGTGGATATTACTTTTTTTCTTTAACTAATGTGAGTGGGCTCTCACTCACTTTAGATATTTCGGTGCCATTGCAAGGCACAAGGATGTCCATACTTATATAAATTCAACCATCACATTTTTTGTTGAAGGGCACTTCCATTAATATATTTATTTTTGCATTAAATTGAATCAGGGTTTCAATTGTGCTTAAATCTTGATTATTTTAATATCAAGATTATCTCTCCTCCAAAGAGATTCAAATGATACGCCCCTATAATTTTCTTGTCTCTAATTGATACCAAGAAACATTAGGGACTCTTTAGAAGTGGTATTTTGCATATTGAACCCTAGGTTTTGAGTAATTTGCACATTACACCAAAACTAGGTTTTAATGCACAAACATTGCTTAATAAGCTCTTTCTTGGTGCTCATGCTTTCACAAGCCATACCTCTGCATCATTCTCATTATTATGATTCTATAACACTTTAGGAACATTTTATCATGTAACATTTGCAAGTTAACCCCTCAACTTGGGTAATTTGCACTTTACTCCAAAACGGGCAAAGTATTGTTTTCAACATTATTCAAAAAGGGCTAAAATTGAAACATAAGCTCCTCTTGAGCCTTAATTACTTTTCAAAATATAACAACAAGCATATAATTATCTTTCTTAAACAAAACATCTAGGGTTAAAGCATAACCCAGGTCAGGGGTGTTATAGAATGAATAAGGCTAAGGATACATTAGATGTAGATATAAGGAATACAAGAAGTTATAGATAATGTTTGAAATATAATATTAAGGGAAGTTGTGCCTAAGCTCAACAGGTAAGAAAGCACTATCCCTAAGTTCATGAGATTTAAGGTAAAGTCTATAGAACTAAAATATATTAATGGTTTGGTATCATTGTTAAAGATGGATCAACCAAAATTAAAAGATGATGTGTGGGCACACTATCTATGTACATCTAATAGGATGAACTGTGTATTTGGGATACAACCATATGCCTATTTTATCTTATTATGAGTGTGAGAGATTGGGTAGCCACATTTATGCATAAACTCATATGTGAATATGAATATCATAAGTTGAAATATACTGGCATAATTTAGGGGTTTGAGGTGTTACCTCACCCTTACATGAATATAGTTGAACAATATTTGCTAGGTTTGAAACCTAAGTGAAAAAATGAAATTGCAAAGTGAAGATGTAATCACCAAGTGATAACTAATGCAATGAATGAGGATGTGTAATTACCCATGAATCAAATTTGGGTTTGAAGCTTAGTATTACGAGAAGTTTTCACATTCATAAGAGTTAACAAGGGTAAACTATCTTAAACCTATCAGAGGAAGGTTGCTATCCCTGATATGATTTATCATTTGCCTTATTTGATTAATTTTGAATTTTAGGTACAAATTCCTTTTAAGGAGGGGTGAATGTAAGATCCTTTTTGTAATCTTGGATTCTACAATTATGAATTCAAGAATAATCTATTTTAAGACAATTAGAGTAATATTAGAATGATGTGATCAATGATATCACTTTGATTGATTGGTATGATGAATCTAAGTCCTAGACTTAGACTGAGTCTTCAATTTAAGTAATCATGTAATATTGAGCAACTATATTAATATAGTATGTCATAAAAAGCTCCAATTTCATAATTGGAAAGATAATAACGCTTGTGTGCCCCTTGGAGGCCTAAGATATATGCCATGGGTCGTGGAACTCAATTAAGCCCAATTGGGCCAATCATGGTTTACAAATGTGTCCTTAGGATATGAAATTGGATATTTTCTTCCCATGTCCATAGTAAATATCTAAGATATTTTAATCAGAAGATAATCAAGATATAAGATAATATGAGAAATTCTAGAAGATTCTATGCTATAATATGATCTTGATAATTAATTGAAGAATTATCTAGTTAATGCATGTAAACCAAGTCTCAGATAATGAATAGATGATTTAGTAAATTATATTCTTCCTAATGAGAGAAAGGGAATATGGGACAATATCCAAACATTTTAGATAATTTGGGATAATGACGTGTCTTAGGGAAATACTTCTCCAAAAAGGGCTTTTACTTAAAATAATATAGGAAAAATGAAAAGAAATCTTGAGAGAGGAGTCCACTTTGGTTGGGACTTTCAGATCGGGCTAGAACCAAGATCGGAGAGAGTGTCTCCCCTCACTTGTCATCTAGTCCTCCCTATGAGAATTGAAGTCCCTACGACAACTAGAGTCTCTTACCCCTCTTTGACCTTCCTCTCCTCTAAATAGCAACATAATTGGATTCACAAGGATAATCTATGCCCAACCTTCCTTTTGGTTGGCATTATCGTCAGAAATAGAAGATATCCCCAATTTCCCTAGTTAGAAGGAACCTAGGGCTACCCCAAAACCATCTATAACATGAGACTGTTGCCTATTTAAAGTGTCCTTAGGCACCAACATGATGAATACAAGATATAACACCACCCAATTGCCATAAATACTGATTGAACTGTTCTACCAAGCTCCATCCTCCATAGCATCATGCAACCTCAACCTTGACACCTATGGAACCTGCAACCAATTAGATGAGTTTGGAGTTTGGTTAGCAGGCTGAGAAGATGTTCTAATCCCTAGAGGAATGCGAGGGAATCCAAAACCCTTTTCACAAACTCTGGCACTAAGCAAGCGAGGATCTTGGCAAGGGACCATCCCCTAGTCACTATGGAGTCCCATAAGAGGTGGAAAGCCCTACACAATACTAAGGAATCTTCCTAGAATCTTAGATCTCTGTGAATTGAAGGTAATCATTTGTTATATATTTTAGTTATGGTGGTATAAAACCCAATTATGGAACGACCTCCTTGGGCCATCTCCTAGAAAGTCTGGTGGCTCGGTAACTTCGTAGATCCCCGCCGAAGATAGGGACACCCTTCTCTATGGCTCGCAGTGCACAAAGCCCATGGTCAACCCAGAGGTTGACTCACCAGTGTGCTGCTCGCGCAAGCCATGGCTCACAAGGGAGAAGGATGATCAATCCTCATAGGGATTTTATCCCACTACCCTACCCGTGTGATCCGTATTGATTACTGTGTAAAGGGTATAAGGTCATCTATCTTTTTCCCAAAGGAGTCCGCTGGCATAGAGTAGGCACCAAGGTGGCCTTGACCCATTGTCTAGGCACAACTGAGTGGCTTTTATGGATAAGGTGATTAGTGGCTACATTACAATATGTGATTGGACCAAATATTATTAATTTGCAATTAATGTAGAATTTAGACCGTAGCTCGGATGGTGGAAAATTATATATTATTTTGCTTAGAAATATGAGTAAAATCTAAATAACATATTTGTAGAGTCTAAATATGCGTCTAGTTACAAAATTATAGTAAAACATGATTGTGAGGAGATTAATGCAAAGCAAGCCCTAGATTTGATTAAAATAATGCTCAAATCAATAAATATGTTTATTTTGTGTTATAAACAAATATTTTGAATATATTGAGAATCTAAGATGGTGATGAAAATCATGATGAAAAATTAGGGTTTCTAGGTCAATAATGATATACATGTATAATTAGGGTTTTGAAATCAATGTGTATATCTTTCTATGACCTTAATGCACATTATTTGATATACGGGTTCATAATGACACGATATGTTCAATATGATAATTAGGGTTATACCTAATTTCTCAAATAGGGTTTGTAATGCTTAGGAGCCTTAATATGTGATGAAATTAGGGTTTGTGATCCTTATTCCTACTCCAACCCAAGATAACCCTAGACCCTGATCTAAGCCACATTAGGTTTAATACAGATAATTTGAATACATGGTGACACATATGTAGTATACATACATGCAAATACTATTGATTGAATGATTGATGGTTAGATCTATTTGTTGGATTGCTTGTACATACTTGAAGTATACTATTGGTTACGATTATGAATACTCTTCTGTATCAACTTCTAGATATTGTTGATGGTTTCTCAAAGTTTGATGAAAATAACACATTGAATGTTTATTTATTTTATGCAAATTATAAACCCCCTATGAGTATCACATAATTATAGAATATTTTGAACCCCAAGTTTCACCCATCAAGGGGGAGTGCACATAAGTCCAATGTATGGATAATGATTACACCCGAGAGGGCATACCAAGCATGGGTTAGAATATGAAAGAAAATGTTACAAATTAGAACTTAGATCCTACCCTCAGAAAGCTAGTTAGGTTGTTCTTTAGGTGTGACCAAACAAGGATATGTCTTACATAATAATTTTATTATGTGGAAACATATAAATAAATCATGAAATATATTACATATATTTTCTTTACTAACATAATGGCTAAATAGAAAAAAATAATATGCTTTGAGTAACAAATGGTGAATTCATGTTCATAAATATTAATAATGTTACATTATCCAAATGAATATGGAACTAAAAAGTTAATGAGATAAATATTAAATATATAAGATTTTGTGCACAATAATGAAATGTAACTCTTTTGGTTGTAATATGAGGATATGGAACACAATTGGATGAATAATAGTAATAATGATGAAATAATATGATAACTAAAATAATAATGGGCCACAAATATTAATTTTTGCATAACCCTTGAAATCTTAAAAATGAAATATAATGTGAAAATCACATTCCTTTGGTCCCAATTGCCTTGGGAGCCAAGTTTCACCTTGTTTGCATAAAAATAATTATTTTAATTCTTTTTGAAAAAGAAAATAGGATATAAGCCAAAAGTATTAATAAATGACTAAAAGTCCCTAAAAGTGGAATTAAACCCCAGATTCTAAATCTACATACTAAAATAAGCTTGTGTGAATTTTCAACTATTTTGGACAATCTTTAATCTACACGTGTAGATTGGGAGAGAGAAAGTCTGTGATGGACCAAAATATTAAATAATGTGATAAATAACTTCAAGGGATAAAATTAATGACCAATTCATGTTCCATATGTTTTAGTTTGCTTGAGGGTGAAGTTTCATACTAATTGGGTAATTCTAGAAGTCTCTAATGCATTAAGAAAGAGAAAATATGAATTACTTTAAAAGAATTAAATGAAATACTTAGAGTCTCTGAAACTAATGACTAATGCCATATTCATTCTACATGTCCTAAATAGACTAGGTGTCAAATTTCATTTAATATTTGTTTGCACCCTCAACTGAGGAGAGAGAAAAAGTTAGATAAATAAATGAATCATGTTATCCCAATTGATTTAGGAATCGATTTAATGTGTCACATAGTTGTCTTTTATTATGATTCTCGGCTGTTGGATTCACAATCGAATGGCTCGTGAGTCATCACTTAGCTCGCGACTAGATCAAGAAAGAGGCTGCCATGTTGGATTTTTGTATCTCAAATTTCTCTTTTATTTCTCAATCTCTTCATGAGATTTCTTCACCCACACATTACATATCATATTTACACACAATGATCCCTTACTCCTGCCGTTTCATCAAGAAATTGGGAAATGCCCAATTCTTGGGCACCAAGGAACCTCAACCTACATGCCTTTGCCCTAGAATTCAACCCACACCTATAAATAGTTATAACCCAACCATCCGCAACTCCTATGCAACTTTCCACTAATTTTAATTTCATCAAAAGCATTACCTAGAACCGTGGCAAGCTTACAGACTAGAGAACATTGTCGGTAGTTCATACATCTTCTTCACTTACTCTCGTGTTGATTCCTTTGAGGGTATGATTTGTTACTCTATGTTCTTTGATTTTGTGCGATTGGGTTGCTGTTTGGTCACCTCTTCGTGTTTTGCCAAATTTTCGGCCAAGCAACTACTTACTACTTCGAGCAACAATGGTTCTAGTGAAGGGGATGAATCCCATGTGCGATTTCTCAATTATACCCATTTGCTTTCTTCTTTTGTCATGTTTCCTCACTAAGGGAAAATTGGTCAATTCACCCGATGTTCTCTTTGTTTTGGATGAGTCAAAATCAAGTCTTTGACCCTATGACTTGTCCGCCCCTGATTGGGCCAAGTCAGCAGGTTGACCCTGCTCTTTCTCCCTCTATCTCACAATTTCTTCACTTACATGGCTTTTTAGAATATTCTGATTGATCGATTTTTATAAAAATCATACCTTTTACTCTAGTTGTCCAAAAATTAAGTAAAAAAGTGTTTTAGAATTGAAAAAAATGAGATCTTTTTAATAAAAATAGTTTGAGAGTCTGATTTCCATGATTTCGATGGTGGATTTTTGAGATCTAATAAATTATATAAAAAGCTCTAAAAATTTGTAACTTAATCATATAAACTCCAAATAAAGCAAATAAATATGTTTTCTTGATTAGAAAAACATAAGGAATCGTTTGGTCTAAGATTTTCGACCAAAATCTAAGATTTTTCAAATAGGTCTAAAATTAGGGTTTCATTACACATTATGCTTTATGAAACCCTAATTCTACATATATGCTTAATAGGTGCTTAGGAGACCTAGGCTTATATCTAGGACTGACTTTGGACTTGTTTAGACTATGAAGTGAGGTATGTTTGCATCCCCTGTTATTCTATATTGATAAATCATCCTAAATTATCACTCTATTGATAGCCCACATAATATGTCTTTTTTGAGAATTTATTTCATGTGAAGCACTCTACTTGATTATGATAATTTGATCACCCTACTTTGTTGGACTTTCTTTTAACTCAATCTTATACTTGGATAATGATGGAAATTCTACATGGTGATATGTGTTACTTTTTCCCACTTATGATGTGGATGTTTATATTGTCCATTTGTGTGATGGCAATCTTGTTTATTCTGACTATACTTTTTACTTACCTTTACATTAAGCATGTTATGTGATTCAGTAGCCCTAGAGTAGTGTAAGTACATTGGTTTTTGGGTTGTGTGCCCATGTATTATTTTTGGGAAGGAGGTTGTGTGCCCCATACCCAAGTGGTGATTCCCATTTTTATATATATTGGGGTCTGGAAGTATGTTATTCTATATCGGCTTTCAAGTTTGTGAGACTTGGCTTGCTTTGTTATTTATATCGTGCTTGTACCATGCTTATCTCTCATGCATGCATGTTGTTATTATTCTGATGGATTTTGTGCCCAAGTTTGAAATGTGCTTTTGAGGCACAACTTTTATAATTTATTATGGCAAGTATTCTCTTGGTTACCAGTTGTTGAAATTCATATTATTTTATGCTGAGTTGGATAGTCCTTTACTTTTCCTTTTCCTTTGGTAATCCTTTTATTTGAAATCCTTTATTTCTTAATATTGCTCAGAAATCCATATTAGTATGCACATACCAGCGTTTTGCTAACATATCTACTTTTCTCCTTTTGCTGGGGTACACTTCCAACCCCAGGTATAGGTCAAGGAGGAGACAACCAAACTAGACTAGGACCTCATCAAGTTTAACTAAAACCTTATGGGAGACTTTCTTTAAGTGGTTAGGTGATCCTCAGCTAGTCCTATGTTTAGTTAGTTGTTCTTTTATCTCACCCCATGTGGTGAAGGATAGTGATGATAACAAGCTTTGTAATGGTTAGATACTCTATAAATCTTGCGACTACTTTTGGTGTTATGAGACATACATGTTGAATGAATTGGTTATCATCCCTTTTGAGAAAAAAATATGTTGGTGTTTGGTTATATGGGATGATGCCCTTTTATTTTGGTAGGGAATTGATCCCCTCTCGGGTCCCACTCCTTACAGAAAATACAAGTTCATATGTGCCATTAAATGATTATTGCATATATGTATATGTGATGTTTTGGATGAACCCACGTGCCAGTATAAAAATATGTTGACTGCATTTTGTTTGCTGGTGTTTTAGGCATTTGATACACATGATAAAGAAAATGAAGATAAAGATGAAAGATATTAAACCAAGGAGGATTAACTAGATATTTTGGTATTTCTTCTCATATGTATAAGTTACTTTCTTCTTAGACATTCATGTAACTCCTTACATGAGCTCATTATCAAATCATGTAAGCATTATTTGCTCACATTAAATGACTTTATTTATTGTTGCATATTATTTGCTAAATCTGATCCTAGAAATATTTAGGTAATGATCCTTGACTTTAAGGTCTTCTCTTAACTGAGGGACACTGGAAAGTACGGGTCATTACAAGTAGAGTCCGTGTAAGGGAGACCCGTTCTATGATCCCAATTTCTACCTGAATCCAAGAGTCTAGACCTGGCTGGACTTTGCTTTCCAATCAAATATTTCCCTTTTACATAAGAAAACTCAAAATATAAAAATAATTGTCTAGGCTACATAGTTATTCAATTGACCCCAAACTCTGAGATTATATTTATATTTATCTTATACTCTCGTAGACTAAAGATTAGATCCAGACTAATATGTTACTTACTCCAAAATTTCTATTCAAGTGATTAATAGATATTTACTAATTTATTTACCTAGATCACAAGATAATTTAGAAAATATTAAAAATTCATTTGTAGTCTCGTTGTATCTTTATTCTTCAACTAAAACTATCATGGATATTTATTATCATGTTGAGATAACTGGGTTTCCAATTGTTCCCTCAACGGCCCATATGTAAACCCTAATTGGTCTAGTTAGGATTGAATTCGATTCCAAGACCCATGTCTCACATATTGTCCTTTTGAAGGGTCCACAAGCGTTATTATTATATTGATTATTACATCAATGCTTTGATCATTATAATATCCCAGTTGAAACCACATATTAATATATTTTCTCAACATTAAATTATTTACTTAAATTGAAGACTCAACATAAATCTAGGGCTCGTATTATAAACCAAGTTCATGATATACCCTCTATGATTTTACTTTTATTAGAGCATCATATCATTGAATTATATATAAAATTCCCAAATTTTAAGGATGTTACATTCACACCGTCTTAAAAGGACTTTTTTCCCCAAATTTTGAACTTAATCAAATTAAGGTGAATGATAACTCTTTTTATCTCCACATGTTTGGGATATAAACCTTCCTTGGATAGGTTTTAGCTAGATTGCCATTATTAACTTTCACAGAGATGAAAATTCCTCATATTACTGAGGTTGGAATGCAAATTTATTCCAAAGGTATTCCCACACCCTCATTCATTACATTATCAGTTGGTGATATTATTTTCACTTGGTGATTTCATTTTCACATAGGCCCACACTTACTAATCATTATTAAACTTTGAGTGGGTGGTGATGTGACACCTCTATACACTATATTATGTCACCAATTTTCAAATTAGGGTATTCATTCTCATACGTCAGTTATATGTATCACACGTGGCTACCCAATATCTCACACCCATACTAAGGTGAAACAAATATTTGGTTACATTTAAAGTACAAAGTTCATCTCGTTTTCGTGTATAGAGATGGTGCACCCACACATTATCTCATACTTTTTGAATTTTTGGCCGGGTAATCTTTATAAATGACTCCAAACCATGATTACACTTTAAATCCATAGATTTTCTTAAAGTTCAAGAACTCAAAGGGATAATGCTTTTCTCAACTCTTGACTTTGTGCAAAACTCACTATAAGATTCTATTTCAACCATTATTACATAACCTAACAATATCTACATCTCTTCTGTCATTAGCCTTAGCCATTCACTTTAGATATTTAGGGGTAAAAGTACTTTTAGAGTGATCTCCTCTGCTTCCAAGGGCCTTCTGTACTTATGCGGTGTATTTTACATTGACCCCTCAGGCCTTATGTACAAATGAGGTGGACATTCTCCTGATCCCATGGGCCTTATGTACTCATGAATGTCTTTCTAATACACCCATGGGACTTATGTAATTAGGGCATGATCACCTCTTGACCCCTTGGGTCTTATTTACCTTAAGAATCCCAACTTGACCCTAGGGCTGACTTAGGTCTCTACCCTGCCTAGGGTTTGTTGAGATGTTATCATTGTGTCTCATTTCTTCATTACATACACCTTGTTTAAGGGTAAGGGTCTCTAACATCATTATATTTTATATCTTGTGACTCAACCTGCTGAAGGAGAGTATATTAGATTCCTTTCAAAGAACATGTTAACTTTTATTACACATTTTACTTAATATTTATATAACTAAAGTTTTCATACTTATATATTTGTATATCTAGGTCAATAAGCCTAAGACACACTCTTCTTATTCAGACTTGGTGGTAGTAGGGATTACATACCTAAAATGCACAATTATTACATTTCTTTTAATGTACTTCCTATTACATGGTTACCTTGGGATTTCACTCACCAAAATTTTCATATTTAATACATGTTTTAATTACATCTTCAATTATTAAGGACAACACATTCAGACTAGGTAAGGGTAAATGCTTTTCATGCTGTATATACCCATACCTCTAACCATATTCCATTATATAAGTTTAGGTCCTTTAAGGATGTCCAAGGTTACCTAAAATTTCAAAACTTTGTTTAAGGACGTCTAGGGTTATCTAAGAGTTCAAAAACTAACACAAGGCTGTTCAACTTATCCATCCAGGAGAGGTACTAACTGAAAAACACTAGAGGGGGGGTGAATAGGGTTTTATAATGATTTAAAAATTAATTCAACCAAGCAACCACAATTGAAATTTGGAGAAGGAGACACAGCGTTTAGAGTGGTTCCACCCTGAGCAAATACTAAGGGAGTCAGTTCACTACCCAATTGTTTCCAATTGGGATTTTGAAAGCACTTGTATTTTATTACTTCGCAAGGATGTTACACAAGATACAAATACCTTCACCCTTAGGATAACCTTCACCTAGAAGTAGTCTCACCAACCTTGAAGCAACCTTCCTTGAAGTAACTCCATGTTCCCCCTTGAAGTAGCCTTCCTCTTGAAGTAGATTCCCATTGAGACAACCTTCTTGAAGTAATCCTAAGTCCACCAAGCCACCTTCACCACCAAAGAATCTCCAACAACCTCCTTTCCGTAGCCTCCAACCTAGGAGTAGCAAAGGAGAACACAATACAATAAAAGGAACAAGATTGGAAGAAAGAAAAAATGTTACCAATTAAGTACAACGCTTTGATCCTATATCAAGCATTTGATCTCCTAACCAAAGTGGATGGACATGAATGTATAGTGGATAGGAGATATCAACCTACAATACACTAATGTAGAGCTCAAGGAAAACAGATTGCAAGTGTAGCTCAACTTGTTTGCTCACAAGGATTGAATCTCAAGTGTAATCGTGTATGCAAGTTGTATTTTGAGGTGTCCTATGGCTGTCCTATTTATAGGAGTCATTTGCTAATGCTTGGGGACATTCTAGACACCTTCTAGGGTGTTCTTAGTGCTCAACTAGCCGTTAAGTGTCCACTAATTGCATTTGTAACAACTAGTTAATTAATCCCGAAAAGTGTAGACATAAACTTTCTCGACTGAGTGCCTCTCAGTCGAGGAATTTGTCGATCGAGAGTAAGTCTGGAGTAAGTGTATTGCAACGTTCAACTCAACTCCCAACTAATTTTCTAACTCAGTCTAATGGCTAGGAGGGTCTATTCTCGGTCGAGGAGTTTGTCGACCGAGAGTGTCTCGGTTGAAGTTTTTGTCGACCGAGAACATCCTTGATTCAATATATTCATTTACTGAGTGTGTGTATCAATGTGCTATTGTGGCGCTAACTTAAGAGATGACCTATGTAAGTTTTGTGTGGATAGGGAAGATCTAAATGCTTGATTTACATGATATCTATGTACTTGTACATTATAAACTTGTACAAGTGTTTACATTTGATTACAATCATGAAAATAAATCAATTTTAGCAAATTGATCTTACAAGTCTTCGCTATCCACCACCTTATATGCTTGTCCCTGAAACACTTCAAAAATAAAGTTAAAACCACAAGAAAGAAATGTTAGTCATCATCAAAACAAAGGGATTATAATAATGTCAAATTTAGCCAACAATCTCCCCTTTTTGAAGATGACAAACATTTCCAAAATATAAATCAAGGAAATATAAATCATATGAGTTTCATACCTGAAGTTTACCATTTTGTAGCCATTCTTTTATTTGCAAGTATGTGCTATCCCTTTATGTTATTGATTATGAAACTTATTATGAAACTCATTTTACTTTATATTATTAATTTTATATTATTTCTCCCCCTTTGTCATTTCAAAAGGATAACCAAGCTAAACATTAATTATAACTTTTATTTCCCCCCCTTAATTTGATAATTTGATACTCAATGCAAACCACTTATTTTTATGTCAAATTTATCCACAATTTATTTCTCAATCATTTGCAAAGGATGTTAAGCCTTGAAATGATATGAGATCCTTTTAGATTCATGGCATATGTGTTTTCATTTCTCATCCATTTTACAAGGGATGTTAAGCCCTGAAAATGATATGAGATCTATTTAGGCTCATGATGGATACATATATTGATTTATCATCCATTTTACAAGGGATGTTAAGCCCTGAAAATGATATGAGATCCATTTAGGCTCATGATGGATACATATATTGATTTCTCATCTATTTTACAAGGGATGTTAAGCCCTAAAAATGACATGATAATCCTTTAAGCTCATGAATATATTTAATAGTTTCTCAACCATTTACAAGGGATGTTAAGCCCTGAAATGACATGAGATGCTTTTAATCTTATAGTAGAATGAATGTATCTCTAACCAAATACACGGGATGTTAAGCCCTAATTTGTTTAGAGAATTCTATTAAGGACAAGATATACATTATATTCATAAATATTGTAGACTCCTTTATTTCCATAACCAAGATTACTTTAAAGATACTAAGGTCATAACTAGTTTCAAATTTTCTTTATGATGTTTACAAAGTTTTGTGAACTCCTTAATCTTATAGTCAAGATATTTTTGTGAGCTCCCCCTTACTCTTTTAATCAAGATAATTTAAGGATTCTAAGGTCACAATAAGCATTATATCATAATAAGTTAACCTTTTATGAGAGCTATGCACTAAAATCTTGATTTCAATATACTAAGATTGAGTGCTAGGAAATGATTTACAATTAAGCATTTTGTCAAGCTTATTTTAGGTCAACCTTGACTTCGACATGGGTGCCCCTCGATTGAACTTTATTTCGACTGAGATGCATTTTCTGTAGATTTACAGTTTAAGCACTCTCAATAATCCAATTGATTGAATATAAAGCCTTTATGTAACAGGTGGATACCAATTTGAAGGAATTTATATCAATTTGAAAGATTATAGCTTAGGTTTAAAGTTTGTATAGAACTTAATTCATGTAAGCAATATTTGATTTTGAAATGGTGTCTTGATCTTGATTTGCTTAGAATAGGCTTTAGATAGAATATTGAAATAATTTTATTCTAAGCAAGACCTCTTATTCTACTAATGCAAGAAATATATGAAGTTTTCTCAAGGCAACATGGTTCATAATTTTTAGATTGGCCAAGAAATACTTTTAGGCAAACCATGTATAAGATCATAGCAATTTAAAATGAAATTGCAATCTATGCTATATTTGTATTGAAGCATGTCCAATTGTAGTAAGAGTATATATTTCCAATCATGCATCACAAACATAATATCCTTTTCCATAAGCTAAGTACAAGATAATTATTAACTTAATATGTCAAGATGCATTTGTGCCATTGAGTTTTACTTTTATGCAAAATGGCATTTTTCAATGATAACATCATCTTTATATGAAAAGAGCTGAATCACTATGATCATTTTGAAAACAATATCCATTCATGGTTTGTATATATAGATCAAAGATTATTTTAGGCAAACCAAGTAAGAGATGAAACACAATGATCATGGTAAAACAGTAAAGGCATATACATAATTACAATGATCATGATAATTTAATGGAAAATTTCAAGACACATGATTTCTATATAGATAAACTAAGAAATACTTAGGACAAACCATGTGGATTATGAAAAAACAGTAATTTCCTTGATTAAATCAACATGGTTCATAATTTTTGGTTTTAAGCCAAACCTTGTAGGAGATGAACCAAGATAATCTCATGAGAAGCAAATCCATGATTTGAGTAAAATCAATCTTTTCTTCTTAGATACAATTTAATCATGAAAAGTATAACGTTTTGATGCTCATATGTTCTTCCTTTTAATTATGATCATTCAAATATGCAGTATATAAAGTTCATTACATACTTAAGTTAATTGTAATTGAAGTATTTTTGTTATTATTGAATAAGTCTGTCAGAGTTTCCCTCGGTCGACAAATATCTCGACCGAGTGAGGTTCGGTCGAAATATTTGTCAACCAACCATTTATCAGGTTTTTGCAGGTTTAAGATAGTAACTCTGTCGGTCGGCTGATTTCTCAACCGACATTGTCTCGGTCGACAAATTTCTCGACCGAGATTGTTTCTGTACTGTTTTCAGTAGTTGTAAAAACATAGATCAGTTTTACAAAATTATGCAAGTTAATGCTCAGTTAAGTTGAGATATGACATTTGAATATCAAAGTAACATTTTAGGTCAAATCTCAACTAATCATATTCAAATCTCTAGGTTTTGGGAACCCAAACTAGATCATCATCCTTTTTCTTGTATGGGCATGAGAAGGAATAATGTCTAAGACACAAGCAATAGTGACAAAAAATGGAATCAATTTCATTTCTCTTTCTAGGAGGATTGTCTTTAGGCACATACATGACTTTAATCTTGGGTACTTGTGCCCTTTTCATTCTAGGTTCCTGATAGAATTTTTCTTTGGGCACATGTATGAACTTGGTCTGTGTTCTTCTAGGTTTAGGTTGATGATGTTTTTCTTTTGGAACATATCCTAAACCTCTTCTTCCAATTTGACCAGAAGAAACCTTTAGGGTCTTATCAAGAACACTATTGCTCTTCAAACTACTAATTTCCTTTTATAAATTAGCAATTTCATCTATTTTCTTTTTAATATCAAGTTTTCTTGATCTAAGTTAGATGACAAACTATCTCTTTCTTTTACAATGACATCATAATCTAAATGAGTGCATAGAATAGGTTGAGTTTGATGATTATTCAACTTAGCAAGTAATTCAACCTTTTCTTGAGAAAGAAGATTATAGTTTGTCTCTAGAGTAAGTAACTTTGTATTGCAATCATTGAGAGAAGATTTCAATGTAGAATTTTTAGAAGTAATACTTTCCTTTTCAGAAACAAGTTCACTTAACTGATCATATAATTCTTCATTTGTTCTTATAACTTTTTTTAGTTTCTTTTTACATTCAATATATTTGTCATGCATTTCTTGAAGACTAACAATTAAATCTTCTTTTGACAAGTCAAAAAGACTTACCGTTTGTTCTTCTTCATTTGTAGTAGTAACAAAGCATTGTACCTCTGTATGCACCTCTTCTTTCCTTGACTTCCTTGGACAACTAAGTGTTGTGTGTCCCATTCCTAAACACCAGCTACAACTTGTTGAAGGTTGGTCCAAGTTTCTCCTTTGCTTGAGGTTGTAGACACCACCACCCTCCATCTTCAAGACTCAATTATAGCTCCTTGAAGCCTGCTCTGATACCAATTGAAAAAACACTAGAGGGGGGGGGTGAATAGGGTTTTATAATGATTTTAAAATTTATTCAACCAAGCAACCACAATTGAAATTTGGAGAAGGAGATACGACATTTAGAGTGGTTCCACCCTTAGCAAATACTAAGGGAGTCAGTCCACTACCCAATTATTTCCAATTGGGATTTTGAAAGCACTTGTATTTTATTACCTCACAAGGATGTTACATAAGACACAAATACCTTCACCCTTAGGATAGCCTTCACCTATAAGTAGTCTCACCAACCTTGAAACATCCTTCCTTGAAGTAACTCTAAGCTCCCCCTTGAAGTAGCCTTCCTCTTGAAGTAGCTTCCCGTTAAGACAACCTTCTTGAAGTAATCCTAAGTCCACCAAGCTACCTTCACCACTAAAGAAGCTCCAAAAACCTCCTTTCCACAACCTCCAACCTAGGAGTAGCAAAGGAGAACACAATACAATAAAAGGAATAAGATTGGAAGAAAGAAACAATGTTACCAATTAAGTACAACGCTTTAATCCTATATCAAGCATTTGATCTCCTAACCAAAGTGGATGGACATGAGTGTATAGTGGATAGGAGATATAAACCTATAGGACACTAATGTATATCTCAAGGAAAACAGATTGCAAGTGTAGCTCAACTTGTTTGCTCACAAGGATTGAATCTCAAGTGTAATTGTGTATGCAAGTTGTGTTTTGAGGTGTCCTATGGCTGTCCTATTTATAGGAGTCATTTGCTAATGGTTGGGCATGTTCTAGACACCTTCTAGGGTGTTCTTAGTGCTCAACTAGCCGTTAAGTGTCCACTAATTGCATTTGTAACAGCTAGTTAATTAATCCTGAAAAGTGCAGATAGAAACTTTCTCGGCCGAGAAGTTTGTCGAATGAGTGCCTCTCGGTCGAGGAATTTGTCAACCGAGAGTAAGTATGGAGTAAGTGTATTGCAATGTTCAACTCAACTCCCAACTACTTTTCTAACTCAGTCTAATGGCTAGGAGGGTCTATTCTTGGTCGAGGAGTTTGTCGACCGAGAGTGTCTCGGTCAAAGTTTTTGTCGACTGAGAACATCCTTGATTCAATGTATTCATTTACTGAGTGTGTGTATCAATGTGCTATTGTGGCACTAACTTAAGAGATGTCCTATCTAAGTGTTGTGTGTGGATAGGGAAGATCTAAACGCTTGATTTACATGATATCTAAGTACTTGTACATTATAAACTTGTACAAGTGTTTACATTTGATTACAATCATGAAAATAAAGCAATTTTAGCAAATTGATCTTCCAAGTCTTCTCTATCCACCACCTAATATGCTTGTCCCTGAAACACTTCAAATAGCAAGTTAAAACCACAAGAAAGAAATGTTTGTCATCATCAAAATAAAGGGTTTATAATAATGTCCAATTTAGCCAACACTAACCTAGGGAACCTTCTTGCTTATAGGAGGAGGTTAGGGTTTCTAGCCAAGAAAGCTTGGTGCATTTCTACCAATGGTGTTACACACTATTCAATTGGAGTTTGAATAGATGCAACCCCCTGAATAGACACATACAATGGATTCACTTTCAAAATTTATAAAGACCTACACAAACACACTCACATACACCAAAACACTACAACTGTAAGTGCATGAGGTCATATCGTAGTATAGGAGGGTGACAAGTATATGGTCGATCCACAGGGAGAAAAGGGGCACTAGAGCTAGGATAGTTTTTGGGCTAGGGTCCTACTGCAGAGTCTAGGGTTTAAGGGTTTGAAGGTTGTTTTGATTGATTACACTAAGTTGAGTAAGAAAGCAATTAAAGGAAGACAAGCAATATTAAAACCTAAGTTAACCCTAGACAATTAATTCTACTAAGCAAGAAAAGACAAGGCAAGCAAGGAAAAGACAAGAAAAGAACAATCTACACCAATGCAAGTAAGAAAAGGTCTACACTACACTAAGCTAGAAAACATGCCAAATGATTAGGTAAAGGCCTAAACTAGTAAGAACAAAGCAAGAACAATGCAAGAGGCTAACTAAGCAAGAAAAGAAACTAACCAAACTAACACTAGCTAAGCAAGAAGGCAATTAGGATGTAAAGCAATTAAGAGAAACGTGGAATGTCAGGGGGATGCACTTATCAATTAAGTTGGGGGGTGACATGTGAACATTATGGTTCCATTTAGATTACCAAACCAAACAACGAGCTAGAGTCTAATGAATTATCCCAAACTACTGACTGGACATGGATATGCTAGGTTGTGTATGGGGAAACTAGTCCCTAACACCCCTACTACCCTGGAGAGGCTCAATTGGATTAGGGTTTATGTGTAATTCAATTAGAGTCTAAACAAGCCTAGGTTTCTAGTTTAGATAAGCTTAGGATGATTAGGGGCTGAGGTTAGTAATGGGAGTGGAAGTGAGGTTTTAGGCCTCCCATCACCCATATTCTGACCTTGAGAAAGCTCCATGCTAAGTACACCAAATTCATCTAAACTAGCTACTTACATCTCTCAACTAGGGTTAGGAGAATTGATTAGCATGTAGGAGGATGGGTGGCTAGCTAGGGATCTAAGAATTGGACCTAGGAGCAAATCCCAAAATTCACACATATAAGCAATTTCCCTAAATTCCTAGGTGATTTCAAGCACAAACCAACAATAAATTCACGAAGAGTGAGATAGAAATAGAACATAATCATTAGCAAACGAAATTACAATGTTTACATATCATTTCCCCCCAACATGGTATCAAAGTAACATTTTTGGCCCCAAACAGCCCACCCAAGGGGCCTAGCTACTCATGGAAATGCAAAATGCACAAAGAAAGGAAGAAGAATGAGTAGAGGAGTGAGAAGCCATGATGAACTCAGTGAAGACTCCTCCTTCTCCACCTCCTAGCAGTTGCATCTTGAGATCCCTCCTCCAAGGTAGGTGAATGGCATGAATTTATAGTGGAAAGTTGCCAAAACACTAGAAAACTAAGGTTTTGGTGGTGGAAATGGTGAAATAAAGGTGGAATGAGGTGTGAATAGATGGAGTACAAAATGGGGAGGCTAGAGTGGCTGTAGGGTAGCTAACCTTGGCCTCCAGTTGCCACCTAGATATATATAGGTGTGGGGGAAGCAACAGGTCAAGTAGGGGCAATATGGGTAAAGCAGTGCAAAAATAGTCTAGGGTTGATGCCCACCACGGGAATGGTGAGTCACCATGACCGTGGTGGTTGTAGGGGAACATGACTGTGGTGCATGGGCACGAGTGAGGTGAAAAATGGCTAAAGATCACAGGGAATCAGTCAAATTTGTACATGAAATGCCACGACTGTGGTGATCACCACGACCATGGTGGAGCCTGGTCACCACGGGATTGGTGGTTCACCACTGGGATGGTGAAGCTTGATCACCATTGGGGTGGTGGAGTATGATCACCACATGGGTGATGGTTCACAACGGGGTTGGTGAAGCCTGATCCCACTGGGGTGGTGGAAAGCAGCGTCAAATTGCACTTTATTGTAACATGAGGCATTTGTGCAACTGTAACACCCCTGACTTGGGTTTTGGGATAACCCTAGAAGCTTTGACTAAGTAAGTTGATTAGAACCTTTTCTTAATCTTTTGAAAAGTAATTAACACTTGAGAAGAGTTTATTTCTTAATTCTGAACTTATTTGCAAAGTGTTTGTGCTTTATATGATAACTTTGGTAATGATTGCAATTTGCCCAAATGAGGGGTTTATGTGCAAATTATCACCTCAATAATGTCTCTTCTCTCTCAGTATCAACTAGAGGAAAGATAAAGAAGGGGGCACCTTGTTTGAGTCTTGGTTGAATGATAACACTCGTTGTGGTGAAAGAACCAAAGAAGTGATGAGTGTTTTGAACCCTAGATGAGGTTGTGTCAAGTTATGAAGCGTACATGGGAGTGCCTATTAGCTTGGAAGCCCTAGAGGAGTTCCCACATCATTTTGGTAACCTTTGAAAGTATTCATGATGAGCTAAGCACCTCAAGTAGGTGAAGCCTATCGATTTACATGTTCCTCGTAAAAGTTGAACCAGTTTGCTCATAAAGTAAGATTGGGTTGTGATATCTTGTCAAGCAAGATACCCAATGGCTGATATCTTAGTATGAATTATCCTCACAAGTTTTGCATGAAAAGATAATTATGGATGCATGAAGCTACCATGCATGGACACATGTCACTTAAGTGCACAGGGTGATGACACCTTATACACACTCTCTTTCATAAACCTCAACTATATACATCTATTTTCACCTCCAAGTAAATCTTTTGACTCCTTTACTATCTCTTGCTTGGAGGAAGACCCTAGGATCTCAAGGAGAAAAGAGAAGGACGAGCTTCTTTCCTAAGGTGAAGCCATGATCATCTTCAACCTCAGAAAGACTATGCTTCTCGGATCATGATTCTTTCCTTCTCTTCTTTCTTCTCCAAGTTCCTAACTATGGTATATTCTTTCATAGAGAAGTGTTGTGATCAAGTCTTTGACTTTTGAAAAGTCATCTTCAACCTTCAAAACGTGGATCTTTGGAGCTTGAAGCTGTTGTGGCGATCTTGACGTGGGTTATATAGATTGAACTAAACTTTATTATTATTCACCTTCTATCATGCAATACTTGGTGATTCCTTTTCTACTCCAACTTTTCTTATTTGATTGATGGCTCTATGATCTATACTGAATATATGGGGATGTTTCCCATGAACTAGAGTAGTAAAAGATGAAAAGTTGGAGCTTGAAGATGATGAAACTGATATGCACAAAAAATATTGTTTTGTGAAAAAACCCTAACCCGATACAAGGGTATAGGCATGGAAACTGATACACATGAAATCCTATCCTTTTGGTTTGTAACATGAGTAGGACTAATGTCCCCTCAATTGTTTACCTTTCACCTAAATGCTAAGAATAAGCATGCTGATATCTATAAGACAGCGAAGTCGATACACATACTTGCACCATAACATGGATGGGTGATATGACTTGTGATGCTTTAAAATAATATGTTGTTATTAGGCCGATATGTTAGATGTTCTAAAAACAATATGCCTCAAAGATACTAGCTTTTCATGACTAGTGAAGAGGGAAAACATACTAAACTATGATGCCTTAGTTGAGTGTGCAGGCCGACATGGTCAATCCTAACCCTGATCTGATACACTCACAAATCAGATATCCCTCCAGCCCGATCCATGTGTGATCAACAATATACTTAGTCGATATACTTTGTTAAAAGTATGGATGACACCTTCTTAGATGCCTTGGCTGATACACCAAGTAGTAGTGAGGCCGATATATGAAAGAACTAAGGTTTTGAATAAGGGTTCATCCAATACAATACAAACCCTATAGGCCGATACCTCATATTGAGTATGGCCGATACTCAAAGGGATAGCTAGGCCGATACCCTAGTTGATGGTATGGCTGACACACTAGTTGATAGTATGGCCGACACACTAGTTGATAGTGTGGTCGTCACACTAGTTGATGGTGTGGCCGATACCCTAATTGATGGTGTGGCTGATACACTAGTTGATTGAGTGACCGATACACAATATGATAGTATGGCCGACACACAAGAATACTCTATGGCTAATATACCTCAAGCACCATACAAAAGATACTACTCTAAGCATCTCTAAACCAATATCATTTGATATGTCTTGTCCGACAGAAGTAGACGTGTCTTGTCCGACACAAGTAGATGTACCTAGGCTTACATAAGTGAATATGTCTAGGCCGATACAAATATTGGAATGAAGGTCGATACACCTTGATGAGTGAAGACCGATACACCTTGATGAGTGCAAGCCAATACATCTTGAATACAATCAATGAATACATCATGAATGTAATGATATGGATACACTTTAATAAGTGTAGGTTGATAACCCTAAAGTAGGTTAAATTAATGTAATCAGTATGCTAAAGTCAATATCCTAGTAAGGATGAGAGAGAAACTTGTACTACTCACATGAGAAAGGTATTACTTCATGTTGATAATCAATTAATGATATTTGATGAAGTATGCTTGAACACTTATGGCAGTAATGTAGCTCTTATGATGTGAATTAGGGTTTGATTGATAAATATGTACTTGAAAACCCTAAATCAGTTACAAGGGAAAACCCTAACCCTAATTATGAGAGGGTTGAAATTTGAATGATTCTCTTTATGGCATGGACATGATGTTTACTTGATATTGCATTTATTATGAAATCCTAACCATGCATGTGTTATGAAATAATGAGCATAGCCATGTATGAGCTATGATGATTTACCATTATATAGATTATATAAGGCCTTGTGATCCATGTGATATACTTTAACAACATGTATGATGTTTATACGAGTCTTATGATTTAGAGTTGGTTGTTACCTAAATGAGAGGTGACATTGTTCAATAATGAACTGGGAGTTTGATACCCACACATGTGATCATGACAATGATAATATGAAAGGGATGAAATTTCCCAATAAAGTGTTTAGGGGACTGAGATCCCAGGATGAGTGTAACAAGATATGTTCCAATTGATGCAAGATTTCTTGAACGATATGCTACACCTTTCTATGTAGAATTTATCTACAATTCATGCTTGTAACTTCATTGATGCTAAAAGATGATGTAATGCACTTAATCTATCAAGTAAACAAAAAATGTAGGTGCCCTGACCATAGATCCATTCAATGTCAGGATTTGCTGAATGGTGAAACAAGTTTTACTCGGAGCACATATTTTTTAATATGCGAGGGTGCAAGACGAGTATTTCCTTGCTTCCTTCAAACCCCATGATTTGGCCTTGAGCCATTTTCCTGAAAAGAGTGCGGTCGTGGGCCGTATCTCTAATGTAACATCGGGATTGGTAGTAAAGCCATACCCTAATAAGAGTATGGCTGCAGGCCATGACTCAATATATACAAGTAAGATTAATCGTAGGTAATACCCTAAACAGATAACATGCTATGCGCTATATCTCTATAGGAAAGAGCCTCTTTACACCAGGCTAGCTAAAATGCAGATTGACTCATAATGTCACTGCCAATAATCTCATAGTGACTGAGAAAGGAGAGGTCGTGGATTCTGGCTCTTCCATAGACCTATATGGCATTGATGCTTTACTTCGCAGTGGTCAATTGGAGATGGAAGGTATATTCCCATCTCTTTAGGGCATAACATGGATTGCTTAAAGATGTAATCAGTCATGTAGCGTATTTGTTTAAGGATCAAATACGGAAACATTGGTTGAAGCCTTGTTTTGTTTTTATACTGTTTAGTTTATAATAGTTATACATGTTCTTCATATTCCTTTTAAAAGTGAAATGATTTATTGCTCAGTTGTAGATTCTTGAACTAATGAGACATTGAGATTGCTCTACTCTACATATAATCAACAATTTATACTTGTTTAGTCTGATAAAGGTTTCTTCTGCTCTCTTTCATAAGATTTATATATGATAATAATAATGTTGGTGGAGAGTTATATCTCTCACTGGGACTTGTCTCACCCCATGGGTTCCACAACTTTTTAGGTGGACGTGCACGAGGAGGCAGAGATCGTGCAGTAGAGAGCTGACAGCAGCAGTAAGAACAAAAATAACAACTCATGTTGAATGTGCTGTTATGTGTCTTGTAGATATAGAGTCCTTGTGTCATCCATGCACTCTCAGGTCCATTGGGAGATAGTGCATGAATGGTTTTATAATTGATCTGAGATTTTGGCAAGTATGCCTCGACACACAATGTTGATTTTGTATATGTTTTGGTAAAGCAACTGTTATCTCATATCCTTTCCAGGTGATGGAACAATGTATGTACAAAGTGAACCATGATGTATATATGGTTTGGTTCTTTTTGTGAAAAGAATTTCCTGGTAATGGATCTCTTGGAAAAAAGATTTTAGTTTTTAGTGATTTTTAATTATACACTTTTAATGATTATTTTTGCATAGTTTTGTGCAATTATGTTGTCGTTTTGATAGCGGTCGTCACAATTTTTGGTATTAGAGCCTTAGGTTCGCTAAGTCTACAAGGACATAGGATTAAGGTCGTTGAATCTGTTCTAGTGTCCTCCAATTTATCTTATAGTGACTTATGCTTATATAGAAGAAGTAAAGCTTCAAGATGTCTGGAGAACATGTTGCAGAGAGCAACATTGCTGCACCAGGAAGAGGTGCAAGGGAAAAAGCGAGAGAAGAATTAGTGCCTGAGAATCCCCAAGTGGATCAGACTATGATAGAGAACCCTTCTTTTCATGCTCTATTTGGGCAGTTCATGCTGAAAGTAACACATATGGAAGACATGATACCAACACAACCCCCAGGGGTACCAGTTCCCAATATAGAATCTTCAAGTTCTAGTAAGACTTCTGAACTACTAGGCCGTGTGGGAGATATAAAATATGTTGGAACACCTGACGCAATAGATGCAAATATATGGCTCATTGAGTTAGAAAAATATTTTATGATCCTTAGCATCCTAGAAACTGACAAAGTTAGGCATGTTGTGTACCTATTGAAGGGAAGTGCTGGCCATTGGTGGGCCATCGAAGAAGAGAAAAAGCCTAATGTTGAGGTCAGATGGGAGGAATTCTGATGTGAGTTCACCAATAGGTACTTTCCTTGTACGTACCTGGATGATAAAAGATCACTATTTGAACAGATTAGGCAAGGGACTATGAAGATTAATGAGTATGAAGCTAAGTTCATAGAGCTTTTGCAGTTTGTCCACACACGATTACAATAGACCAGGAGAGGATTCATCATTTTGAAAAGGGTTTGAACACTGAGTTGACCACTCCTACAGATGCTCTGGAGAATAGGGAGAGATTTTCTACATTTGTGTAATTAGTTAGGAGGATAGAAAGGTCAGTAATCAAGAAATTTAACGTCAGTTTTAGGAAAGGACCTGCCCAGTTCTAAGGATAGAGGCCCGGAAGCTACAAGAAACCAAGGTTTTTTGTGCCATCAACACTATAGAGGTTCAATGCTCAGACGCAGTGGACGTCAAGTAAGGGTAGAAGCTGTAATTTTTTTGTCTACTAGAGCCTAAAGTACATCGTCAATGTCAGTGATAAGGCCATCTAGGCCATAGAACGAGACTAGAATCTACTACAAGTGTGGGTAGATGGGACATTTGAAGAAAGAGTGTCCAGTAAGAAATACTAAGGTAACTCAACAACTGAGGCAGAGTCAACAAGGCTCTTAGAGACAATAGTTCAGTAGTGGTGCAGGAGGACAAGGACGTGGACAGACATCTCAAGTAGGTTCATATGCATAAGGTAATAGAGGATGTGGTCAGCAGCAGGAAACAACGAGATTCTATACTATGAGTCAGTCGGAAGTAGTAGTCAACCCATGAGTCATGACATGTCAGATGGAATTATTTCATTCTGATATGTCTTCATCTTGCTTCATATCTATTTTGATTGACCCGGGAGATACACACTCCTTTATCACTTGCGAAGTGATTCATAACTGTCTTTTGTATATTAGTTGTAGAATGGATAACTTGTTGTTAGAAACTTTGTTAATTGGTTCCATAGTGTTACAAGAGGTATATTCTCCCTATGTTCTTTCTTTCTAAGAACACAACATTCAAGTGGATCTTATACCACTTGAGATGCATGGATTTGATGTAATCCTTGGGATGGACACCTTAGAAAAATATAAGGTAGTCTTGGATTGTGGTTCCAAGCAAGTATGTTCACATATGGTGGTGAGACATGGATCTTTTAGGGAGATAGGAAGATTCTTCCAACATGTCTAGTACAAACAATGATGGCTGAGAGACTGTTGCGACATGGGTGTGAGACATTCTGAGCACATGCGGTGAATACCAAGGTAGAAAGTCCTAGTATTCCAGAAGTTCCAGTTGTCAGGGAGTTTAAGGATAGGTTTCCTAAGGAATTTCCCGATGTTCCTCCACCTCGAGAGATTGATTTTGAGATCAATCTAGTTCTCGGTACGCAACCAATATCTTAAACAACTTATAGGATGGCACTAGCTAAGATGGAAAAATTAAAGAAATAATTGTAATAATTACTTGACAAAGGTTTTATCTAACCAAGTATATCATTGTGGGGTGCTCCAGTACTTTTTGTAAAGAAAAAGGATGGTTCTATGAGGTTATGTATAGACTATAGACAGTTAAACAAGGTGACAATAAAGAACAAATATCCTCTGCCAAGGATAGATGATTTGTTTGACCAGTTGCGTGGTGCAACAATGTTCTCTAAGATAGAACTGAGGTTAGGATATCATCAGTTACGAATTAAGAAGGATGACATACCCAAGTCAGCCTTTAGGACAAGGTATGATCATTAAGAATTTGTAGTTATGTCGTTTGGACTAACTAATGCACCAACATCATTCATGGATTTGATAAATAAAGTGTTCCTACCATTCCTTGATCAGTTTATAGTGGTCTTTATAGATGATATTCTAATATACAGTAGAGATAGACAACAACATGAACAACATCTTCATCAAGCATTGACTTTGTTAAGACAACACATGCTATATGCTAAATGTAGCAAGTGTGAGTTTTGGTTGTCAGAAGTATCGTTTCTAGGACATATCATATTTGCTAAAGGTATTTGTGTTGATCTTGAAAAGGTAGAGTCTGTTCTAGAATGGGAACAACATAAGACACCAACATAGATTAATAGTTTCTTAGGTTTGGCATGTTACTACAGGAGATTCATCAAAGACTTCAGTTCTTTAGCATTACCCCTAACTAGGTTAACTAGGAAGGATGTTCCTTTTGTACAGAATGACAAGTGTCAACACTCTTTTCAGTTGTTGAAGGAAAAGTTGACCAGTGCACCAGTATTAGTTTTACCTGAGCAAGGGAAAGGATAGATTGCCTTTTGTGATGCTTTAAAGAAGGGTTTATGATGTGTGTTGATGCAAGATAAATGAGTGATTTATTTTGCCTCTCGACAGCTTAAGAAACATGAGGAGAATTATCCTTCATACGATCTGGAATTAGTAGTAGTGATTCATGCCTTGAAAATTTGAAGACATTACCTGTACGGGGAGAAGTGTCATATTTTCACAGACCATAAGAATCTAAAGTACATATTTTTATAGAAAGAATTAAACATGAGACAGTGTCACTAGATGGAACTAATCAAAGATTATGATTGCATGATTGATTACCATCCAAGAAAGGCTAATGTGGTGGAAGATGTGCTAAGTACAAAGTTGTCATCTTCATTCACATATAAAGCACAATTGAATTCTTTGGTATGCCATAAGCGGGATATGCTAGTTTCTTTATGATTGATGAATGTACAGTTGGAAGTATCTTTTCTAGCTAGATTTTTGGCATAGATGCAAGTAAAACCTACACTAAGACAATAGATTAAAGAAGCACAACAAATAGATACCATGATACAATAGACCAGATCAGAATATGGCAGTGAGAAGTAGATGGATTTCATGAGTCAAAAGATGGAACAATTTGTTACCATGGTAGAATCATGGTACCTGATGTTAATGACTTAAGGAATATAGTTATGTAAGAAGCTCACTCATCTATGTATGCTATGCATCCAGGAAGTACCAAGATATATCATAATTTAAAAGATATGTATTGGTGTCCTGGTTTGAAGAAAGATGTAGCTGAATTCATTATGCAATGTCTAGTGTGCCAACAAGGTAAGGTTGAGCACCAGAAGTTGGCATGAACATTACAACCATTACCTATACCACAGTGAAAGTGGGATCATGTGACAATGGATTTTGTAGTTGGTTTTCCTAGAACCGTCAAAGGTCATGATTCCATTTGGGTGATTGTTGATAGGTTGACAAAATCGACACATTTTCTTCCTGTTAAGACAACATACACTACTGAGAAACTTGCATAGGTTTATGTAGATGAGATAGTGTGGTTGCATGGAGTCCCAGTAAAAATTGTGTCTGACAGAGGTCCTCAGTTTACAAGTCTCTTTTGGGAACGATTACACATAATTTTGGGTACATAGTTAAAGTTTAGTACTACTTTCCACCCTCAGACAAATGGACAATATGAAAGGACTATATAGACTTTGTAAGACTAGATTAGGGCATGTGTTCTTTAGTTTGTAGGTAGTTGGGATATACATTTTAATTTGATAGAGTTTGCTTACAATAAAAATTATCAGTTAAACATTGATATGGCACCATATGAAGCATTGTATGGTAGACATTGTAGATCTATGTTATGATGGTATGAAATAAGAGAATACCAACTTCTTGGTCCTGAACTTGTACAACAGACAATAGAAAAGATTAAAGTAATACAACAATAGTTAAATGCAACACATGACAAATAAAAGTCATATGCTGGTAATCGTTGTAGACCTTTAGAATTCCAAGCCAGAGACAGAGTGTATCTCAAGGTCTCTCCTTGGAAGGGTGTTCTCAGATTTGGGAAGAAGGGTAAGTTGGCTCCTAGATTTATGGGACCCAATCCGGTGATAGCACGTGTTGTAAAGGTAGCCTATAAGTTGGAACTTCCATATGAGTTGCATAGACTACATCCAATATTTCATGTATCTATGTTGAGAAAATGTCACCCTGATACAAAACTTGTATTACAACCTATAGAGGTAGAATTAGATGAAGATACCTATGTGGGAGGTCCAATGTTGATCCTTGATAGAATAATCAAGAAGTTGAAAAAGAAAGACATAGTTCTTGTGAAAGTTCTTTGGCATCATCGTGCCATTGAAGAAGCCACATGGGAGATGGAGGAAGAGATGAGGAGGAAGTACCCTTCTCTTTTCTCTTGAGATTTCGGGGACGAAAACCTTGTTAGGGGTTGATAACTTGTAACACCCCTGACCTGGGTTTTGGGATAACCCTAGAAGCTTTGCCTAAGTAAGTTGCTTAAAACCTTGTCTTAATCTTTTGAAAAGTAATTAAGACTTGAGAAGAGTTTAATTCTCAATTTTGAACTTATTTGCAGTGTTTGTGCTTTATATGATAACTTTGGTAATGATTGCAGTTTACCCAAAGGAGGGGTTTATGTGAAAACTATCACCTCTAGAATGTCTCTTCTATCTCTTAGTATCAACTAGAGGAAAGAGAAAGAAGGGGGTGCCTTGTTTGAATCTTGGTTGAATGATAACACTCTTTGTGGTGAAAGAACCAAAGAAGTGATGAGTGTTTTGAACCTTAGATGAGGTAGTGTCGAGTCATGAAGTGTATATGGGATCCCTATCGACTTGGAAGCCATAGAGGAGGTCCCATATTGGGTGGTAACCTTTGAAAGTATTCATGATGGGCTAATCACCTCAAGTAGGTGAAGTCTATCGGTTTACATGTTCCTTGTAAAAGTTGAATCAGTTTGCTCATAAAGTAAGATTGGGTTGTGATATCTTGTCAAGAAAGATACCCAATGGCTGATATCTTACCTATGAATTATCCTCATGAGTTTTGCATGAAAATATAATTATGGATGCATGAAGTTACCATGCATGAACACGTTTCACTTAAGTGCACATGGTGATGACACATTATACACACTCTCTTTCATAAACCTTAATTATATATATGTCTCTTTTCAGCTCCTAGTAAATCTTTTGACTCCTATACTATATCTTGCTTGGAGGACGACCCCAGGAACTCAAGGAGAAAAGCGAAGGCTGGGCATATTGCCTAGGGTTAAGCCATGATCATCTTCAACCTTGGAAAGACTATGCTTCTCGGATCATGATTCTTTCCTTCTCTTCTTTCTTCACCAAGTTCCTAACTATAGTATCTTCTTTCATAGAGAAGTGTTGTGAGCAAGTATTGGACTTTTGATAAGTTATCTTCTACCTTCAGAATGTGGAGCTTTGGATCTTGAAGCTCTTTTGTTGATCTTGAGGCGGGTTATATAGATTGAACTCAACTTTATTATTATTCACCTTCTATCATGCAATACTCGGTGATTCCTTTTCTACTTCGACTTTTCTTGTTTGAATGATGGTTATATGAGCTCTAATGAATATATGGGGCTATTTCCCATGAACTAGAGTAGTAATAGACAAAAAGTTGGAGCTTGAAGATGATGAAATCGATATGCACAAACCGATATTGGTTTGTGAAAAAACCTAACCCAATACAAGGGTATAGGCATGGAAACTGATACACATGAACTCCTATCCTTTTGGTTTGTAACATGAGTAGGACTACTATCCTCTCAATTGTTTAACCTTTCACATAAATGCTAAGAATAAGGTAGGCCTATATCTAGAATATATCCAAGTCGATACACATGCTTGCACTATAACATGGATGCGCGATATGACTTGTGATGCTTTAAAACAATATGTTGTTGTTAGGCCGATATGTTAGATGTTCTATAAACAATATGCCTCAAAGGCGCTAGCTTGTCATGACCAAGAGATGACTAGTGAAGAGGGAATATTAAACTATGATGCCTTAGTTGTGTGTGGAGGCAGACATGGTCAATCCTAACCTTGATCTGATACACTCACAAATCTGATATCCCTCTAGCCAGATCCATGTGTGATGGGCAATATACTTAGCCGACATACTTTGTGAGAAGTATGAGTAACACCTTCGTAGATGCCTTGTCCGATATACCAAGTAGTGGTGAGGTCGATAGGTGAAAGAACTAAGGTGTTAAATAAGGGTTCATCCGATACAATACAAACCCTAGAGGCCGATACTCAAAGGGATAGCTAGGCTGATACCCTAGTTGGTTGAGATGGCTGATACCCTAGTTGATGGTATGGTCGACACACTAGTTGATACTATGATTGCCACACTAGTTGATGGCATGGCCGATACCCTAATTGATGGTGTGGCCGATACACTAGTTGATTGAGTGGCCGATACACAATATGATAGTATGTCCAACAAACAAGAATACTCTATGGCCGATATACCTCAAGTACCATACAAACGATACTACTCTAAGCATCTCTAAACTGATATCATTTGATATGCCTTGGCCGACACAAGTAGATGTGTCTTGGCCGACACAAGTAGATGTGTCTAGGTTGGCACAAGTGAATATGTCTAGACCGATACAAAGATTGAAATGAAGGTCAATACACCTTGATGAGTGAAGGCCGATACACCTTAATGAGTGTAGGCCGATACATATTGAATAAAATCAATGAATACATCATGAATGTAATGATATGGATACACTTTAGTCAGTGTAGGTTGATCCTAAAGAAGGCTAAATCAATGTAATAAGTATGTTGAAGTCAATATCCTAGTAAGGATGAGAGAAAAACTTGTACTACTCACATGAGAAAGGTAATACTTCATGTTGTTAATTAATTGATGATATTTGATGAAGTATGCTTAAACACTTATGGCAGTAATATAGTTCTTATGATGTGAATTAGGGTTTGATTGATAAATATTTACTTGAAACCCTAAATCAGTTACAAGGGAAAACCCTAACCCTAATTATGAGAGGGTTGCAATTTGAATGATTCTCTTTATGGCATGGACATGATATTTACTTGATATTGCATTTGCTATGAAATCCTAACCATGTAGGTATTATGAAATAATGAGCATAGCCATGTATGAGCTATGATGATTTATCATTATACAGATTATATAAGGCCTTGTGAGCCATGTGATATACTTGAACAACATGTATGATGTTTATATGGGTCTCATGATTTAGAGTTGGTTGTTTCCTAAATGAGAGGTGACACTGCTCAATAATGAACCGAGGGTTTGATACCCAAATATGTGATCATGACAATGATAATATTGAAGGGATGATATTTCCCAATAAAGTGTTTAGGGGATTGAGATCCCAGGATGAGTGTAACAAGATATGTTCCAATTGATACAAGATTTCTTGAAAGATATGTTACACCTTTCTATGTAGTATTTATCTACAATTCATGCTTGCAACTTGATTGATGCTAAATGGTACTGTAATGCACTTAATTTATTAAGTAAACTAAAAATGTAGTTACCCTGGCCATAGATCCATTCAGTGTCAGGATTTGTTGAATGGCGAAATGAGTTTTGCTCGGAGCAAATATTTTTGAATATGATAGGGTGTAAAATGAATATTTCATTGCTTCCTTCAAACCCCATAATTTGGCCTTGGGCCATTTTCCTAAAAAGAGTGTGATTGTAGGCCATAGATCTAATGTAACATTGCGATTGGCGGTAAAGCCATACCCTAAGAAGAGTATGGCTGTAGGCAATGACTCAATATATACAAGTAGGATTGACTGTAGGTCATACCCTAAACAGATAACATGCTATGCACTGTATCTCTATAGGAAAGAGCCTCTACACACCAGGCTGGCTAAAATGCAGATTGACTCATAATGTCACTGCCAATAATCCCATACTGGCCGAGAAAGGAGAGGTTGTGGATTCTGACTCTTCCATAGACCTATATGGCACTGATGCTTTACTTTGCAATGGTCAGTTGGAGATGGAAGGTATATTCCCATATATTTATGGCATAAGATGGATTGCTTAAATATGTAATCAACCATGTAGTGTATATGTTTAAGGATCAAATATAGAAACATTGGTTGAAACCTTGTTTTGTTTTTATATTGTTTAGTTTATAACAATTATACATGTTCTTCATATTCCTTTCAAAAGTGAATAAATGATCTATTTCTCAGTTGTAGATTCTTGAACTAATGAGATGTTGAGATTTCTCTACTCTGCATATAATCAACAGTTATACTTATTTAATTCAATAAAGGTTTCTTATGCTCTTTATTCATAAGATTTATCTGTGATAATAATACTGTTGGCGGAGAGTTATATTTCTCACTGGGACTTGTTGTCTCACCCAGTGGGTTCCACAACTTTTTAGGTGAATGTGCACGAAGAGGCAGAGATCATGTAGCAAAGAGTGGGCAGTAGAAATAAGAACATTAGTAACAACTTAGGTTGAATGTGCTGTTATGTGTCTTGTAGATATAGAGTCCTATGTGTTGTCATTGTACTCTCAGGTCCTTTGGGAGATAGTACATAAATAGTTTTATAATCGATTTGAGATTTTGGCAGGTACACATCTCTGCATAATGTTGCTTTTGTATATGTTTTGGTAAAGAAACTGTTATCTCATATCCTTGCAAGGTGATGGAACAATGTATGTACAAAGTGAACCATGATGTATATATGGTTTGGTTCTTTCTGAAAAGAATTTCTGAGTAATGGATCTCTTGGCAAAAAGATTTTCAATTTTTAGTGATTTTTGGCAATCTGTTGTTAATGATTATTTCTGCATAATTTTGTGTGATTATGCTGTCGGTTTGATAGCGTTCGTCACAACCACGGTCGTGTTGGAGCTTCTTCCTTGCACTTTGACCTTCGACTTGCTCATCTTTGATGCTCCTTGCTTTAGGTGGACTTTTGACCACTTGGGGTAGGTTGGGGAAGCTCTTGGACTCTCTTTAGGCTCCTATAGACATGTCAAACTGGGTCAAAATCCGTGGGCGCCCATGGGTCGGCCCGTTTAAGTTGGGTTTGAGTCACAAAATTTACCACCCGCCGGAAAAAACCCAAACCCGTACCCACCCGTTTACTTAGCGGGTTTCATGGGCAATCCGCGGGCACCCGTGGGTGACCCACTTAATTACACTGGTTTTTTGCATCCATGCAGCTTTGTAGTAATGAACAAATATTAAATCAATCATATACTCATATCACAATTGCATATTACAATTCAAGTTAACAAAGCACAATAACGGAGACTCCAAAATCAGATTGTGAAATAAAAGCAAACCAAGCGGGAACCTAAGTCTAGCAGCGATTGCTAGACTTAAGTTTCAGTCTGACTAAAACTGACTTAAATTTTAGTCTTTGTTTTAGTTTCCAAAATATATTCTTCGTCTCATTTGGATGCCACAATTCACACTAGATATTGTTGTATTTTTTGTTGTTGTTTGCTATAGATGATCATTATTTAAGTCTAATGTATGAACGTCTAATGTCGGTAGTACACTGCTATTTCAACATTTATGTGATTCAGAAACTTAATTCATCTAGTTGGGCTCTTCTTTAATAGACATGTTGCAGCCTTGTTCATGGGTGCATTGCATTTTGATACTCTTCTTGTAACACATTTTTGGATATATAAGTGAATATTACGTGACAATGTATACAACGTGATTGTTTTGTGCCATATCTTATATGAACAAACACTAGTAATTTATTTTTTAAAAATTTTAAGTGGGCACCTGCGGGCAACCCACAACCCGCTGGGTCGAGTTTGGATTTGTCTTTGTTCCACCCGTTTAGAACTACATCTTTTTGACCCGCACCCGCGAGAACCAAACCCGCAACGACCCAACCCACCCACCCGTTTGACAGGTCTAGGCTCCTACAAGGGTGAAGAAACCCTTCTCTCCTCCTTCTCTCCCTTCCATCAAGTAGTGACCAAACTACCTATAAATTATGCAAAAAGCCTCCATAAGTGCATTGGATAGAAATATGCATATTGAGGGAAATAACATGTAATCTAAAATGTATAGACGTGATTGAAGTGCAATAAGACACAAGCCCTAAAATAGGTATGCATCACCACCCCAAACTTAAAACATACTTGTCCTCAAGTATGCTCCAACTCAACATCTCTACAATTTTTGCACAATCAAGTAGTGACAAATGCAATGCAATAGATGAATATTGACTACATGGGCTCATAGATAACTAGGTACATGCATTCCACCTCTATCCTATCCTCTTTCACAAACCAATCATGATTAGAGCACTGAGCCTGCAAATTCAAATATAGAGCATAGAAAACACAATCAATCCATATGACTGTTATATCACTCCGGGTAAACTGTTTCATGGTAGCAAAGGTCAAGAATGACTAATTTTGCTGTTTTACATCCGTGCATTCAATATCATATGTCCATCCACACTAAGTAACCCATGTGGCTGCCAAAAAGGGAAAATTGAGCTAGCTTTGATGTTTCCTAGATCTATGGGAATGCAAAAGGAAGAAAGGGTTGCGATAAGAGTTTGGAGTGCTTTTACACACTCATATTTTCGTTATTTAGATGCTCTTAAATAGGAGCATATTTTATTTTCTTTTTGTATTTTTTTCTTTTCTTTTTCTTTACCTTTGGTGTGGATATGGCACATGGTGATGAAAGTGAAGAGCGGGGAATTTCATATGGCCACCCCAAACTTTTGGAAATGGCCAAGGCTAAATGTGTGCACTTTGGCATCTTTTCATGAGGCAGAGAGGTAAGAAGATGGTAGAAGAAAAGTGAGTCAAAGATGGGTTACTAGTGTGGACATAAACACGAGATCTCCTGCATGATAGTTACTCCAATAATTTCATCAAGCAATGACACACCACATGAATGAGCAATATTAAAACCATATTTCTATCATGAGATTCTACAAAACTCTAAACATTTGCAGCTTGCTTCAATCACAATTCAACCAAATAGTTCACAAGAATGAGAGAGGTGGTTCACATGTAAAAAGTCAAGATTGAAGCATGATGTGCAATGCATCTAGACCCACATTATGGAACATAAAGTAGTAAATAAGAAAATCCTAGCTAAAACATGCTAAAATCACAAAAAATCTACATGATGTGCAATGCATGGCAAAAAGAGCAATTTTTTTGAAAAATTATGCAAAAATTGACAGAAAGCAAACTACATGACATGCAAGTAAGCATAGCAGGTAAATGGTAGGTAAAACTAATCTATATAGTAGGAGAAAGAAAAAAAAACTAAATGGCAGGTGAAATGCAAAATGAGTGAATTGAGAAAGAGGGCATACCGCCCTACCACCCCTAACTTTTGAATCACGCTGTCCTCAGTATGACGTTAAAGTCTACGAATGATAGGGTAGATGATCACTATGGTGGCTCCGGTGCTCCTCCTGCATGTGGTAGCACATTCATGCTGGGTAAGATGGCCATGTTGGCTAGCTGGCTACATGACCATGCTGGGCCACACGACCATGGTGTCTGGCTGGTCACACGGACATGTTGCCTTGCACGGCCATTCTGGTCTGCAATTGCTTTCCTTGAATTTCCTTGATTCTCCTATTGATTTGAGTATATCACCACGGCCATTCCATGGTACCATGGCTGTGATGAGTACTATAGTAGGTCATTTCAACTTGAATCTCATCAAAACACCAAATCTTTGATCTAAATTGATTTTTCATGAATTCTTTATCTAAATTTCATTTCAACCTATTTTCACATGCAGATATTCAAATTAAACAAAAACTATTAGAAACAAGTGTGTGGTGTGTGTTTTCTTGGAAAGGTGTAAAAACAACCAAAAGTATAAAAAATGGAAGGTTGGGTGAAAAATTCTCAAGCCTATGTAGGCTGCCTCCCACAAACGCTGAGTTTCATGCCTTAAGTTGGGTTTCTTGGCGATTCTTCAATCATTCATCCATTTGGCATCCTCATGTGCCCATTCTTGCAATAAATGCATCTCTCATTTGCATTCAACCTATGCTCCTCATCCCTTTGATCACAAAAGTTGTCATCAAATCTTTTATCTAGATCTCCTCCTCTTAAATGAATAATCAGACTCTTGAAGTGACCATGTCCAATATCCTCATCTCAAACTCGCCGGGTTGAGGACTTGTATATATTGATCTTTATCTTCATGTCCATGAAAGAGATTGTCATTATATCACTGCAAACATGTATCTTGGCATTAGCTGTAGATAATAATGATCTTCCCACGATGATGAGCATATTCCTATCATCTGACTCGATGTCAAGAACAATGAAATCAGCCGGGAACACTACTCCTCTTTCCTTATCTATCATCACCAAAACATCATCCACCCTTCTTCTTGGCACTTTGATGGAACAATTTGCCAATTGGAGAGTGCAATGAGCAAGTTTCAACTTACCTAAGCTTAGCTCAACATAAACACTATATGGCATCAAATTCACACTAGATCTCAAGTCAAGTAGGGATTGTCTATGCAATGTCCCCCAATGTATCTAGTTATGGTTGGGACTCCTGGGTCTTTACTCTTCATGGAAAGTGAGTGTTGGAGGATAGAGCTCACTTGTTCAATCAGCTTCACTTTATTTTGTATTCTCCCCAATGGCCTTCTCTTCACATTGCATAAGTGCTTAAGAAACTTGGCATATGATGGGATTTTCTTGATAGCATCCAACAATGGAATATTGACCTTCACTTGGTGAAACACCTCAAGAATGTCAACATTGTGCTTTTGTCTCCTCCTCACTTCCAGTGGCTCATCTAATGCTTCAATGAATGGTGGCTTACTAGCTTTGTCCTTACTTGCATCAACATGAGTGGAATACTAGGGATGGTGGGATCTGCAAATGGATTGTGAGGTGGAGCACATGGTATCCCAGAATCAACAGACGGTGTCACAAAATCACCTTTGGCAATCTCAATCACAATATCACCACGTGGTTGCCTTTACTTTGCTTTATCAACTTTTCTTTGACTAGTGGGATGCTCAAGAGATTTTTCACTCCTTAGAACTATCACAACACTTCCTTGCTCATGGTGGATAGGGGGAGCTAGTTGTGGTTATGGAAGAGGTGGAGGTGGTACTTGGTATTGAAATTTAGGTGGAGGCAAGAATTAAGGTTGGAAGGTGAATTGTTGAGAAAGTGGTGGTGATAGAGGGGGTGGAGGAGTGTAAGGATTGGGATTTACTTGAAAGTGGTATATGGTATGCACTTGCATGGGAGGTGGACTATAGAAAACTTGTGAAGACGGCATTGGTCCACTTGCTTCATTGAAACTCAAAATGCATTTTGAAGACAAATTTTCTTCATGGAGGCAATTATGGAAGACAACTGATCTATCCTGTCCTCAAGTATTGTCACATTAATTTGTATGTCATCAAATCTCTTCAACCTATAGATCATCTCTTCCTCAAATCTTGAGCTACATTTTGGACTTTGTGGTTCCTGATAGCTAAAGGAGTGATGTGTCTTCTTTTCTTCACCATAGAACTCAATAGAATCGATCGCGTAGCAAGGATCATTTGTCACTTGGTTCTTCATGAAGCTCACCATGTCACCAAGAATCTTCATCACTTGCAGGCTTGAGTCATTATGAGTATGAGATGTCATATCAAAGGCATGGCCACTATCATTCATCATGCTAGAAGCTCATATTCTTGAACCTTCTGATAGCTGCTCATTCAAGGGCCATATCTCCTTGGGTGGCCTAGCCTTGAAAACTCCTTCACAAGAACAATCTACTGAGGTTTGGCTCTTTAGAGATAGACCAGAGTAAAAGGAATGAACTAGCTACCACAAAGGGATCTCATGGTGCGGACACTCTCTCAACATTTTCTTAAATCACTCCCAAGCATTGTGAAACTACTCACAACCCATTTGATTGAAACTCACAATGGCACGCCGCATTTGTGTCAACCTTGCCATAGAGTAGAATTGACTCAAGAAGGCATTCTTCATCACTTCCCAACTCATGATGTCTCTCTTGGAATCATACCCATCTTCGTCTTTGTCTTTGAGGGAGAATGAGAACAAGGTCAACCATATTGTGTCATCACTGGCCGTCAACGTCCTGAAGGTGGATCATACTTCAAGAAAGAAGTCTAAGTGCTTGTAGGGGTTCTCACTCTTCGAGCCATATAAGATGGGTAGGACCCCAAGAAGACCTAGAGGGATGGAGAACTGCTCCCTTGGCATTTGATAAAATCATCTAGCAATTGGCGATTTATAGTTGCTAGGCATGAAGTAATCTTGATGTGGCTTGTGGGGTGCAATTTAGCCTTCCATCTTGTCTTCTATGAGCGGCTTGTCACATGCATGAAGACAACCAAACAAAAGAGGGCAAGTTAGCAAACCAATACACACAAAGAATACAAAGAATAAATAATAAATAATAGCAATGATGAGGGCAGTAGGAAAATTTAAAGTAAACCTAACTAGCTAGGTCGAGCACCTTTTTCCCCGACAACGGTGCCAAAAATCTTGGTGCATTTCTACCAATGGCATTACACACTACTCAATTGGAGTTTGAATAGATGTAACCTCGCGAATAGACACACACAATGGATTCACTTTCAAAATTTATAAAGACCTACACAAACATACTCACATACACCAAAACACTACCCTTGCAAGCGCATGGGGTCATGTCATAGTATAGGAGGGTGGAAAGTATAGGGTTGATCCACAGGGAGAAAAGGGGGGCACTAGAGCTAGGTTAGGTTTTGGGCTAGGTTCCTATTGCGGAGTCTAGGGTTTACGTGTTTGAAGGTTGTTTTGATTAATTAGACTAAGTTGTGCGAGAAAAAAATTAAAGGAAGACAAGCAATATTAAAACCTAATTTAACCCTAGACAATTAATTCTACTGAGCAAGAAAAGACAAGGCAAGCAAGGAAAAGACAAGAAAAGAACAATCTACACCAAGGCAAGCAAAAAAAGGTCTATGCTACACTAATCTAGAAAATAGGGAAAAAGAGTAGGTAAAGGCTTAAACTAACAATAACAAAGCAAGAACAAGGCAAGAGGCTAACTAAACAAGAAAAGAGCTAACTAAACTAGCACTAGATAAGTAAGAAGGCAATTAGGGTTTTAAACCAATTAAGGGAAATGTGGAATGTCAGGGGGATGGACTTATCAATTAAGTTGGGGGGTGACATGTGAACATTATGGTTCCATTTAGATTACCAAACCAAACAACGAGCTAGAGTCTAATGAATTATCCCAAACTACTAACTAGCCATGGATATGCTTGGTTGTGTATAGTGGAACTAGTCCCTAACACCCCCAACTACCCTGTCAAGGCTCAATTGGATTAGGGTTTAGATGTAATTCAATTAGAGTATAAACAAGCCTAGGTTTCTAGTTTATATAAGATTAGGATGATAAGGGGTTGAGGTTAGTAACGGGAGTGGAAGTGAGGTTTTAGGCCTCCTATCACCCACATTCTAACCTTGAGGAAGCTCCATGCTAAGCACACCAAATTCATATAAACTAGCTACTTAGATCTCTCAACTAATTAGGAGAATTGATTAGCATGTAGGAGGATGGGTGGCTAGCTAGGAATCAAAGAATTGCAACTAGGAGCAAATCCCAAAATTCACACATATAAGTAATTTCCCAAAATTCCTAGGTGTTTTCAAGCACAAACCAACAAGAAATTCATGAAGAGTGAGATAAAAATAGAACATAATCATTAGCAAATGAAATTACAATGTTTACATATCATTTCCCCCCAACATGGTATCAAAGTAACATTTTTGGCCCCAAACAACCCACCCAAGGGTCCTAGCTACTCATAGAAATGCAAAATACAAAAAGAAAGGAATAAGAATGAGTAGAGGAATGAAAAGCCAATGAGCTCGGTGAAGACTCCTCCTTCTCTAGCTGCTAGAAGCTGCAACTCAAGCTCCCTCCTCCAAGGTAGGTGAATGGCATGAATTTACGGTGGAAAGTTGCCAAAACACTAGAAAACTAAGGTTTTGGTGGAGGAAATGGTGAAATGGAGGTGGAATGAGGTGGGAATGGATGGAGGATGAAATGGGGAGGCTAGAGTGGCTATATGGTAGCTAACTTTGGCCTCCAACTGCCACCTAGGTATATATAGGTAAAGGGAAGCAATAGGTCAAGTAGGGGCAATATGGGTAAAGCAGTGCAAAAATAGTCTAGGGTTGATGCCCACCACTGGGGTGGTGAGTCACCACGGCCTTGGTGGTTGTAGGGGAACATGGACACAGTGTATGGGCATGAGTAAGGTGAAAAATGGCTAAAGATAACTGGGAATTGGCTAAATTTGTACATGAAATGCCACTACCGTGGTGATCACCATGAATATGGTGGAGCCTGGTCACCACGGGGTTGGTGGTTCACCACTGGGGTGGTGAAACTTGATCACCACTGGGGTGGTGGAGTCTGATCACAACGGGGGTGGTGGTTCACCATAGGGTTGGTGGAAAGCAACTTCAAACTTGCACTTTACTGTAACATGGGGGCATTTGTGCCACGGCCATGGCCATGTACCACAGCCGTGTTGGAGCTTCTTCCTTGCACCTTGACATTCAACTTGCTCATCTTTGATGCTCCTTTCTTTGGGTTGACTCTTGACCACTTGGGGTAGGTTGGGGAAGCTCTTGAACTCTCTTTAGGCTCCTACAAGGTAAAGAAATCCTTAGATTCTCCTCCTTATCTCCTTTCCATCAAGTAGTGGCCAAAGTACCTATACAACATGCAAAAAGCCTCCATAAGTGCATTTGATAGAAATATGCATATTGAGCGAAATAACATGTAATATAACAGGTATAGATGTGATTGAAGTGCAATAATACACAATATGAAGCCCTAAAATAGGGCTGCATCACTAGCCACAATTTGACCCCACAACTTTAGGGTGATTCCTCCCCCATATTTCTTTTCCCGTTCTAGGGTTGACCTGCCTAGGTTTGGACACCAACCCTAAAAGGAGAGT
Source organism: Alisma plantago-aquatica (assembly GCA_963693085.1). NCBI lineage: Eukaryota > Viridiplantae > Streptophyta > Magnoliopsida > Alismatales > Alismataceae > Alisma > Alisma plantago-aquatica. The sequence continues at coordinate 1,276,729,438 of OY856409.1, read as the reverse complement.
TGAGGGTATTATATTAATCATTATGTAACTATTGATTTCCTATTCTTAATATATAGAAAACCCTTAGCTTGTACCATTCAAGCATGACGTGCTCGTACCCTACATACTTGCGTGCATGAGAAACTAATGGTACCTGATTGATGGTACCCAACTGATTTACCCAAATCCATTTGGAATTTTCTCTATCATTACTTAGGGTTTGTCTGGGTAGGGTTATTACTTTCATTCACTAATTTTATATACTTCTAATTCAGATTTTCGATTAGGGTTAAGGATTAACCTCTTCATCCTAGGGTTTTATCCTTCCTTTAACCCATTCATAGTTTTTAAGTGGGTGGGTTGAACCATCCCAAGTCCTTAATTTATGAGGGGAGTAATCCAATCAATTCCTAGGTATCTCTAGGGTTTACACTCACTATAGGGACATAAATTATGTGTTGCACCTTTCACACCTATTTATCTAATTAACATTATATGTAATTTAATTGGAAGAGGATGCCTTACTCCTACTTCTTCCTAAAAGCCTAGTTTAAGAGGAGGAGAGAAGTGAATTCTATGGTTAAGAGAGAAAATAGATGAGAAGAGGACAAATTTTATGACAAGAAAACCTAGAGGTATTTCACTTTGAGAATATTTCTCAAACTTTGGCTAGGTGGGATTCACAAAGGCTCGAGAGTCATCATATACCGGTTAGTGGTGCAGAGGAAAGTTTTGCGAGCCCCGAGTTGTGATCCTTTCTAGATACCATTGTCTCTAAAAAATGACCTATTACTTCCTTTATGTTTCTAAAAATATATGAAAACATAAATTATTATAAGTTATATGATAAGTCTATGATCTAATACCAATTTTTACAACCCCTTTCCTAGATACCCATCATTGATGGTAGAATGTAGGGACATAGGTCATAAGTTCATTTTCCTAAGATCTACACTTAAGAAATAAAAAATAATAACAAATGATTTCATTTTAGAACTTTGAATGATATTGAAGAATGTGATATTCCTCTTCAAGGAGTTTACATCAACTTTCTAGCTAGAAGAGAAACTACATAAAGAGAGTACTACATGGAGAGAGTTTGCTATCTAATTGGAAATCCTCCTTGTGACATAACTCTAATATTTTCAATATATTCATCTGAATCTTTAAGTCATCATATCTCCATGTGAGCTAGCTACCTAAAACATCGACAAACAAATACACAAGTAAGTGTATTTTTGTACTATGTATGTGGGTGCATACAGAAATGTGCATGTACATACATATTCACAAGTAAATTGTTACACATATGAATTATATATTCATTCATATAACCTAATCCATGTTTGTCATACCATTTTGGGTCTAATCACATTTCTCTATCCATCAATGGAGTTAGGTGAACTGCCCATATAGTAGGTCTGACCTTGGGCTTAGAATATCCTACTTTACTTTATGTTATACTCATATTGGCACTATAGTGATCTAGAATTAAATAAACATCCAATCAATTTATGTCATCAACCATCAAGAAATTATTAACACTATTTAAAATTTGATATATTTGGTTACTCATAGATAACCACATACCTCAAAAGAAGTCATCATACACTAATAATCCATGTACTTTAATAATCACAAGAAATGTTGATCCAAGCAAATCAATCATTCTATATGCAAGTATATACGACACTAGGGTGTCACCATATATTCATGTAATACTAATTAGGCCAAACTTAGGTCCAAAACTAGGGTTTAGGGTCATCTCATATTTAGACTAGGAATAAGGGCGTCAAACCCTAATTCCATCACATCATGATTTCCAAGGGTTAGAAACCCTAATTAAACATTAAATGTAAACCAAATTCATGGATTTGAATATTTTATTCCATCATGAATAATTACTCCATATCATGTGAGTTAAGATCATAATGAGTTATAAACACTGATTTTAAAACCCAAATTACTTGTTAATGACTTAGAAACCATGTAAGATCATCATTATGATCCTAATCTAATTTAAGTATTGTTTTAAAAAACATTAAGCGCTCAGTGTGCAAACTACACCTTGTAGCTGGTTAAGCGGTAAGCATGCAATTAAGAGGGTGATTTTTGAAAAAATGGGTTTTAGTTTTCTATATAATTTTATACAAAAATACACATGCATGCATATAAAAAATATACTTTTTGGAACTTCTATACATATCTAAACACCCTCAAATACTGTATCACACAACTATAGAACAATGGTTATAAATAATATATTGAACAATAAACTTGTCACAGATTAAACACCATATAAAACTATAAAACAATAAGTACTTAGTGTGTGTGTGTATATACATATATATCTATATATATGTATACATACATACATATATATATATATGTGTGTGTGTGTATACATACATACATACATATATATATATATATATATATATATATATATATATATATATAGGACAACAATCCAGTGAGAAACATATCTTTGTGATAGCATGAGAGGCATTTGAATAACTTTTCACGTATATAAATTTTTCATAATTCAACCATATAGATTACAAGTATATCTTAATATTTACCTTCCTACAAAATTTCATCACCATATGATTGTAGATCATGCACAACAACTGAATACTTTTCGACACTCTATATTGAATTTTAGGCTGACCGTTGGATGTAAAAAGTGTATATTGTGTTGGGTTTTAAGGGAGGCAGAGAAGGCAGCAGAAACAAAAATTTCTCTCCCAAACCCAGAACAAGGAAACACGTCAACGTCTATATAATATGAAAGGATGGTTTGTGGAATCATACCTTGTCCTGAGGCTTGCTCGGCGGTAATACCTCACGCCTTGCGCGGTCTTCAACTCCGGTCTTGGACGGTGTCTGTACAACTCCTGGTCACACCGGGACTGACTCCTCCTCCTACCGGACTGTCAAATGACAGTTGTCCTCCTAAGCGGCAGTGTCCTCCCACCTCTGTAGTAGTCCACACGGACCACCTGGAACTCCACTCTCCTTGTCCCACAAGGAAGTGGAAGGAGTCGCACCCTCCTGTTGACGTACTAGTCGCCAACACACTCTCCTACTGGCATTTGCAACTGCAGTTGTCCTTCCCTTGCTGCACCTCCCTTTTTGCGGGAAGCACTTGCTCGGGCTCTCTCTCGGTTACCAAAACCAGAGAGAACGACAACTTTGCAGAGCAACTGGTTGCACTGAGTTGTTGTTTGAGAAGCCCCCAATACCCCTATATATAGGAGGGTCATGGGATAGGGTTCTCCATCCCGAGCAATATGGGACTAAAAGCAGGAGTAGAAGGGTTCGAGATTTTCCACAAAAGCAACTAACTCGCAACCTGAACCGATCGGTTCACAAGTGAACCGGTCGGTTGGGGACTTGAACCGGTCGGTTGGAACCCCAACCGATCGGTTGGGACCCATGAGCCGATCGGTTCACTTCTGAACCGGTCAGTTCGTGGTCCTGATCAGTTCCCGATTGACTTTCCTTATTTTGTTTCTAATTGGTATCGAATACCAATCCTTGTTCCAATCAAATTGGGCAAGTGAAATGCAAGGACAACTCTCACCGACCCGACTTTCCCAACTTGCTCGGTTGCACCAGTTGAACCGATCGTTTCAACACTTGAACCGATCGTTTCACTCTGATGATGAGCCGATCGACTCAACACTTGAGTCGACCGGTTCAGCAACCTCAGCCGACCGGTTCAACACTTGAGCCGATCAGTTGGGAGCACAGGTTGTGCAGAATCAGTCAATTGCGATTTCAATCAATCCGATACTCCAATCAATGCGTCCAACACCTTGAACCATATGATATTGAGCTATCGACTGATTGAGTGTTTAATTAAACTACTAAACTCCTTTAGTAATCAATATAAACATTGCTTTGTGGACAAAACTCCTCTTCCAGGTTAAATCCTATGTGTGTGACCCTGCAGGTCCATTTCACGTTGGCAGTGAAAGTCCATAACACTTATGACTTCACAAGCAAAGAGTGGTGCCTAGTGACACATCAGTGATACCCAAGTGAAAGTAGAAAGTTGGAGAACAACTTTCATCCTACAATCCGTGAATGGTGTTACAGTGAATGTATAATTCCTTTGTCACTGATATCCTGAATGAACTCAAGGCATGGAACAGTCATCCTGTCAACGTTCATTCACTTTCTTGATCTCAGAGTAGATTGAAGGACATATGTATGACATCAATATCACATACTGATTCACACATGCGTGCGCACGCCTATCTCAATCCTACTCATCAAGTGGCCATGGATATCAAACTCCCTCAGGAGGGACAAATCCCATATCTATCACTCACCCCTCAAAAGCCCCATGTGTCAAAGCCACCCAATCATCACCTTTATAACAACCCATGTTTCAGGACTGCGTTTGATGATGTCAAAGTGTGCCCAACGACATGTGTTGAGTGTAGTGATTTCAGGTCTAAGAATCACACTCACCACCATCACTGTGAGTACTGACTGTGACTACCATCTCATGGTTCCATGTGTCAAACTCACGGTGGGTCTGTTCGGTACACTTGTTCTCTAACAAGTACCTATGTGTTTGTTTTGATATCTCTATATCATCACTAATGAGATTCTGTCATCAACCAACACCCGAATTTAGTCTTGTGTGTCATTTCTGTCTATCTACCTTCCACAATGACATCCGACTAGGGACATAACAAGAATGTACAAACTCTTAGCATCCGTATGATCTCATCATTCAGGTCATGAACCTGAAGGCATACGTCATTGAGTACTGTCATTCTCTAGACATTCAATCTGTTCTATCACTATCTCATATGACTGAACTAGAAAGAATTGGAAGCTTGCCTTTGATGTTTATCAAATCAATCATAATGTATCCCACCAATCATCCCATGATTGGCTCTCAGGGCATACATACCAACAGACTCCCACTTGCACTGCGAGCCAATCACCCTTGAATCATATTCATAGCGATCTTCAAACATGTCCCACATGTTACTATGCTCTAGTGCCAACATAGTGAGTAATGGCAACACCTTGCCAAAGTTAGTTTTAAATTGCATGTCTCACATCTCTTCGTTGTACGTCATACGTATGAGATAGAGTTGCCGTAATATGTGATCTAGTATTCCTTTGCTAACCTTTAGCCACATTGCATGATCAAGGATTCCAGACTTGTCATCAATGTGCGGAATATCTATAAGTTCATCTCATTAACTTTTAGATCCATATAGTATCTACTGCTGTTCACTAACACACAAATACTCGACATTTCCCTTTTAAACGGTTTTATTGGAACATTTCCAATTATCAACAAACTTACACCTTTTATATATCCTATATATATATTGTGATTAATTTTCCGTCCATTCGGAAGTTCGCATCAATGTAACTCTTTACATCAAACTCTTCCTTATCTCCATAGAACTAGTACTTCTCAAGTACTTATCAAGTTCTCATGGTATTCCTGTAACCCTTACTGGATGTAGACAGACATCCACTCATTATGTCCCACATACGAGTTATCAGGATGAGCACATCATATTGCCATGTCCTACATACAAGATGATGAATGCATTTTACTCTTGCCATGTCATACATGCAAGGTAATGGGATGATTACATACATGATAGATCCATATCTATTCTTAGTGTTCCCATTCTCCATAAGAATTAGACACTTGGCCTTGGGATACTAACTCCATGTAACATGGACAAGTTTTCTCCCACTGAATCTGTGCATACTGAACCCTTCAGTAAAGATTGCCAATGTATGCTTTCTCTTTTCAGGTCAAGAGATTTTTCTAGAACTATCTCTATAGATCTCTATTCCTATCACATAGGAAATATCTCTATCTTCCTTAAAGACAATTTCCACTTTTGGATTTCCATTCTAGAACATTTCCATTTCACATCAACATGTGGAATGTGAACACGCTCCCACTAAATCACAGATCCTTTCTTTATCTTTAATATATCAGTCAAACACTTTGACTATATCATCAAAGTAAAGATCCAATTTTGAGTTGCTTGTACTCAATCAATCATATTTATTGGTCCATTGTAACTTATAGACTTCATTTGCATTATTGGATTCATAAACCTTATAGGTTGTGTCACGTCCACATCCTTGTTTTATTCCTCATAATAATGCGGTTTTAGTATCCATATGCCAAATGTCTTAGTCATTAAGTTGCAATCAACAAGCATCATCCTTCTCAAAATTTTATCCATGTGTCTTAACATTTAAGACTTATGCGCACTTATGGATTTCATCCCAATGGGTGCTACCATCAAGGTCGTACCTTATGGTTCACATGGATGTCATTTAGGATGTAATGGTCATAAACCATAACTCAAAATTCGGTTCCTCATATTCATCTAGATAGTTGACTCATCACATGAACAACTAATCACATAGATAATTGAGGTGTATCTGTCAAGGATATAAGAACTCACAACTCCTTGTGATTCTCAATGTCCTTTCTTAGTGTGGGGTATCCTTTTATTAAGAAGAATTTAGTTATTTGATAATCATTCTCTAACTCCTTAGAGTATGATTCCTTCTTGATTTAGACATCACCATGCCTTAATCATGAGTTCACTATGATACACTATCATAATCACTCAAAAGGATCTCAAAAATTTGGTCCAAGTATTTCATTCATTGATCTCATCAAGAATTAACATTTTACCAAATTTGTACTTCATCTATGATAATCTTGAACACTTCAAGATATTCATATTGGTATTTCTCTAAACACCATTTGAAGTATTAGCATTTGTTCCAATAGGTATGTAAATACATCACATGTATTATACCTAATGGGATAATCATTCTCTCACTACCATTAGTGAAGATTGATTAATCATGTCCAAGATATTCATGTCTCTTACTGGTTCTCTAACCAAAAGAGTCTAGATTTATCCATCACATGGAAACTAGAAATGAATTTCTCATGATTGATGCTAATTTGATTGTTTGAGTTATCTATAACCTTTAGGTATCATTTTATATTATGCATATAAAATACCACAAGATAAATAAGGCCTTGCCACAAAGATCATATCTTTTAAGATTGAAACATCAACTTTATTAATTGCCATCATTGTCATACAATATGCAAAAATAAAGTGTTTCTATCTATTGGCAAAATGAAATAGCAGTTCATAACTGTATTACATGCCTTGTAGGCTGAAAATAAACTAAAGTACTCTATCTATGACGGCAACACTTGCCCCAATTATGAGTGCTTTACACTTTACATCTTGGTATCATATACCTCAAAAAGTGTTACAAGTTTACTTTCATGACACCTTCAAGTGGAGGCTTCAGCCGCCTCCTTCTTCTTTTGTTCTTCCTGATAGAGAGGACAATTCCTTTTCCAATGTCCTGGCTTTTGACAGTGGTGGCAATTTCCTTTCTTGGTCACACCTCCCTTGGCCTTGAGAGCTGAAGTCGTCTTGGGCTCCTGGCTAGCATCAGAACCTTTCTTAGCTTTTCCCTTGCCCTTGCGCTTGGACTTGCCTTTCTTGCTCATGATCACCATCACAGCCTTAGGCTTGTCCTTCTTCATCTGTATCTCGGCTGTCCTCAACATGCCCAAAAACTTTGACAGTGGCCTCTCAAAGTTGTTCATGTTGTAGTTCATCACAAACTGACTGTATGATTCTGGCAACGATTGCAGTATCACGTCAGTAGCCAACTCTTGGCTTAGTAGAAATCCCAGTCTTTGTAGGTTCTCCACATACCCAATCATCTTGAGTGTGTGAGGACCAACTGGATCTCCTTCTGTCATGACATACTTGAACAACGCCCTAGAAACATTGTATCTCTCTTGCCGTGCCTGATCTTCATACATGTTCATGAGATGCTGAATCATCTCTATGACACCCATGTTCTCATGTTGTCTCTGCAACTCATGGTTCATTCAACATATCATCAAGCACTTAGCATCAATGGCATCATCAACATGCTTCTTGTAAGCATCCCTTTCTGCCCTTGGTGCATTAGGAGCGGGTTCCTCTGGAATCGGAGTATCCAGGACATAGAGCTTACGCTCTTGAGTGAACACAATTCTCAATGTCCGATACCAGTCGTGGAAGTTTGTCTTATTTAGTTTTTCCTTGTCAAGGACTGATCGCAAAGAAAAGTTGTTGTTGTTTGTTGCCATTTGAACTACAAAAGGAAAATATGCAATTTTAGTCCAAAACTCATTTTGACTTATTTGATTGATTTGAAAGTTTGACGATATAATTAGGCCTTTAATTAATTATCTCTCCCACTATTTTAATTCAAATTGATAGCCCTCATCATCAATTCGGAATATTGCAGCGTACAACCTTCTAGTGGGCAAGATCCTAAAATCCTCTAAGTCATGAGTCAGGTAGGGCTGATCGCCCACAAGTTAGATCTCTCAGGTAGGCAACTCTTGCCAATTGCATCATATGCAACTCTTGATAAGATGTCATATACAACTCTTTGCAATTATCATCTCCATGCCTCAAGGTACTAGATCCCATCTAGATCACCTTGTTAAGTCCGACCCAAAGCAAACACGATGAATATGCACCCTGCTAGGGCAGACCCACACATTCATCCTTCACGCTTCCACGAGATAGATGGTGCACCACGCTAGGGCGTGCCCACAGTTGGTCGATCAAGCTTTTCACGTGTGTCGCATTTGGAAGGCATCTAAAACTTAATATTTTAATGAGGGATTTGGTTTTTATATACATATACATATCCAATCACCACAATACATAGTACGTATCATATACATGCTATATCCCACAGAAAACACGCACAAACGATAAAAAGCGATGATTATGGCCATCCTAATGTGATTCCTTGAGCCAAGAGGAATCACGGTCATCTAGGTCAACATCATATGCAACCTGTACAAGATGAACATCTGTGCCTTGCCATCCGAGTTGATCAACTCATCACATGAATGATCTGTACTCTCCAGCCGGTCGTCTGGGTGCCACCAGCCGATCGGTTGGCTCCTCCAACCGATCGGTTCGCTTGGTCGTCGTGCATCTCTTCATGGCCGCCACCCGCTCGTCTCGCTCCTCGAACCGGTCATCAACTGATCGGTTCACTCTTTGAACTGACCGTCTGGAACATCAACCGATCGGTTCACGCCTTGAACTGATTGTTTCAGCTGTCGTCAGATGTCCGCCGGTCTTCGACATAATAGGAAATAAAATATATCCTATTATTACATTGCTTAAAAGGGAAACCCCGAGTTACATTGGGGGGGGGGGAGCAAAGGTAGGAAAGAATGTCGAATTATTTCGAGTTACATTAGGAATAAGAGAGGGAAGATCGGTGTGCAGACCGAGATACAAGCAACCACAAACAAACACACACAGATAGGGGTTTATAGGCCATAATCATGCTACACACATCCACCACAAAACTCGTTTAAGGGCGACGCGTATCGAGTGCATTAATATTACATATCATATATGTATATTAGGGATTTGTGGATTGGACATGTATAAAGCCGATATTATTCGCATCACATGCAATAAATAAAGGCGACAAACAAAAATCGATCATATCAATAATCCTAAAATATAGAGCGGTTGACGTGGCTCTGATACCACTGTTTGGTTTTAGAGGAGGCAGAGAAGCAGCGGAAACAAAAAAATTTCTCCCCAAACCCAGAACAAAAGGAATCGCGTCAACGCCTATATAATAAGAAAGATGGTTTGTGAATCATACCTTGTCCCGAGGCTTGCTCGGCGACAGTACCTCGCGCCTTGCGCGGTCTTCACCTCCGGTCTTGGACGCCCGGTGTCTGTGTAGCTCTTGGTCGCACCGGGACTCACGACTCCTCCTCCTACCGGACTGTCAGATGATAGTTGTCCTCCTAAGCGGCAGTGACCTCCCACCTCTGAAGTAGTCCACACGGACCACCTGGAACTCCACTCTCCTTGTCCCACAAGGAAGTGGAAGGAGTCGCACCCTCCTGTTGACGTACTAGTCACCAACACACTCTCCTACTACCAGTTGCAACTGCAATTGTCCTTCCCTCGCTGTGCCTCTCTTTTTGCGGGAAGCACTTGCTCGGGCTCTCTCTCGGTTACCAAAACCAGAGAGAATGAGAACTTTGCAGAGCAACTGGTTGTACTGAGTTGTAGTGTGAGAAGCCCCCAATACCCCTATATATATAGGAGGGTCATGGGACAGGGTTCTCCATCCCAGGCAATATGGGACTAAAAGCAGGAGTAGAAGGGTTCGAGATTTTCCACAAAATCAACTAACTCACAACCTGAACCGATCGGTTCACAAGTGAACCAGTCGGTTGGAACCCCAACCGATCGGTTGGGACCCATGAGCCGATCGGTTCACTTCTGAACCAGTCGGTTCGTGGTCCTGATCAGTTCCCGATTGACTTTCCTTCTTTTGTTTCTAATTGGTATCGAATACCAATCCCCATTCCAATCAAATTGGGCAAGTGAAACACAAGGAAAATTCTCACCAACCTGACTTTCCCAACTTGCTCGGTTGCACCAGTTGAACCGATCGTTTCAACACTTGAACCGATCGTTTCACTCTGACGATGAGCCGATCGACTCAACACTTGAGTCGACCGGTTCAGCAACCTCAGCCGACCGGTTCAATACTTGAGCCGATCGGTTGGGAGCACAGGTTGTGCAGAATCAGTCAATTGTGATTTCAATCAATCCGATACTCCAATCAATGCGTCCAACACCTTGAACCATATGATATTGAGCTATCGACTGATTGAGTGTTTAATTGAACTACTAAACTCCTTTAGTAATCAATCTAAACATTGCTTTGTGGACAAAACTCCTCTTCCAGGTTAAATCCTATGTGTGTGACCCTGCAGGTCCATTTCACGTTGGCAGTGAAAGTCCATAACACTTATGACTTCACAAGCAAAGAGCAGTGCCTAGTCACACATCAATGCTACCCAAGTGAAAGTAGAAAGTTGGATAACAACTTTCATCCTACAATCCGTGAATGGTGTTACAGTGAATGTATAATTCCTTTGTCACTGATATCCCGAATGAACTCAAGGCATGGAACAGTCATCCTGTCAACGTTCATTCACTTTCTTGATCTCAGAGTAGATTGAAGGACATATGTATGACATCAATATCACATACTGATTCACACATGCGTGCACACGCCTATCTCAATCCTACTCATCAAGTGGCCATGGATATCAAACTCCCTCAGGAGGGACAAATCCCATATCTATCACTCACCCCTCAAAAGCCCCATGTGTCAAAGCCACCCAATCATCACCTTTATAACAACCCATGTTTCAGGACTGCGTTTGATGATGTCAAAGTGTGCCCAACGACATGTGTTGAGTGTAGTGATTTTAGGTCTAAGAATCACACTCACCACCATCACTATGAGTACTGACTGTGACTACCATCTCATGGTTCCATGTGTCAAACTCACGGTGGGTCTATCCGGTACACTTGTTCTCTAACAAGTACCTATGTGTTTGGTTTGATATCTCTATATCATGACTAATGAGATTCTGTCATCAACCAACACCACAATCTAGTCTTGTGTGTCATTGCTGTCTATCTACCTTCCACAATGACATCCGACTAGGGACATAACAAGAATGTACAAACTCTTAGCATCCGCATGATCTCATCGTTCAGGTCATGAATCTGAAGGCATACATCATTGAGTACTGTCATTCTCTAGACATTCAGTATGTTCTATCACTATCTCATATGACTGAACCAGAAAGAATTGGAAGCTTACCTTTGATGTTTATCAAATCAATCTTAATGTATCCCACCAATCATCCCATTATTGTCTCTTAGGGCATACATACCAACATATTGTACATATGGAGATGTAAACAATGTATGATTACAAAGATTTTTTGTGAGAAGGTAAATGAAATGATGTTTTTTCCATCTAACGGTTGGATTTTTTAAAAATTCTCCCAATTTGTAGTTATTCAAATGCCTCTCATGCTTTCACCGTAGGATGTTTCTCACTGGATCACTACTATCTCTCTCACTATATATATCATTACAAGCTTGCGATAGTAATTGTAAAAGAATAGGTCTAAGAAACCAAATAACCAGGTGATTAAGCGGGTGAAGCAGGCAAAAAGTGGCCATTTTTGGTGGCACATTTCGTTGCTATTTAGGGGGTAAATTAAATGGTTGGGGGATAAGCTGATGAAACGATCTCTTAAGTGACGACTCATCCTATTTTTCATTTCACTGGATTTAAGACATTGGAATCTCATCATTATTCAACAACATCATATTATATCACAAATAAGCATATTAAACATGATTCATACCATATTAATGAAAAAATAGAGTTTACTTACATTAATCCCCTCATATCCATACTTCAATTATACTCTTAGAACTAGAATTAGAATGAAGCAATGATTATATTTTATTTGCATTCTACACATTTTTGATAAAAATGATATATATTTTGACTACCATCCGAGTTATGGTATATTCTACATTTAATGCAAATTAATCATGTCTAGGCTAATGAGGGATTAACACGTCAAAAACTACCAACTGATTCACTCCAGCCTCAGGTCTAGGTCTGGCCAGTGCGCTCATGCCTCATCGACACCATGACCATGCAGATTGGGTGTTTGGGAGAGACTAAATGACCCATGTACCCTCCCACACTATGCTTTTTGTCATCATACAAGGAGGTGCAATTCAGTCGTTATGTCACATGAATTCCTTTCCCTTCCATGGATCGACTCGAGCTGTTGCTCAATGAGCCATGACAAGGTCAACTATATGGTTATATCTTAAGTACAAGGTCTAAATATGCTAATAGAGGCCATGGCCGAGTCTTACAGCCTCTACCAAACTGGTTGAACCCTTTAGGGTTGTCATGGTGAGTCTAAAAAGGTCGAGAAGTCTATAGTCTATGTACAAATGGTTGGAAATAGTGTAATAGTAGCAGATAAGGTGTAGACTAGATATTTATTGAAGTTGAGCTTGCAATGCCATCTATGACCTTTCATGTGTCATCTCAGTTTGATCCCATGGCTGGGTAGTGGTTGGGAATGCTCTAGATAAGGTCCTTGATTTCAGGCCTTCCTGTTGGGGCCAACCTAGTTCAGGGTAGAAGCTTGAGGGTTTTTGCAATCTCCAAGATTGGTTCTCCCCTCAAGACCTTCAAGAAGTCCCACTAGACTAATAAATTGGTCCCTAGTGGTGTAGATTCATGGATCCTTCATTAGACTATCATGGAAGAAGGAGGAGCAGGAGCAATAAGGTGTAGGGTTCAGGTGGGCAATTAGGCATCAGGGTTCATTGCTCAGGGTTAGGTGAAGGCCAATGATGCCTTATATAGGTACATGTTCAGGGTAAAGGCGACTTCCATCCATCCCTATCTTCCTAGAATTAACCGATATTTAGGCGTTATCTCGTTAGGGGAAGATAACAACAAAGTGAGGGTTTTTTGAGTTTGAGTTATCCTCTTAAACCCAAAGGTACCTTTAGTTGGCATTGATGTAGGCTTGAGAGGGAGATAGAAAGTCTAGTTATGAATAGGTATTTGGCTCTCATAGGGAGGAGTATAGACTGGGTGAGGGAGTAACATTCTTTTATCATATATCTACCTGGATCCCAGAGTCCTAACCTAAGCAAACTCTACTTTCCATCCAAATATTTCTCCTTTAGATAAAAACCTTAAAATACAAAAGTAATTTTATAAGCCACTTATGATACTCAAGTGATCCCAAACTCTGCCATATGTTTATATTGATCTTATCTTTTCTTAGGCTAAATATTAGCTCCAAACTAATCCATTACTTACTCCAAACTTTCAATTCAAGTAATTAATATATAAGTACTAAATTAATCACCTAGGTCACAAGGCAATTTAGAATATCTTGAAAATTCATTTGTCAGTTAATATATATTTATCCTTCAACTAAAAATATTTTATAGATATCTATTATGATCATGAGATAGCAAATTCTCAATTGTTCCCTCAAGGACCCATATCTAAACCCTTTTGGCCCAATTGGGCTTGAATTGGGTTCCAACTCTCATGTTTATGTTCGCCGATCAAAGGGTCCACAAACCTTATTATTATCTTAATTACAACATTACGACTTTAATCATCATACTATCTTAGTTTAAGCCTCATATTAATACATTTACTCAACATTAAATTGTTTATTTATATTTAAGACTCAATCAAAGTCTGGGGCTCATATTATCAACCAAGGTAATAACATACCTGTCATAATTCTACTTTTGTTATCGTATCATATCATTAAGTTAAAACTATAAAATTCCCAAATTTTTAGAATGTGGTACTCTATCACACAATAGAAATAGAAATTAATAATTATCTAGATAAGAATGTACCCCACTAATCGACAAGAGATGTCTCAATAAGAATTATAGTGACTCAAAACTAACTATCATCATTGACATCCTATTTTGGTCATTCATTCAGTGATTAAGGTCAGATATGTTCTCTAGATAAAGTGCAGTTTCATCCCATTTATTACACACCCGTCAATTTTCTATCTATTTATTCTACACATTTTACTCACTCACACGGTTTAGGGGTTCACAAACAAAAATATCTTTCTCTGGACTTAAACGTAATTTGACAAATAATGGTGATTTTATATGCCGCTTTTAAATAAATTCCAATTGAATTACTGTGAGTATAATATTTATTTTTCAAATGTCATGGGATATTTGATTGTCATTATCTTAATAGATTAATCTTAACGCAAAATCTATTTCTTTTGATAAAAAGGAGGACTTCACTCCTGAGTTTTATATCTATATTCCTTTTTTAATTGAGTTTTATTCATTACAAAACTCAATCCCCTGATCAAAACCACTTTTTATTCGAGATATCTCCAAAACATTTCTGTAAAATTAGAATCTCGAATAGAAAATATTTTCTTCTTTCCTGCCCACAAACAATAGGTGAAATCTTGCATTCTACTAGATGCCATGTGGTGGAATCTCACATTCTGTGTGTCTTCTCTTATTTGCTAAAGATCGAAATTGTAGATCTCGGCCATTTTAGTGTATAAAGAGATCTGGCTCTAAAAAATGGAAGGGATTCAAACCCTTCACACTTAGTTAGTTTGAAAAGTCAAAGGGTTTGCCAAGAATTAGGTATTCAGTTATTGGTCTAAGGCCCCAAAAGCCTGACTCATATGCCCCATGAAGAATAGCGTTCCTCCTACTAAGTACTAAAATCTTTTTCCTTGTTTCATACTATAAACACCCACCATAGCCACCATTCGTTAGTGTCCCTTTTGACTAAGTTGAAGCAAGAGAGAAAACTATTCCACTATTTTAGTGTTAGTTTCCAAGTGACTAGAGGATCATTGTTCTACCACAACTGGTTCTCCCATCCCACAAGGCTACTGATATGATAAGTGGGCAATGGGTTTGCGTATTTTTCATATAATTTGAATAACCACTCTTAAGTTTCTATCTACATTTGCTTAACTATTTATTCATTTGTTCTAATTGTTTATTCAAATGCCATATATGTAAACATGAATTGATTGTGACTGCCATCATATTATCTATTTGAAGTCATAACTTCTAGATCTATATTTACTATTGTGTAGTCTAGTTGTTCATTTTTTTGCTACATTTACTACCCCTTGTTTGTGATTGAATATTGATTCATCCCTATTTTAGGGCTTAATATTGTGTCTTTTTGCTCTTCAATCACATCTATACCTATTAGATTACATGTTATTTCCCCTAATATGCATATTTGTGTAAAATGCACTTATGGACATTATTTGCATGTTTTTCAGGTACTTGGACCACACTTGGATGGACGAGAGAGATGGAGGGGCCCAAAGAAGGCCCCAGAGCTCCCCCAACCTACCCCTAGTGGCCAAGAGTCAAGCTTTAGCAAAGAAGTCCATGGATAACAAAGTTTGAAGCTCAAAGTGCAAGAAAAGCCCCCAGCACGGCCGTGGTAACACAGAACGGTCATGCTGCAAATGAAGAAATCACATGAAAAATCTCAGTTTTGAAAGCAGCTGCAGAGCATACTCTACCACGGCCGTGCTACGCAGCACGGCCGTGCTGCGACCACCCACCACGGCCGTGCCACGCAGAACGGCCGTGCTACCAGATCCCACCACGGCCGTGCTACGCAGCACGACCGTGCTACCAACTCCCACCACGGCCGTGTTATGCAGCACGGCCGTGCTACCAACTCCCACCATGGTCGTGCTATGCAGCACGGCCGTGCTACCCTCAACCCACCACGGCCGTGGTGACCACCACGGTCGTGGCCTTTTCAGCCCATATTTGACCACCAACCTGACATTTAGCCATTTTAATTCCCACGACCATGCCCATACACCACGACCGTGGCCTACCCTACCCACCACGACCGTGGTGACCCACCACGGCCGTGCTACTCACAAAACTCACCTAGTTTTCACTGTTTTGCCCATTTTGCCCTTACTTGACCTAGTGCTTCCTCCCCACACCTATATATACCTAGGTGGCGCTGGAGCACGAGGTTGGCTACCTTCTACCCCTTCCTAGCTCCCCAAATCACCACCCACTCCATTCCACTCCAAATCCACCTCAAATCCAATCTATTTCACCTTTTCCACCACATAACCCCCCATATCTAAGCCTTCCATCCACCTCCAACCATCATCCCACTCCATTCCATCCAAGAAGTAGGAGGAGGACGACCTGCTGCTACTGGAGAGAGGATTGACAACCACTACTTTGAGCTCCATGGCCACCTCCATCTTCTTCTCCTTTCTTTTTGTATTTTCTATTTCCATGAGTAGCTAGGCCCCCTTAGGTGGGCTGTTTGGGGTCAAATATGTTACTTTGATACCATGTTGGGGGAAAATGACATGTAAACTTTGTAATTCCATTTGTTAATGGTTATGTTCTATTTGCATCTCATTCTCCATGGATTTCTTGTTGGTTTGTGTGTGAAATCACTTAGGAATTTAGGCAAATTGCTTATATGAGTGAATTTTGGGATTTGCCCCTAGGTCCAATTCTTGGATCCCTAGGCTGCCTCCCATCTTCCTACATCTTAATCAATCTCCCTAAGCCTAAGTGAGAGATCTAAGTAGCTAGATTGGATAATTCTAGTGCAATTAGCATGGAGCCTTCTCAAGGCTAGAATGTGGGGGAATTGGGGTCCAAAACCCTAATTTCACCCCCATTACTACCCTCGGCCCCTAATTGCCCTAGGAATGTCTAATGTAGAAACCTAGACTTGATTAGACTCTAATTGGATTAAACCTAATCCCTAACCCAATTGAGCCTCGTAAGGGTAGTAGGGGGTGTTAGGGACTAGTTCCCCTATACACAACCTAGCATATCCATGGCCAGTTAGTAGCTTAGGTTAATTCATTAGACTCTAACTTGTTGTTTGGTTTGGATAATCTAAATGGAATCATAATGTTCACATGTCACCCCCAACTTAAGTGATAAGTTCATACCCCTAAACAGCCCACACATCCCTTTATTGCTTAAAACCCTAGTTTTGTGCTTGCTTAGCTTAATTAGCTATTTTCTTGCTTAGTTAGCTTCTTGCCTTGCTCTTGCCTTGTTTATGCTAGTGTAGTTCTTTAATTGCTCTTTTACTTCTCTCTTGCTTGCCTTAGTGTAACTTGCCTTTCATACCTAGCTTAATCCTTTCTTGCTTGTTTAGCCTTAATCTAGTCTAGGGTTAACGTAGATTTCATTCTTGCCTTTAATTCCTCACTTGTTCATAGTAGTTTAACAATCAAAATCAACCTTCAAACCCTTAACCCTAGTCTCCGCAGTAGGAACCTAGCCAAACTAACCTAGCTCTAGCGCCCCCTCTTTTCCCTGTGGATCGACCCTATACTTGCTGCCTTCCTATACTACGACACGACCCCGTGCGCTTGCGGGTGTAGTGTTTTAGTAGACGTAGGTAGCTAGTTTAGGTTTATACATTTTGAAAGCAAACCCCCATCCATCATGCATTCCGACCTCGTGGGGTGTAAAAGCACCACTAGCGGGGACGCACCAAGCTTTCTGGCGCCGTTGTCGGGGATTAGAGGCGCTCGGCCTAGCTAGTTAGTTTTGCTTTGACTTTTCCTACTGCCCTCATCATTGCTATTCTTTATTCATTACTCTTTGCATTCGTTGTGTATATTGGTTTGCTAACTTGCTTTCTTTTGTTTGGTTGTGCCTTGTGCATGTGACAAGCCACTCGGAGAAGACAAGATGGAAGGCCAAAATGCACAAACCCATCCATTTCCTCCACCACCCTACCTCCAAGGCTATCCTAAGCCTTACACACCGCCACCACCTCCATTAACACAACCTTCCCACCACTTCACTTTCCAACCTCAATTCCCTCCTCCACTACCCTACCTCCAAGGCTATCCTAAGCCTTACACACTGCCACCACCTCCATTGCCAAAACCCTCCTACCAGTTCACCTTCCAACCTCAATTCATTCTACCACCTCCATCAACACAACCCTCCCACCAATTCACCTTCCAACCTCAATGCCCTCCTCCACCTAAAGTCCAACAACCATCAACACCGATGCCACCAGCACAACTATCACATGCTCCCCCTACTTCCCATGAACAAATGAATATGATTGAGACCCCTCTCTTTGGTGCCTATGAAGACCCATTCCTCAAGAGAGAGAAAACCTATGGCATGAGATTTCTAAGGGTCTCAAGGTTGATTAAGATCTATGATGATGATCCCCAAGGAGAGAGAATTGCTGAAAAATACTTACGAAGCTCGCATGACCCTTGGGAGGAAGATCAATCAAGGAAAGCATTTGACAGGATTGCTTATGATGGGGGTGAAAACATTTTGTTTTTGGACCATGGTTGATGGTGAAAGAACAAGAAGCCTGGCTGAAGGCATGAAACTTAGCACTTGTGGGAGGCAAGCAACATAGGTTTGGGAAATTTTGACCCAACCTTCACTTTTTGATACAATTGCTTTGCTTTTACACTTTCCAAGAAAACACACACACACACACTTTATGCTTGATGGTTTTTGTTGTTTATGTCATTTTAGGACAGGTACATTGGAAGGAGAGTGATGCATGGATGATATTGATAAGGAGGAGAACAAAAATGAAGAGAAAATTGCAAATCAGTAGAGAATCTACGGAAAGGATATTAGCACGGCCGTGCCACACAACACGGCCGTGTTGCATGCATTCCAAAATGGGCGCGGTGCACACCACGACCGAGGAGGCTATCCCCTACTCAATGGACACATTGGGATCTCTCTCCCCTCTTGGCATTTATCTACTACGACTCCATGCCCTCTACCCTACCATTCTGAGCTTCTATTTCATGTTGAGGACAACATGGTTTAAAAGTTTGGGGTGGTAGGGCGGTAAGCCCCTGTTTACCCCACTTTCTTCTATGTTCCTTGTTCTAAGTTTTTGCTCTAGATGAATGAACAATATAACCATCTCTCATATTTGTGCATCCATATTTTGTGTGCTTGTTTTGCATACTTGCATGCCATGTAGTTTGCTTCCTTGCTATTTTTGCGTAATTTTCAAAAATTTTGCTCTTTTTGCCATGCATTGCATATCATGTAGATTTTTGGTAATTTTTGCATGTTTTAGCTAGGATTTGCTTGTTTGCCATTTTAAGTTTAATAATATAGGTTTAGATGTGATTGAAGGCAACTTGGCACCATTTTGGCCAATTTTGCCCAAATTTGAGATTTCTTGTCTAAAAAGTGTGTTTTGACCCAATCTCTACTATTTTGAGTAAAAATGATGACCTTTGACAAATGCAAGTGAATTATCATTGTTTGTTGCTAAGTGGTATCAATGTTTGACTTTTTACATGTGCACCACCTCTCTTATGATTGTGATTGAATTGGTTGAATTGTGAAATTGAGCAAGCTTTGAACGCTTAGTGTTTGTGGAATTGCTTGTTTGATATATCAATTTCATTTTGTTCATTCATGTGGTGTGATATATTGGATGAAGTGTTGGATTAATTCTCATGTAGGATGTCTTATGTGGAAAATCATACCAATGACCCCTCTTTGACCCGAGTATTCTTCCACCATCTTCATACCCCTCCGCTTCATAAAAAGATGCCAAAGTGCACATATTAGCTGTGGCCACCTCAAAAAGTTTGGGGTGGCCACATCTCTATCTCCCCGCGTGCTTCACTCTATCCACCATATGCCCTGTCTACACCAAGGGAAAGGAAAAGAAAAGAAAAGAAAAAGAAAAGCAAAATAAAATAAAAGGATGCTCCTATTTAAGAGCATTCAAATAAAGAAAAGATGAGTGTGTAAAAACACTCCAAAAATCTTACCACAACCCTTTCTTCCACTTTCATACCCATTGAGCCAGGAAACATCAAACTTAGCTCATTTTACCCTTTTCCGCAGCCACGTGGGTCATTTGGTGTGATTTGAGATATAAGATTGAATGCATGAATGTGAAACAACACTCCTAGTCATTCTTGATTAACGCCACCATGAAACGGTTTACCCGGAACTTAATGGAAGAAATATGGATAACATGTGTATTCTAGGTGCTATATTTGAAGTTCATATGCTTTGTGCTCTTTTCATGATTGGATTGTGAAAGAAGGAGAGGAGAGAGGTGAGATGCATGTACTTAGTCATCTTTGATCCCATTCAGCAACAATCATCTTTTATATTGCATTTGTCATTTCTTTTTGTGAAAGTTTGTAGAGAGATTGAGTTGGAGCATACTTGAGGACAAGTATGTTTCAAGTTTGGGGTGGTGATTCAGCCCTATTTTAGGGCTTAATATTGTGTCTTTTTGCTCTTCAATCACATCTATACCTATTAGATTACATGTTATTTCCCCTAATATGCATATTTGTGTAAAATGCACTTATGGACATTATTTGCATGTTTTTCAGGTACTTGGACCACACTTGGATGGACGAGAGAGATGGAGGGGCCCAAAGAAGGCTCCAGAGCTCCCCCAACCTACCCCTAGTGGCCAAGAGTCAAGCTTTAGCAAATAAGTCCATGGATAACAAAGTTTGAAGCTCAAAGTGCAAGAAAAGCCCCCAGCACGGTCGTGGTAACACAGAACGGTCATGCTGCAAATGAAGAAATCACATGAAAAATCTTAGTTTTGAAAGCAGCTGCAGAGCATACTCTACCACGGCCGTGCTACGCAGCACGGTCGTGCTGCAACCACCCACCACGGTCGTGCCACGCAGCACGGCCGTGCTACCAGATCCCACCACGGCCGTGCTACCAACTCCCACCACGGCCATGTTATGCAGCACGACCGTGCTACCAACTCCCACCACGGCCGTGCTATGCAGCACGACCGTGCTACCCTCAACCCACCACGGCCGTGGTGACCACCACGGTCGTGGCCTTTTCAGCCCATATTTTGTTGGATAAATTGGATATTATGATAAATCCCTTTGTTTCGATGATGACAAACATTTCATTCTTATTAATCTAACGAGCTACTTAAGTGTGCAGGAACAAGGTGATGACAAAGTTCTAGGGAATCCTTACGCTTGAATGTTTATAAATGTCATACAATATAATCATTTGTAAACTTGTACAAATATATAATGTACAAGTACTTAGACTTCATGTAAATCAAGCGTTAGATCTCCCTAGCTAAACACCACACTTAGTTAGGTCATCTCCTTCTAATAGATCACATAATGCACACTCATGCACATACTTAGTATCTTAATTAAAAGATTGAAAACAGAGTCAATCTCGGTCGACCACACTCCTCGACCGAGACACTCTCGGTCGACAAACTTCTCGACCGAGATTGACCAAAAGTAGCCGTTAGACACAGCAGTTGACAGTTGCAAATCAACGTTAATCCAGAGAGCCTGTCGGTCGACAAATCCTCGACCGACTGGGCATCTCGGTCGACAAGTCCTCGACCGAGATGGTCTCTGACAGCAACTGCAGAATTAATTAACTAGCCGTTGTTAATGCGCCTAACTTATTCCTAACGGCTAGTTAAGCACTAGGAACCCCCTAGAAGTTGTCTAGAACGTCCTTAAGCATACTTAGGCCATTCCTATAAATAGGACAAGCCATAGGACACTAGAACACATTTTTTGTTACACTTGAGAATACACTTGAGCATACTTGAGCAATCTTTTGCAAGCAAATTTGAGCACTGTGATCATTGGCCTACATTCTCCTTAGCTCAATCTCGTGTCCTATAGGCTAGATTCTCCTACCTACAGCAATCACAAGATCACATACTTGGCTAGGAGATCTTACGCTTGATCTAGGCATATCAAGCCTTGGGCTTAAAGGATAAGTTGTAATTTCTGTTTTCCTTTCTTGTTCCTGTTTATCTTGTGTACTCTCCTTGCTACTCCTAGGGTTGGAGGCTGCGGATTGGAGAGGGTTGACTTCTCAGGTGGAGAAGGGGACTTCAAGCTACTTCAAGAAGGCTATCGCAGGGGAAGCTACTTCATAAGGCTGGTGCAACGGGAGTTGGTGCATCTACTTCAAGGGAAGGCTGCTTCAAGGTTGGCGATTACTTCTAGGTGAAGGCTGCTTGAAGGGTTTAGGAAAAGAGATTGTATTTTATGTAAATTCCTAGAAGAGGTAATAAAATAAATTTCTTTTCAAATCCCGGTTGGGTAAGCAACCGGGTAGTGGACTGACGGCTATAGTATTTGCTATAGTTGGAACCACTCTAAACCTTGTGTCTCCTTGTCCAATATTTTCTTTGTGGTTGTTGAAGTGCAATAATTGTTAAATTATCTATAAAACTCTATTCACCCCCCCTCTAGAGGTTTTCAATTGGTATCAGAGCAGGCTTCAAGGAGCCCTAACAAGGTCTTGAAGAGATAAAGGGAGGAGGTGACTACAACCACAAGAAAAGGAGCATGGACCAAAGTTCGACAAGTTGCAATTGGTGCTTAGGAACAAAGCACTCTACGTCTAAATGTCCATGGAGGTCAAAGAAAGGAGATGCACATAAAGAGTGTTTCGTTGCTACAATAAGTGAGGAAGAAGAAGAAGAGGTAAGCTTGCTTGATTTACCCAAGGAGGAGTTAGTTGCTATCATTGAAGAAACACATAATAAATATGTTGAATGCAAAAAGAAGTTAAAGAAATCCAGTAAAGAAAATGATGATCTAAATGCTAGACTTCTTTCTCTTACATCCGAAAATGACGATTTATATGCTAAATTGAATACTCTTGGTTTTGAAAAAGACAGCATTATGTCTGATAATCGTACCTTGAAATCATCTCTAAGTAACAGTGAAGTAAAGATCTTTACTCTAGAAACAAACTATGATCTTCTATGTCAAGAAAAAGCTGAATTGCTTACAAAATTAAATGATTTTCAAAAACAACCTATATTGTGCACCCATGTAGATTATGACAATATAGTGAAAGAAAGAAATATGTTATCATCCAATCTAGACCAAGCAAAATTAGATATCAAGAAAAGAATGGATGAGATCGTTAAGTTGCAACAAGAAGTTAGTAAGTTAAGCAACAATGGAATCCTTGATAGAATATTAGAAAATTCCTATCATCAAATAGGGAGAAGAGGACTAGGTTATAAGCCTAATGAGAAATCCCATCAACAACCTAGAAGAACACAAGCGAGTCAATCTGCTTATATACCTAGAGGCACAAAAATGTATATACCCAAGAATAACCTATATCAAAACCATAGAAAAAGGCTTGAGGTTGATTCAATTTTTTGTCATTATTGCTCACGCCTTGGACATTATTCTTTTTCATGCCCATACAAGAAAAAGCATGTCGAGATGGTATGGGTTCCAAAAACCCCAAATTAAATAGGTTCGACTAAGTTGAGATATGACCAAAGACCTTAATTTGTATATCCTTATGTCTATCTCAACTTAACATTTAGGGATAACAAAATCAAAAATTAAAAGATTTAATAGCACCTTGATACACATATGTTTATCTCAAACTGATCTTTGAAATAATTGAATAAGATACAGCCTATATTGCACTTGAAATATATTTCTGAAATAGTTTCCAGAAACTTGATCGGTCGAGAAGTTGTCGACCGAATAATCCTCGGTCGAGCAACTGTCGACCGAGCATATCACTGTTCTCAGACTGCTGTAAATCTTTACATTGTATGTGAAAATTATTCTTGAAAGATTATATGGAATAAATATTAACTGATCATGCTTACATATGGGAGCGTAGACCACCAAAGATAAGTAAGAACACCGTAGAGAAGATGGGAATTGACTTTGGCCATAAAAGGGCAAGAGTAGAAGGAGAGTCATCACATCAGGATATACCACCCCCTTCTCCTACTAACCTTTCCATTGATCCCATCCAAAATACCCTTACTTATATTGCTGGCTCCCAATATCATCTTAGTAGACAATTAAACTACAATCACCATGCCATGACATACTTAAATCAAAGAATGCAAAACCTTTCTCCTGGCCAAACCGATGAATATCCGCATTCTTTAAACCCTGGCATGCTCAACCCATTTAACCCCTCATACAACTACTACCAACCTCCATCTTCACCATCAATGGATCTTGCACATACTCAATTTTCTTCCATACAATTGCAAGACATAGCTGCTCACTTCCGATTTGACCGAGTTCCCACTTTCCTGGAAGCATATGCGTTGACTACAACTGGTGCTTTGGATTGGCAAACTCTGGTCCAATACTATGGAGCCGAGCCATTCCTTGGGAAAGATCCGGACATCGATGTAATTCTTAAATCTTTCCTGTGAAGTTTTGGAGTTGTAATAGTTGTAATGAAAATGATTAGTCAAATTCTATATGATTGTAATCTTCTTCATGCTCTTGAATGAAATTTGCCATTTTTTTATTCACATGGTTATTTGTTTGGCATATGAGACATCTTCAAAACATGGATTATAAGTTCATTATTGTAGAGCATAACAAATAAGGGAATAATAATTCAAACAGGCAACTATTACAATCAAAATTAAATTTTCAAATAACAAAACAGTTCTCCAGAAACATTCTCGGTCGAGCAACTAGTCGACCGAGCACATTGTCGGTCGAGCAACTGTCGACCGACTGGGTTTCTGTTTTTCCAGATTAACATAAATTGCATACATCTTTGTTAAATCTTGGACATCTTATATATTTGCTTAGTATTCAAACTTTCATCAATCTAAGGGGGAGCAAAGCATAAAAAAAAAAGGGGAGATTATCAAAACTTTGACCATTTGATTAAAGAAGCTTACAAAAATATTATGTGTAGCTGAAAATTTTCAAGAAATTTATGAATTTATTGAAAATGGTATCTTGTATTTACAGGAATTCTCTACCCAAAATAGGGCTTTTAGATGGAGACATTTTTATGTAATCTAAGCTTAGAGGATTCTCATTTAATCTAGGGCTTAACATCCTTTGATTCATGAGAAATCAATATACATTCATCATATGCTTAAAGGAATCTCATATCATTTCAAGGCTTAACATCCTTTGCGAATGATTAAGAAACAAATTGTGGATAAATTAGATAAAAATCCATGTTCCTAATAGGATATCTAATTAAGGGGGAGCATTATATTAAGGGGGAAAAGAAAAATAAAACATTCAACTTGGATATCTTTTTGAAATGACAAAGGGGGAGAAAGAATATAAAAGAGTTTCATCACATCTTGGCCAACACTCACTTGAAAAACATAAATAGCTACAAAAGGTAAATTTTCAGGTATGAAACTCACATGCTTTATATTTCCTTATTTCATATTTAGGAAATGTTTGTCATCTTCAAAAAGGGGGAGATTGTTGGATAAATTGGATATTATGATAAATCCCTTTGTTTCGATGATGACAAACATTTCATTCTTATTAATCTAACGAGCTACTTAAGTGTGCAGGAACAAGGTGATGACAAAGTTCTAGGGAATCCTTATGCTTGAATGTTTATAAATGTCATACAATGTAATCATTTGTAAACTTGTACAAATATATAATGTACAAGTACTTAGACTTCATGTAAATCAAGCGTTAGATCTCCCTAGCTAAACACCACACTTAGTTAGGTCATCTCCTTCTAATAGATCACATAATGCACACTCATGCACATACTTAGTATCTTAATTAAAAGATTGAAAACAGAGTCAATCTCGGTCGACCACACTCCTCGACCGAGACACTCTCGGTCGACAAACTTCTCGACCGAGATTGACCAAAAGTAGCCGTTAGACACAGCAGTTGACAGTTGCAAATCAACGTTAATCCAGAGAGCCTGTCGGTCGACAAATCCTCGACCGACTGGGCATCTCGGTCGACAAGTCCTCGACCGAGATGGTCTCTGACAGCAACTGCAGAATTAATTAACTAGCCGTTGTTAATGCGCCTAACTTATTCCTAACGGCTAGTTAAGCACTAGGAACCCCCTAGAAGTTGTCTAGAACGTCCTTAAGCATACTTAGGCCATTCCTATAAATAGGACAAGCCATAGGACACTAGAACACATTTTTTGTTACACTTGAGAATACACTTGAGCATACTTGAGCAATCTTTTGCAAGCAAATTTGAGCACTGTGATCATTGGCCTACATTCTCCTTAGCTCAATCTCGTGTCCTATAGTCTAGATTCTCCTACCTACAGCAATCACAAGATCACATACTTGGCTAGGAGATCTTACGCTTGATCTAGGCATATCAAGCCTTGGGCTTAAAGGATAAGTTGTAATTTCTGTTTTCCTTTCTTGTTCCTGTTTATCTTGTGTACTCTCCTTGCTACTCCTAGGGTTGGAGGCTGCGGATTGGAGAGGGTTGACTTCTCAGGTGGAGAAGGGGACTTCAAGCTACTTCAAGAAGGCTATCGCAGGGGAAGCTACTTCAGAAGGCTGGTGCAACGGGAGTTGGTGCATCTACTTCAAGGGAAGGCTGCTTCAAGGTTGGCGATTACTTCTAGGTGAAGGCTGCTTGAAGGGTTTAGGAAAAGAGATTGTATTTTATGTAAATTCCTTGAAGAGGTAATAACTTCTTTTCAAATCCCGGTTGGGTAAGCAACCGGGTAGTGGACTGACGGCTATAGTATTTGCTATAGTTGGAACCACTCTAAACCTTGTGTCTCCTTGTCCAATATTTTCTTTGTGGTTGTTGAAGTGCAATAATTGTTAAATTATCTATAAAACTCTATTCACCCCCGCTCTAGAGGTTTTCATATTTGACCACCAACCTGACATTTAGCCATTTTAATTCCCACGACCGTGCCCATACACCACGACCATGGCCTACCCTACCCACCACGACCGTGGTGACCCACCACGGCCGTGCTACTCACAAAACTCACCTAGTTTTCACTATTTTGCCCATTTTGCCCCTACTTGACCTAGTGCTTCCTCCCCACACCTATATATACCTAGGTGGCGGCTGGAGCACGAGGTTGGCTACCTTCTACCCCTTCCTAGCTCCCCAAATCGCCACCCACTCCATTCCACTCCAAATCCACCTCAAATCCACTCCATTTCACCTTTTCCACCACATAACCCCCCATATCTAAGCCTTCCATCCACCTCCCACCATCATCCCACTCCATTCCATCCAAGAGGAAGGAGGAGGACGACCTGCTGCTACTGGAGAGAGGATTGACAACCACTACTTCGAGCTCCATGGCCACCTCCATCTTCTTCTCCTTTCTTTTTGTATTTTCTATTTCCATGAGTAGCTAGGCCCCCTTAGGTGGGCTGTTTGGGGTCAAATATGTTACTTTGATACCATGTTGGGGGAAAATGACATGTAAAATTTGTAATTCCATTTGTTAATGATTATGTTCTATTTGCATCTCATTCTCTATGGATTGCTTGTTGGTTTGTGTGTGAAATCACTTAGGAATTTAGGCAAATTGCTTATATGTGTGAATTTTGGGATTTGCCCCTAGGTCCAATTCTTGGATCCCTAGGCTGCCTCCCATCTTCCTACATCTTAATCAATCTCCCTAAGCCTAAGTGAGAGATCTAAGTAGCTAGATTGGATAATTCTAGTGCAATTAGCATGGAGCCTTCTTAAGGCTAGAATGTGGGGGAATTGGGGTCCAAAACCCTAATTTCACCCCCATTACTACCCTCGATCCCTAATTGCCCTAGGAATGTCTAATGTAGAAACCTAGACTTGATTAGACTCTAATTGGATTAAACCTAATCCCTAACCCAATTGAGCCTCGTAAGGGTAGTAGGGGGTGTTAGGGACTAGTTCCCCTATACACAACCTAGCATATCCATGGCCAGTTAGTAGCTTAGGTTAATTCATTAGACTCTAACTTGTTGTTTGGTTTGGATAATCTAAATGGAATCATAATGTTCACATGTCACCCCCAACTTAAGTGATAAGTTCATACCCCTAAACATCCCACACATCCCTTTATTGCTTAAAACCCTAGTTTTGTGCTTGCTTAGCTTAATTAGCTCTTTTCTTGCTTAGTTAGCTTCTTGCCTTGCTCTTGCCTTGTTTATGCTAGTGTAGTTCTTTAATTGCTCTTTTACTTCTCTCTTGCTTGCCTTAGTGTAACTTGCCTTTCATACCTAGCTTAATCCTTTCTTGCTTGTTTAGCCTTAATCTAGTCTAGGGTTAACGTAGATTTCATTCTTGCCTTTAATTCCTCACTTGTTCATAGTAGTTTAACAATCAAAATCAACCTTCAAGCCCTTAACCCTAGTCTCCGCAGTAGGAACCTAGCCAAACTAACCTAGCTCTAGCGCCCCCTCTTTTCACTGTGGATCGACCCTATACTTGCCGCCTTCCTATACTACGACACGACCCCGTGCGCTTGCGGGTGTAGTGTTTTAGTAGACGTAGGTAGCTAGTTTAGGTTTATAAATTTTGAAAGCAAACCCCCATCCATCATGCATTCCGACCTCGTGGGGTGTAAAAGCACCACTAGCGGGGACACACCAAGCTTTCTGGCGTCGTTGCCGGGGATTAGAGGCGCTCGACCTAGCTAGTTAGTTTTGCTTTGACTTTTCCTACTGCCCTCATCATTGCTATTCTTTATTCATTACTCTTTGCATTCTTTGTGTATATTGGTTTGCTAACTTGCTTTCTTTTGTTTGGTTGTGCCTTGTGCATGTGACAAGCCACTTGGAGAAGACAAGATGGAAGGCCAAAATGCACAAACCCATCCATTTCCTCCACCACCCTACCTCCAAGGCTATCCTAAGCCTTACACACCGCCACCACCTCCGTTACCGCAACCTTCCCACCACTTCACTTTCCAACCTCAATTCCCTCCTCCACTACCCTACCTCCAAGGCTATCCTAAGCCTTACACACTGCCACCACCTCCATTGCCACAACCCTCCTACCAGTTCACCTTCCAACCTCAATTCATTCTACCACCTCCATCACCACAACCCTCCCACCAATTCACCTTCCAACCTCAATGCCCTCCTCCACCTAAAGTCCAACAACCATCAACACCGATGCCACCAGCACAACTATCACATGCTCCCCCTACTTCCCATGAACAAATGAATATGATTGAGACCCCTCTCTTTGGTGCCTATGAAGACCCATTCCTCAAGAGAGAGAAAACCTATGGAATGAGATTTCTAAGGGTCTCAAGGTTGATTAAGATCTATGATGATGATCCCAAAGGAGAGACAATTGCTGAAAAAGACTTACGAAGCTCGCATGACCCTTGGGAGGAAGATCAATCAGGAAAGCATTTGATAGGATTGCTTATGATGGGGGTGAAAACATTTTGTTTTTGGACCATGGTTGATGGTGAAAGAACAAGAAGCCTGGCTGAAGGCATGAAACTTAGCGCTTGTGGGAGGCAACCCACATAGGTTTGGGAAATGTTGACCCAACCTTCACTTTTTGATACAATTGCTTTGCTTTTACACTTTCTAAGAAAACACACACACACACACTTTATGCTTGATGGTTTTTGTTGTTTATGTCATTTTAGGACAGGTACATTGGAAGGTGAGTGATGCATGGATGACATTGATAAGGAGGAGAAAAAAACGAAGAGAAAACTGCAAATAAGTAGAGAAGCTACGGAAAGGATATCAGCACGGCCGTGCCACACAACACGGCCGTGTTGCATGCATTCCAAATGGGCACAGTGCACACCACCACCGAGGAGGCTATCCCCTGCTCAATGGACACATTGGGATCTCTCTCCCCTCTTGGCATTTATCTACTACGACTCCATGCCCTCTACCCTACCATTCTGAGCTTCTATTTCATGTTGAGGACAACATGGTTTAAAAGTTTGGGGTGGTAGGGCGGTAAGCCCATGTTTACCCCACTTTCTTCTATGTTCCTTGTTCTAAGTTTTTGCTCTAGATGAATGAACAGTATAACCATCTCTCATATTTGTGCATCCATATTTTGTGTGCTTGTTTTGCATACTTGCATGCCATGTAGTTTGCTTCCTTGCTATTTTTGCGTAATTTTCAAAAATTTTGCTCTTTTTGCCATGCATTGCATATCATGTAGATTTTTGGTAATTTTTGCATGTTTTAGCTAGGATTTGCTTGTTTGCTGTTTTAAGTTTAATAATATAGGTTTAGATGTGATTGAAGGCAACTTGGCACCATTTTGGCCAATTTTTCCCAAATTTGAGATTTCTTGTATAAAAAGTGTGTTTTGACCCAATCTCTACTATTTTGAGTAAAAATGATGACCTTTGACAAATGCAAGTGAATTATCATTGTTTGTTGCTAAGTGGTATCAATGTTTGACTTTTTACATGTGCACCACCTCTCTTATGATTGTGATTGAATTGGTTGAATTGTGAAATTGAGCAAGCTTTGAACGCTTAGTGTTTGTGGAATTGCTTGTTTGATATATCAATTTCATTTTGTTCATTCATGTGGTGTGATATCTTGGATGAAGTGTTGGATTAATTCTCATGCAGGATGTCTTATGTGGAAAATCATACCAATGACCCCTCTTTGACCCGAGTATTCTTCCACCATCTTCATACCCCTCCGCCTCATAAAAAGATGCCAAAGTGCACATATTAGCTGTGGCCACCTCCAAAAGTTTGGGGTGGCCACATCTCTATCTCCCTGCGTGCTTCACTCTATCCACAATATGCCCTGTCTACACCAAGGGAAAGAAAAAGAAAAGAGAAGAAAAAGAAAAGAAAAATAAAATAAAAGGATGCTCCTATTTAAGAGCATTCAAATAAAGAAAAGATGAGTGTGTAAAAACACTCCAAAAATCTTACCGCAACCTTTTCTTCCACTTTCATACCCATTGAGCTAGGAAACATCAAACTTAGCTCATTTTACCCTTTTCCGCAGCCACGTGGGTCATTTGGTGTGATTTGAGATATAAGATTGAATGCATGAATGTGAAACAACGCTCCTAGTCATTCTTGATTAACGCCACCATGAAACGGTTTACCCGGAACTTAATGGAAGAAATATGGATAACTTGTGTATTCTAGGCGCTATATTTGAAGTTCATATGCTTTGTGCTCTTTTCATGATTGGATTGTGAAATAAGGAGAGGAGAGAGGTGAGATGCATGTACTTAGTCATCTTTGATCCCATTCAGCAACAATCGTCTTTTATATTGCATTTGTCATTTCTTTTTTGTGAAAGTTTGTAGAGAGATTGAGTTGGAGCATACTTGAGGACAAGTATGTTTCAAGTTTGGGGTGGTGATTCAGCCCTATTTTAGGGCTTAATATTGTGTCTTTTTGCTCTTCAATCACATCTATACCTATTAGGTTACATGTTATTTCCCCTAATATGCATATTTGTGTAAAATGCACTTATGGACATTATTTGCATGTTTTTTAGGTACTTGGACCACACTTGGATGGACGAGAGAGATGGAGGGGCCCAAAGAAGGCCCCAGAGCTCCCCCAACCTACCCCTAGTGGCCAAGAGTCAAGCTTTAGCAAAGAAGTCCATGGATAACAAAGTTTGAAGCTCAAAGTGCAAGAAAATCCCCCGGCACGGCCGTGGTAACACAGAACGGTCATGCTGCAAATGAAAAAATCACATGAAAAATCTCAGTTTTGAAAGTAGCTGCAGAGCATACTCTACCACGGCCGTGCTACGCAGCACGACCATGCTGCGACCACCCACCACGGCCGTGCTACGCAGCATGGCCGTGCTACCAACTCCCACCACGGCCGTGTTATGCAGCACAGTCGTGCTACCAACTCCCACCACGGCCGTGCTACCCTCAACCCACCACGGCCGTGGTGACATTTAGCCATTTTAATTCCCACGACCGTGCCCATACACCACGACCGTGGCCTACCCTACCCACCACGACCGTGGTGACCCACCACGGCCGTGCTACTCACAAAACTCACCTAGTTTTCACTGTTTTGCCCATTTTGCCCCTACTTGACCTAGTGCTTCCTCCCCACACCTATATATACCTAGGTGGCGGCTGGAGCACGAGGTTGGCTACCTTCTACCACTTCCTAGCTCCCCAAATCGCCACCCACTCCATTCCACTCCAAATCCACCTCAAATCCACTCCATTTCACCTTTTCCACCACATAACCCCCCATATCTAAGCCTTCCATCCACCTCCCACCATCATCCCACTCCATTCCATCCAAGAAGGAGGAGGACGACCTGCTGCTACTGGAGAGAGGATTGACAACCACTACTTCGAGCTCCATGGCCACCTCCATCTTCTTCTCCTTTCTTTTTGTATTTTCTATTTCCATGAGTAGCTAGGCCCCCTTAGGTGGGCTGTTTGGGGTCAAATATGTTACTTTGATACCATGTTGGGGGAAAATGACATGTAAACTTTGTAATTCCATTTGTTAATGATTATGTTCTATTTGCATCTCATTCTCCATGGATTGCTTGTTGGTTTGTGTGTGAAATCACTTAGGAATTTAGGCAAATTGCTTATATGTGTGAATTTTGGGATTTGCCCCTAGGTCCAATTCTTGGATCCCTAGGCTGCCTCCCATCTTCCTACATCTTAATCAATCTCCCTAAGCCTAAGTGAGAGATCTAAGTAGCTAGATTGGATAATTCTAGTGCAATTAGCATGGAGCCTTCTCAAGGCTAGAATGTGGGGGAATTGGGGTCCAAAACCCTAATTTCACCCCCCATTACTACCCTCGGCCCCTAATTGCCCTTGGAATGTCTAATGTAGAAACCTAGACTTGATTAGACTCTAATTGGATTAAACCTAATCCCTAACCCAATTGAGCCTCGTAAGGGTAGTAGGGGGTGTTAGGGACTAGTTCCCCTATACACAACCTAGCATATCCATGGCCAGTTAGTAGCTTAGGTTAATTCATTAGACTCTAACTTGTTGTTTGGTTTGGATAATCTAAATGGAATCATAATGTTCACATGTCACCCCCCAACTTAAGTGATAAGTTCATACCCCTAAACAGCCCACACATCCCTTTATTGCTTAAAACCCTAGTTTTGTGCTTGCTTAGCTTAATTAGCTATTTTCTTGCTTAGTTAGCTTCTTGCCTTGCTCTTGCCTTGTTTATGCTAGTGTAGTTCTTTAATTGCTCTTTTACTTCTCTCTTGCTTGCCTTAGTGTAACTTGCCTTTCATACCTAGCTTAATCCTTTCTTGCTTGTTTAGCCTTAATCTAGTCTAGGGTTAACGTAGATTTCATTCTTGCCTTTAATTCCTCACTTGTTCATAGTAGTTTAACAATCAAAATCAACCTTCAAAACCTTAACCCTAGTCTCCGCAGTAGGAACCTAGACAAACTAACCTAGCTCTAGCGCCCCCTCTTTTCCCCGTGGATCGACCCTATACTTGCCGCCTTCCTATACTACGACACGACCCCGTGCGCTTACGAGTGTAGTGTTTTAGTAGACGTAGGTAGCTAGTTTAGGTTTAATAAATTTTGAAAGCAAACCCCCATCCATCGTGCATTCTGACCTCGTGGGGTGTAAAAGCACCACTAGCGGAGACACACCAAATATCCTTTATCATCTCTCTCTATTTCCTACACTTTTCATCCCAATGCATTGGGATGAATCTAGATTGTAGGAGATTCTAAGGCAACTGGGATGTCTTAACTAAATATTAGAATTGTAGGGATGATGATGGGAAATCCATAGTCATCTCTAGTTCTCAAATATTCATAAATAAACATATTTCTTTTCCCATATTTTACCATTTTGTTTCCCTAATCAAGCAAACCACCACTTTTTAATGAAATCTAGGATACAAATAGCAATACCATTTTCATAGGCAATGTAGGGATACCTAACACCTTCCTCGATTGTAATAGGATTGTTGAATCTATTGTTTTCCATACCTTTTGAGCTTATATCCAACCTTTGGAGTAGTCAATTTTTGTTGGTCTGTTTGTGCTTTACCACTGATTTAAATGCTTACACTCGATGTTCCATGTTTTGAACATAAAACATGGTGGTGAATCCAAATATTCTTTATTTTATTTGTTAACATATTTATGATTTTTACATTGGTTGTCGAGTCTAAAATCTCATAGGACTTTTCTCATTGGTAAAGTAGTCTAGATACTTGATGAATCTCTATTTATCATGTTTCTAGTTGCATTTTTATAATTATTTTTTCATGTTTCTATTGCATTTCACTTCATGTTTTACTTTTTTAGGTTTTTAGTAGTTTATGTAATTTATTTGATATTTAATACATTTTTGTGTTTAATCTATAGGGTTTTGAGGCAAGTAGATGAAAGAACTAATTATCCCTATAATAAAATCCCAAAAAATGATGAAAGAGTGGATATCTCACTCCCCATTTCTGACCACTGGAGTGAAGATCACTAAAGTATAGTTGGTCAAAAAATTGGCCATAACGTTCACATACAAACTTAGCATTGGATGATTCAAAAGACATTGGATGTACAATTCAATTATATATATATATATATATATATATATATATATATATATATATATAGTTCATTGATTGAATCACGCTTGACTTGGTTTGTGAATTGGTGAACTAGGTTGTAGACTAAGGGATATCTTTGTGGAGTAGATGAATCGCCCGACTCACCTAGTGAGTTGGTCAAATAGTCTGAGATTTCAACCATAGAATAATCCTAAAGCTTTGATGCCTTATGAGTCACCCAACTCACACATGTGTCTCATGACTCAATTGTAGCAAATCTTCCCCAAGCAAAGTTCGGTCACCCAACTCATTCTACAAGTCAGGCAACTAGAAAGTACACCATACACTAAAATGTCTCTAGATTCCACTTCCAATGTCAGAATATGTGTTGGAAATGGAATTTGATTATATATAAAACAAGTAAATTTATATATTCTTTCCAGTTGGCTAAATGTCTCTAGAGTCACCCATTTTGTAGACCCTAGAAATTTGTAGCAAATCACAATCATCTGATTAATTCATATTGTTTTAAGATTTTTCCATCTGATATGAAAGGATATGCAGGACGTCCAATATAAGGGCCCATGACCTATCTCCCCCATCTATAACTTTGATTGTCAAAGGAGACAGCTAGAGATGGAAGTCAACAACTTGACATGGAGACATGCTATCTCGATGGACATGACTAGAGACTTCACTTATCATTCTGGAGTGGTGATGAGACCACTGAGCTTCTCCCCTACACTATTCTTTGTCCATGATCATCTTCTTCTCTCTCTTTTTGTATCAGGAACATGATTAGAGAGTAGATCATTTACTGGGGTGTGGTAATTAGCCATGTTGCTCATATCTTATACTCTCATGTGACAATTGCTACTCAGATGGATTTTTGGATTGATTATTGATTGATTGATTTTATGCTTTATGGATTAGCTACCTATCTCACATGATTGTTAGAATCCTACATGTAGAGATATTGAAATATAGGATTAGAACACGAATCATTGTCATTGAACTCCATATGAGACCACAGAAGGAAGTTCTTTGGGGCTACAAATTAAGGATCCATAGGTAATGAAACCTCAAGCCTACTTGGAAATCTACCATTATCAATTTTATACTCTAAAAGGATTTAAAAATCCTTGGCCCCAATCTAAATAGCAATATGTATGAGTGATGTAATGTGAGTGTAGGGATACACATGCAATGGCAGTGAAGTCATGTGCCCCACGTTGGATCCATGGAAATGGTGTGGGATTCTAGTATAGGTACCAGTACAACATTAAGATGGACGTCCAAAGGCCTTAAAAACGTACCACTCTCCTAGTACTAAATGATTGATTACAGTCATTGTAGTCATGAGGTGTATTGAGAGAAGTACCTTTATCCACTGAAATCAGGATACTCCTTGATGAGTGCCATCTATCCATAGAGAAGATAAGGATCAACCCCTCCCACACAGTCATGCTTGAGTGAGGACATAATGCAAATCTAAACTCATGGATAAAAAGGGGGGATGTCTGCTGCCTGTGCATATGTCCTATTTGTGTTGCTAAAATATTGTTGAGATTATTGCTAACCCTTTTCCTGTGCAGATTTCAAAGCAATCCTTTCCAAAGATTAACAATCTTAAACTCAAATTTCAAAATACTTTTCAAAGATTAACAATCTCAAACTCAGATTCAGAACAATGTTTTTCAAAGATTAACAACCTCGATTCCTATTTCAAACAATTATTTTCAAAGATTAACAAACTCAAATTTAGATTTCAAAACAATATTTTTCAAAGATTAACAACTCAACCAATCTTTTGTTAAGAAACTCGATAAGGGGATCCGTCCCCAACTTTGGTGAATATGAGGGTTCCTCCACGTCATGTAAGACATCATTTGCCCATGCCAGGTCCCGCCCCACCACGCTCTTGGATTATGAC
The DNA here is from genome assembly GCA_963693085.1 of Alisma plantago-aquatica. Lineage (NCBI taxonomy): Eukaryota > Viridiplantae > Streptophyta > Magnoliopsida > Alismatales > Alismataceae > Alisma > Alisma plantago-aquatica. The sequence goes on along the minus strand of OY856409.1, from coordinate 1,276,692,711 downwards.
CTTAAAATAATCCCACTTCAACTTTTAAAATCTTTTGGGTCCTGGATGACGACCTAAAATTGGCCCAATCATACACTTCATCTTCCTAAGTAGGGTCCTGAACTAAAACCCAAAACTAGACCATATCTTTTTGATGAACACAACAAAAGGTAGAGGCCAAGCTGAGGCTTCCACCTTACCAACTGTTCCTTATAGGAACTCTGTGGAAAAACCCCTCGAGCTAGGAGGAAACCAGGGTGTCATGGATGATGTCAAGGGTTTCATTTTGGTAACCCCACTGGACAAGGACGTACTGGGGAAGAAGAGTGGTTGATTAAGAAAAGTCAATGGCTTAGTGAGGGTCACCTTAATCTTGACCAACCACTCAAAACCCCACCTTACACCCTACTTTGAATGGCTTTTTTGGGACCATTTCTCAAAGGAACAACATGCCCACCATCTTTTTCTTTCTGCCATGACATCGGCAAACATGTCTTAAACAAAAGTGGATAGGTACCCTTATATAACCCAAGCTAGGGGTAGGAACAACCACCACAAAATAACAAAAAACTACATGCACATTTCATCATGAGAAGAATGCAAGAAATTTGGGAGTATCCCTTACATACACCTCCCTCACTTGGGAGGAAGCCTTTTCAATTTCTTATCTAACATAATATGTGCAGTGGGACCCATCCTAAAGCATATAGTGTTTTCTCATCATATTGCACCCTACTTTTGAATCCCCCTAGTGCTCATTTCAAGACATCATGGGAGCAGAAAGGAGCCCTTACCTCACTCGGTCTAAGAAACAATCACTGCTAATGGATGGGAGCAATAATATGGTCTAAAAATATGATGACACTTCCAAGGGTGAGGCCATCCACAACAAGAAATACAAACCATAAGAGGTGGAGAAAGGCAAGGAAGCCGCCCCATGCTTGGAGCTACAAATTCTCAAGAAGGAATTCCCTCTGAGAAGCCCTCCAACATGCCTTTTCTTCCTCCACCAAGCTTAGTGTATACAAAAGGATGGCACTACCTAAGGTTTGTCAGACAAGGATCTATATTCGCTGAGTCATCAACTTTGTTTTTCCCAATGACATGTAGGGTTCCTACCACCCACCTCAACCAGAGGCATTCCAACCAAGGCTCTATCAGAGCTCATCATTCATGAACATTGGGTCAGTCTCGATCCCTCAGGAGGCATCAATGGCCTTCTTAAATATTGAGGGAGAAGCTGAAGGATAGAAGAAGGAAAGTGAAGCTGCAATCACACAGTAAGAACTCAGCTGAGTAGGACAACACCAGTGCAAAGGTGTAAATGTAATATCTAAATGGATGAGGACCAGTCCCTAGCCCACACCCCATGTATCCCACCCCACTCTTGGTACAACTCATATGTAGGAGGAGGGCATGGATTCCCAATACCCATACATATAGAACTACCAATGATAATCAAACTACTCGTTATGCCCGTGGTAGCCGCACACCAAGAAGATGTCGCACATGAACCCACTACTACAGATCCCCTATTGCTTGAGATCATGCAAAATATCAAACTACTAGAGTGGAAGAAAGACAATGGGAAGACATTCAATGACTTCTTCCACTTTCCAGACGCGAAGCTGCCTGGCAACTTTAGTATGCCAAAATTTCATGAGTACTCTAGAAAGGGGGATCTGATGGCCCATGTCAAGCTGTATTACTCAGATATGGTGGAAGTCTAGAATGATGAAAAAGTACTATACACTATTTTGCACATACCTTAATTGGTCCTGTGGGTCTGGTACAAAAAGAAAGACATGACCGCCACCACCACATGGGCCAAGATGGCTGAGAAGTTTATTGATCACTATACCTAGAATATAGACCAGGTCATGACCAAGAAAGACTTGGAATCATTACAGTAAAAGCATATGAAAGCTTCTTTGAATTTGTCAGATGATGTAGGGAGATTGTCGCTCATCTAGAATTCAAGCCTATGGACAAAGAGGCTTTAGACATGGTGATTCGATTTGCCATACTAGCATTCACTGCTGTCTTATCCTTACAAAGGTACAATACCTTTCCGTAGCTCATAAAAGCAGGTGTATGGATTGAGAATTTTAAAAAAAGAGGGGTTTATCAAAACACATCCCTCATCTTCCAACCATGATCTACTCCCTCAATGACTATCATAAGTCCTAGTGGGTGAAGGCAAAAATGTCAGATGCTATGATGGGAGCTATACTTGTTGGGAAATATGGGCACAAAGTATAGAAGCATAAATAAAAAATTTATCTATCAGTATTCCCACAACAGCAAGATCACGTAGACTACTATGAAATAGGAAGGATGGTTTTAGCAAGTTATACCTGGTCCTAGAGCAAGTCCAACATCAAAAATTGTTTCTTTGCAACTACTAACAAGTTTCTCTTGGACGATGGTTGTGCAACTCCTGGCCTTCACTACAAACATATGTCTGTGAAACCTCCACAATGACTCTGGTGGTTTGGCCACAGACTGCAAGTTGACTTTGCTCTCCTAGAAGCAGCTAAAGAACTCCTGCTTCTAGATTAGTCCATGCGGACCAACTAGAACTCCTGTCGTTCACCAAGAATGGATAGGAAGGAGTTGTCCCTCCCGTTGGTGTACTAGTCACCAACCTACTCTCCCACAATGACAACTTCTCAGTTGTTCTCTCCTGTTTGGCTATCCCTCCCTGTTGGGTAGGACTTTCCTAGACTCTCTTGATTACCACAACTAGAGAGGATAATAGTTGTTAGAGGAATTGATTCGAAGTTGTCTATGTTGTGTCTTGGGAAGCCCCAAGCACCCCTCCCTTTATAGACAGGGTTTGGGTCAGGGTTCCCAACTGTATGGGATTGCGCGGGAGTGGAAAGGATTGGAAGAACTTGAACTTTCACAACCTACGATGGATGAAACAACCATTTCACATGCCCAGATGGTTGTCTGGTGTGCGGAACAATCATCTCTCACTGCCAAACAACCGTTTGGCAGTTTCCCAATCACACACGAATTTGGCAATTTTGATTCCAATTAATGTACATATTAATTTTACTTGCTTTCCAAGTATATGCAATCAAAACTATTCAAGAACATCATGAGCCTTCATTCGGCCCCAACTGGGCCATCTCACTCACGAGAGACATCTGTCTCACTCACCCAGATGGACGTCTGGTGAGTTGAGCAGAATCGGTTGGTTCAATCATATTGAACCGGTCGATTCAAGGGAAGAACAAAGCCAATTCGATCCTTGATCTGCCTGACCACCCAAATGGCTGTCTCAACTACTTGAGACACCCGTATTACTGCCCAAACGGATGTCTCACCCAGTGAGATGGTCATTTGGTAGACCTACTCAGCCAATCGAGTGATCAGTTGCATTAAATGAATGCCTAAACACTTTAGTAATCAACCTAATTGTCATTCAAGATCAAACTCCTCTTCTAGATGAGTTACTATGTGTGTGACCCTATAGGTTCCATGTCATGTTGGTAGTGAATGTCCATAACTAGCTTATGACATCACAATTGAAGAGTGGTGCCTAGTCGCACATCAGTGCTACCCAAGTGAAATGGAAAGTTGGAGAACAACTTCAACCTACGATCTGTGTAAGGTGTTATAATGATTTTATAATTCATTTGTCTCTAATATCCAAGATGAACTTGAGGCATGGAAGGTCATCCTGTTCAATCCATATTCCTTGAACCAAGAGCAGACTGTTTGAGATAATGTGACTTCAATACCATATATTAATTCACATGTGCATGCACATGCGTTTCTCAGTCTCTCTTATCAAGTAGCCATGATATCATACTCTAGTAGGAGGGAAAAATCCCATATCTATCGCTCACAATCTATCCTCTTGTGTGAAAGTCACCGAATCATCACCATTATAACAACCCATGTTTCAGGACTACGTTTGATGATGTTAAAGCATACCCAATGAGAGGTGATGAGTGCAGTGATTTCAAGTCTAAGAATCATAATCACCACCTTCATTATGGGAGATGACTATGACCACCACAACCATGTGTCACTCTTAAGGTGGGTCTGTCTGATAGATTGTTCCCTAGCATGCATCTGTGTGCTTGGTTTGATATTTCCATATCAAGACTAATGAGATTTAGTCATCAACCAACTCACAATCTGATCTTATGTGTTATTGTTGTCTATCAACCTTCCACAATAACAACTGATCATGGACATAATGAGAATATGTATATGTACTCTTAACATCCATATTATCTCATCCACAAGGATAGTAACTTGACAACATACGTTGTCAAGTAATATAATTCTCTTGACATTCAGTATGTATCCTCATTATCTCATAACTGAGTGAAACAGATGAAATGGAAGCTTGCCTTTATATATATGTTATTATTAATCAAATCCTTTTAGGTAATTATGCTGTGTCAATCATCATATGATTGGATCTTCACTGATACCTTACCAACAAACTCCCACTTGCACTTAGAGCCAATCACCAATGGATCTCATCCTTTGTGATGTAAACATGTCCAACATGCTTCTACTGTACTAGTGCCTATGCAGTGGGTTAGCAACACTTTGCTTATAATCAGTATATTGCATGTTTATTATCTCTTTTCTTAGAGATTAAACCACTTTAATATGATATCTGATATTCCTTGCCTAACAATGTGCTCCATTTTTGTCATAGTATTTCTACAGAGTCATCAATGGTTGGAACATGTATACGTTCATCCTATGAACCTTTAGATCCATATCGTATCACTCTCTGGTCATAGCACAAGTACACTCAACTTCTAATGTAGAATAGTATTAAAGGCTATTAGTTCAGAACCTTTCCAACTAATAATCACTTGTCTCTTTGAAATCAAAACATATTTTAATTTGCGATCATTTTTGTCATAATGGAGACTTGCATCGATGTAAACCTTTACATCCAACTCATCCTCTTATTGCTATCCTCATTGACTAGAAATCTATCCTTAAGTACTTCACGAGTACTAATGGATATCTTGAATGACTTTCTAATAACCCTTATTGGAGTTTATATCATCCTATCATGTCCAATACAAGATTATATTGGATAAGCATGTTAACATAATAGATCCACTATTGGGCTGGCCCATGGAATCTTATTCATGATATTTCCATTCTTCATAAGAATCAAAATATAGGGTTCATGAGAGACTAATTTGAATTCTCTCTCACTAAATCCTTCCATGTTGAACTCTTTCAACATATTGCTATTGAACGCAAACTTCCATTGCGAAACATTCAAGAAGTATCACATAGGTCTTGGTCCTTATATCATAAGATGTTTCACCTTATCCTTCATTACTGAAGGTGTTTTTCATGCCAGTTCTCAACATACATAATATTGAGACGTCATTCCTCATCACATGTAGAATATTCATATCTTCTCTCACTAAATCATTTCTAAACATAGATTTCATCTTCTATCTTGATTCAAGTCAAACTCTTTGACTGTCTTGTCAAGTCATGAGATCCCATCTCTGAGGTGCTTGTTTCAATCCCAGATTGAACTTTGTAGTTTATAGACTTAATTTGGATTCATGAAGTTATGAAACCTTTTAGGTTGTGTCACATATACATCCTATAATGTATTCCCTTAAGGAATACAATTTCCATCTTCATATGCAAAATATCATAGTCCATTCTAGCTACAACAATAAGCATGATAATTGGTAAAGGAATTTCTATCATGTCCAACAACTTGAACTTGATTTAAATAAATTCAACCAATATGTCCTTTTATGTTATCTATGTAGGTCTTTACCATAAGACCATATGGCACCCTTAAGGTATACCCTTTTAGGTGGTGCTATCAAGGTCCTACCTTGTTAGCTTACATGGTTTCCATATTACTCAGAAATAGCTTCTAGTTGACTAGTTGGCTCATCATGTATGACCAACCCATCTGAATTGTTGGACTCATAATCCTCCAATCTTAGATGTGTTCTGCTAGAAATATTTTGTTTTGTGTTATATGATGAACTTGAGATTCCACAACAACTTATGATTCTCATTGTTCTCATTGTACCTCTTTGTTGGCTTCAAACACTTTGAGTATTACTTTTACCCCCACTGAATCTTTAGGAACTCAGTTATCCTATTAACAAAACAATTTTGTTATTGGATTGAGGTTAATAGTAATGTTTAACTATCATGGTGTGACGTCCCCGGATTTTGGTTTCTCCAAACCCTATTAGGAATGAGATGTCAAAATCCGAAAACATCATCCAATCATATCAGAAAGCGATGCGGAAGCATAATGCGCATACATGAACATACAACCATAACATTTCTCAACATTCAACACGAAAATTAATTATAACATGAACTATTACATATTTCATTTACACATTGAATAGAAAATTTTACATAAGTCTATGAACATGTATTCTAACAGGATCTTAACACAAAAGGTACAACCTGGACAACTGCTCACTTCCTGTCTTTTATCCCAAGCTAGCTCTGAACCTAAAACATACGTGAAACAATGAATCAACACACAAGGTGTTGTGCACGTGGGTAGAAAGATACATATATTTATGGCTTTCATAATTTGAAAAAGATTTGCAGAAGGAAAGAAAATCATAGAAAACACTTCTTTATTAAGAGAAATATGCCAATTTAAGTCATTTTCCTAGATGAATTGCATTATCAAGGTGGACTAGTACCAAAACATAAATATTGGGCCCATCCCCGTGTACCAAGTACTCTAGGGAAACTCCCCATACACCGTGTGCTCTAGGGAGGTGTACTAGCAAACATTAATCCATTCCCTCGTAAGGGGGATAATGAGCACCTTAAATAACTACAAAGCATCTACTTATCATTTATGTTTACAAGTGATAAAACACCGAGTACTATATAGTGCTACTACATCCAATATTTGCAAATAGAAGAGAGCATACATACATATCATGATTGCAAGCAAGAAAACCATAGTCATATACTTAAATAAAAACCACGTACCTGAGTTTAGAGATTTCTAATCATTCTTTCTCATCTAGACAATCTGGTCATCACCTGATTAATAACAAAACCACATACTATCATCAGATTCTCATCATCTTAACCCTAGTCGTGTTCATTAGGGTTTATATTATCTCATTAGGATATTCCAACGTTTACTTGCATTATTGTCTTATATTTATCTTACTGATGTCATTTTCTAGATTATGATCCATTATCTGAATATTAGGTTCGATATCCCTTTTGTGCACATAATAACCCTAGGTTACATCATTAACCCAGATTAGGGTTTTATAACATGTATTAAGATTCATCTTCATATAACATGGATTATGTTCATCATTATGATCTCATAATTAATACTGAGGTTCCATATACTGGTATGAGCTTTATCTGTGAATTTTGTCATTTATTGATCGCCAATGTATTTATTGCATTTTATTTAGGGTAATTAGCCCTAAATAGACATATGGAGCAAATTACAAGATTTCGTGCATCAACATGATCATCATTGACATCAGGTGCATTATAAACATTATTATGGAGTTACTAACATGTTTCCATAATTTTAGGCCAACGTTGATATTTATTATCCATCAATTAAGCATTTCACAACTAACAAGATATCACTTCTATTAATGCATCAAAAGCCATATATTATGCTTCCACTATGTTGTACTCATTTTTCTGAACGTTTTGATACCTTGTTTGCATTTTTCTGATAAGCGTGGTGATTTCTACGAATTATTAAAGATATACTCAATTACTGAAATTATTTACCTTTTGGCCAATAGGCCTCTGCCACGTGGCACGGCTGCTTCACTGGCCTGAGCGATTTGGTTGGTTCTCCTGGTTTGGCTCTATTGGACCGGCTGGTTCTGGGATCGATCTGCCTTCTCCTTCCTTGCGATCACATGATCGGCTGCCAGTGTCCAGAGCGGGACTCTAGTCTACCTCGAGGGACCGTGAGGCACCAACGCTCCAACGATTGATCACCCCAGCCACAGCGATTTGCCCCCAACAGCTCTGCCCAAGTCACTGCCTCTCCTCTGGTCTCTCTAGACAGTCACTGGAGCATCTTCCTTGTGGTTTAGATCTTGCCTCCATGGTCTGCTCAAGGCTCAGCCTCATAGCCCCAGTCGTCGGTGCACGACAGACCGGTGGTCTCTCCTCCACCTGACACAAACCGGCCGCGTTTTCGGCTTCCGTCTCATCCGCAACCCCTCCGTCTTGCTCAGCACTTCGCCAGCACCCTGGCACCACAGGGAGAGACCAAGAGATGGATCTCGGGGCCTGCTGGTGCCACCACCACCGCACACAGCTCCGGTGAGGGATCATGATAGTTGATCTTGAACCTACGCATACTTGCAGTAGGGTTGCTTCAGTCTATATATCTGTGAGGATAGCAGATCGCCAAACGAGCCTGATGTGTCAAGCTCCGATCGCAGAAAGAAATGGAAATGACGGCTGTGCCTTCCTAAAGTCCATCAGACAGATCTTGGAACGCCTACACATCCCTGTGAATGTAGGTTTGGGATCTCATGCGAGGGATTGGTGCCGCCCCTCTCTAACTTGTCGCGGTGGTTTAGGCCTCCAGTGAGGGAAAACACTGCTGCCATCCTCCTCAACTCGGGATTCACAGCTATCCCAGGCTGCACCCACGATCGTGCGTGCTTCTTCTTCCCCGCTCGAAGCCGCCGCCCCGCCTGGGTCGTTGTGTGGTTCAACTCGCACCACTCGTAGACTCAACGGAGAGGGCAACTAAACTACTGATTTCACTCTTGGATCCGGCATTTGCGTGAGTTTTGTTGAGTTGCGTCGAGGCTACCACTTCCGCAGACTCAGGAGGTGGGAGATGAAGTCTCCGTTCCATCGTGGGCCTAACTACAAAATAGTTAAAAGATCAAAGTTTAACACATTTCTATCATCAATGTCCTCAATTTCAATTGATCATATTTCCTTGTAGCAATATCCAAATATTCTGGAATTTTTGGGGTATGCTCATAACATCCTAAACTAATTTCTGTCAAAGTTCGAGACAAATTCTATTACTTGATCATGCAAATACATTATTTGGCATATAAATCTTGAATATCAATCAATCAATCATCAGACAAGTTCGATGAATGGTCATGGTCAAAATATCTCCCAAGTGTCACATACAACCTTTCAAATTAATATGTACCAACAAATGGGTGTTTATCTAATGTACAATCATATTGATTAACGAAGACATAAATCCTAATTGAACTGGGTTAGGCTTATTTGCACCTTCAATCACACCTTAATGCCTGTAATGATCCATGATTGGATACACAATTTCTCAATTTGTGTTCAACTGTGTATGGAACGATAATGGTCCTCAAAACTATCCTCAATATATGAACCCTAAGGTCGGGGTCATCACATTCACCCCACCTAATATGGAATTTCGTCCTCGAAATTCAACTAGTCTCATTCTTAAATTGATATAATGGAGTTTCATGCCTATAGGCCACCACTTCTAAGTTCCAAGAGTATCATTATTCTAGATTTATCCTAAGTTGTCTTCTTAGGATATTTAAGAATGTAGGGTGTGCCCACCCCACCTTATCTAGGTTGAAGCATCACTTTATTTTAAGGAATTGTAGCGTCACTTAGTATCTTAGTCATCATAGGAGATTCTCATATTTTTGAATTTACATCCTCATAACTCCTTAGAAAAAGGGTTTTATTCATATGCAAGAAGTTAGGAAGGTGCTACTCTAGCTTCATCTTTCACCTACTAAATCAGACAAGGTGATGTCGAGATTTCAGGCCATTATTTACCAAAATTATTAGGCTTAACAACATTAGTGTGATTTATGATCAACATCATACTAGTATTTCAGCATTAGAGGGGATTATTTTCATCCTTGATATTAGAATTTTTTTTCTACTTAAGAAGGGCTTAAGTAACATGCTTGACCATTAGGGTTTCACCCTATGGTGTGATATTGATACTCAACTTAGAAGCATACATTGAGAAGGATCAAAGTTACAACTATATTTCTGATCATATATCCTATGATCCAAAAATATCCTTGTATCAAGTTCATGAGTTCATATTTTTATGTCTTGCATGTATTATGTGAAGGAAAAAAAAGAATATACTAAGTTTATCCCATGATCTCAGCATCATATCTTTCTTGTTTCATATGAAGGGGAAGAGAATATTTTAAAGTCAAACTTATCATGATTTCAATCTTGGGTACTACATGTATGATATAGGGGAAAAAAATATAGAATAGGTCAAGCCTATACGAGTGACTCCTCATATATAAATCATCTATATATCTCAAGTGAGGTTTCTATCATCGTATATTAAGAAAGAGAAGAAGAAGGGAGAACATGTATTTTGAGTATCTTTTGCACAATGCATCATACTCTCATAACTAAAGTTCATATATTACCTCACTTGCAACTAATGATGAGATTCACAAAATATGTCACTCCAGCTAGGACCTAACTCAGCCAAAGGATTGACTTTATCATATGGGCCATCTACCCATCCTTTTCTTTTACCCAATTCTCACATATAGATTTGAATCATGCATAAGGACTCAACTCAACACTCAAGAGGAATCTAGTGTAGGACATTTTTTGAACACATATCTCATATATTGGAGGCTAGGTCCTATGACGTTCTCCCTGTGGGTCTTACTCTCTCTAGAGTTCACCACATATCTCATCCTACCACTAGACGTCCTCCTTGTATACGAGCTTGAGGCTCATGCACACTCATCTCTATCTTAACTTAGATTATCTTAAGTAAGAAAAAGGAATGTACTTTCATCATCAAGATTTTGCATAAATTCTACAAAATTAGATTCAACAAGTATACAACTTAAACCTTTATAAGGAAACTTATAGCATCAGAGATCAAACTTAGATAAGATTTCACATGCTTATTTCAACTATCATTCTATCATGTAATCTATGTATCACATATCTGGATAAGGCTCTAGACATCTAATCTAGACTACTCTCTCTTCTAGACTGATGTCACTCCCTTTCACTTAGGTTGCATGACACTAACTACTCTACAGTGTGAGGGACACATTTTTATATTTACATATATATAATAAAATATTATATAGTTTTTCTCTAAGAAAGAAGACGTCAGAGAAAACTGTCGAGGTGCGAGCCGATTGGGAAACAAAACCAAACCAGCAAACTCGAGTGTCCAACACACAGTAGATAGTCTGGTGCCATGTAACCTAGTGAAATGGTGAGAACATGGTGTAGACTAGTGTAGCTACCCAATACATATGAGCTCTATATGCAAAGGGTTTCAGACACTTGTCTAAACCTAGTTCTCGAACATCTAGGTTCTAACCTAGAGGCTAAGTAAGAACTTATTCCTATAAAACAACTTACTAAGTTTCTAGGATTTAAAGTGAAAGGTGAGATCAAGATTTTATGTTTTATGGTGAGCAAATGTCAGGTGTAGCTATTGTTCATGCTCTGATACCAACTGTGACGTCCCCGGATTTTGGTTTCTCCAAACCCTATTAGGAATGAGAGGTCAAAATCTGAAAACATCATCCAATCATATCAGAAAGCGATGCGGAAGCATAATGCGCATACATGAACATACAACCATAACATTTCTCAACATTCAACACAAAAATTAATTATAACATGAACTATTACATATTACATTTACACATTGAATAGAAAATTTTACATAAGTCTATGAACATGTATTCTAACAGGATCTTAACACAAAAGGTACAACCTGGACAACTGCTCACTTCCTGTCTTTTATCCCAAGCTAGCTCTGAACCTAAAACATACGTGAAACAACGAATCAACACACAGGGTGTTGTGCACGTGGGTAGAAAGATACATATATTTATGGCTTTCATAATTTGAAAAAGATTTGCAGAAGGAAAGAAAATCATAGAAAACACTTCTTTATTAAGAGAAATACGCCAATTTAAGTCATTTTCCTAGATGAATTGCATTATCAAGGTGGACCAGTACCAAAACATAAATATTGGGCCCATCCCCGTGTACCAAGTACTCTAGGGAAACTCCCCGTACACCGTGTGCTCTAGGGAGGTGTACTAGCCAACATTAATCCATTCCCTCGTAAGGGGGATAATGAGCACCTTAAATAACTACAAAGCATCTACTTATCATTTATGTTTACAAGTGATAAAACATCGAGTACTATATAGTGCTACTACATCCAATATTTGTAAATAGAAGATAGCATACATACATATCATGATTGCAAGCAAGAAAACCATAGTCATATACTTAAATAAAAACCACGTACCTGAGTTCAGAGATTTCTAATCATTCTTGCTCATCTAGACAATCTGGTCATCACCTGATTAATAACAAAACCACATACTATCATCAGATTCTCATCATCTTAACCCTAGTCGTGTTCATTAGGGTTTATTTTATCTCATTAGGATATTCCAACGTTTACTTGCATTATTGTCTTATATTTATCTTACTGATGTCATTTTCCAAATTATGATCCATTATCTGAATATTAGGTTCGATATCCCTTTTGTGCACATAATAACCCTAGGTTACATCATTAACCCATATTAGGGTTTTATAACATGTATTAAGATTCATCTTCATATAACATGGATTATGTTCATCATTATGATCTCATAATTAATACTGAGGTTCCATATACTGGTATGAACTTTATCTGTGAATTTTGTCATTTATTGATCGCCAATGTATTTATTGCATTTTATTTAGGGTAATTAGCCCTAAATAGACATATGGATCAAATTACAAGATTTCATGCATCAACATGATCATCATTGACATCAGGTGCATTATAAACATTATTATGGAGTTACTAACATGTTTCCATAATTTTAGGCCAACGTTGATATTTATTATCCATCAATTAAGCATTTCACAACTAACAAGATATCACTACTATTAATGCATCAAAAGCCATATATTATGCTTCCACTGTGTTGTACTCATTTTTCTGAACGTTTTGATACCTTGTTTGCATTTTTCTGATAAGCGTGGTGATTTCTACGAATTATTAAAGATATACTCAATTACTGAAATTATTTACCTTTTGGCCAATAGGCCGCTGCCACGTGGCATGGCTGCTTCACTGGCCTGGGCGATTTGGTTGGTTCTCCTGGTTTGGCTCTATTGGACCGGCTGGTTCTGGGATCGATCTGCCTTCTCCTTCCTTGCGATCACATGATCAGCTGCCAGCGTCCAGAGCGGGACTCTAGTCTACCTCGAGGGACCTTGAGGCACCAACGCTGTAGCGATTGATCACCCCAGCCACAGTGATTTGCCCCCAACAGCTCCGCCCAGGTCATCGCCTCTCCTCTGGTCTCTCTAGACAGTCACCAGAGCATCTTCCTTGTGGCTTAGATCTTGCCTCCATGGCCTGCTCAAGGCTCAGCCTCATAGCCCCAGTCGTCGGTGCACGACAGGCCGGTGGTCTCTCGTCCACCTGACACAAACCGGCCGCGTTTTCGGCTTCCGTCTCATCCGCAACCCATCCGTCTTGCTCAGCACTTCGCCAGCACCCTGGCACCAGAGGGAGAGACCAAGAGATGGATCTCGGGGCCTGGTGGTGCCACCACCACCACACATAGCTCCGGCGAGGGATCATGATAGTTGACCTTTAACCTACGCATACTTGCAGTAGGGTTGCTTCAGTCTATACATCTGTGAGGATAGCAGATGGCCAAACAAGCCTGATGTGTCAAGCCCCGATCGCAGAAAGAAAGGGAAATGACGTCTGTGCCTTCCTAAAGTCCATCAGACAGATCTTGGAACGCCTGCACATCCCTGTGAATGTAGATTTGGGATCTCCTGCGAGGGATTGGCACTGACCCTCTCTGACTCATCGCGGTGGTTTAGGCCTCCAGTGAGGGAAAACGCTGATGCCATCCTCCTCAACTCGGGATTCACAGCTATCTCAGGCTGCGCCCACGATCGTGCGTGCTTCTTCTTCCCCGCATGGAGTCGCCGCCCCGCCTGGGTCGTTGGGTGGTTCAGCTCGCACCACTCGTAGACTCAACAGAGAGGGCAACTAAACTACTGATTTCACTCTTGGATCCGGCATTTGCGTGAGTTTTATTGAGTTGCGTTGAGGCTACCACTTCTGCAGACTCAGGAGGTGGGAGACGAAGTCTCCGTTCCATCGTGGGCCTAACTACTAAATAGTTAAAAGATCAAAGTTTAACACATTTCTATCATCAATGTCCTCAATTTCAATTGATCATATTTCCTTGTAGCAATATCCAAATATTCTGGAATTTTTGGGGTATGCTCATAACATCCTAAACTAATTTCTGTCAAAGTTTGAGACACAAATTCTATTACTTGATCATGCAAATACATTATTTGGCATATAAATCTTGAATATCAATCAATCAATCATCAGACAAGTTCGATGAATGGTCATGGTCAAAATATCTCCCAAGTGTCACATACAACCTTTCAAATTAATATGTACCAACAAATGGGTGTTTATCTAATGTAAATCATATTGATTAACGAAGACATAAATCCTAATTGAACTGGGTTAGGCTTATTTGCACCTTCAATCACACCTTAATGCCTGTAATGATCCATGATTGGATACACAATTTCTCAATTTGTGTTCAAATGTGTATGGAGCGATAATGGTCCTCAAAACTATCCTCAATATATGAACCCTAAGGTCGGGGTCATCACACATGGTTTATGGATAAACCTTCTCAAAAAACTAATTTCTCAAGGTGGGTTTTATGGATATACCTATCACTAAAGGGTTTCAATCCTTTATACCTATTGGGACATTCCCAAATCATGTCATATATGATGTCTTATAAACCATTCATGTGGTACATTATTTAGTGATATGTATATATTTGTGAGTATATATGAAGATTATATTTAGTTGATAATTATATCATGACTCATAATGGTATAATTCCTTCATTCTTACACATCATCTTGTTTAGATGGATTTATCTTGTGATACATTATCAAAGTTCTTTCCTGAAGGTACTCAAGGTATTAATGAAAGGGTTTTTCAACATTTGATCATATCAAAGTATCTTAATACTTTCATCAATTTCATGCTTCACTTACAATCTCCTTGAACACTTTCAAGAGATTAATGCTTTCATTTCATTTGGTACATATCATCATATTATCAATAAATGAAAATGAAGTATTAGTTAATTATTTATAGTATTCATTCCATAAGATATTCATACATCATATGTATGAGGTATAATGGAAGAATTATCCTCCCGCTACATCTAGTGAAGGATGTCATGTCAGAAATATGATTTACATGTTTCCTTTGGTTCAATAACCAAGCGAAAATCATATTATTAGTGGAACTTAATAGTAATCATTGTTAAGGGCTCTTCTAGGGTTTGCGTGGTGCTCTGTTAGGTTTTATGCGAGGGGGCACTCATGGAGGCCGTGGAGGCTGGGGAGGAAGAGGATGTTTTGGTGGGAACAGACCATCAGAAGTGACAGATGAAGTAGAGGGGACAGTATACATGGACATGGAAGGTCTGGATGGGGGAGAAGGAGAAGCGGCACCATCTAGCGCCGGGACTACGGCGATCGAGGTGACGAACGTGATATCTGAGGAGCAAGGAGGCTTGTTACAGGAAGGACTGACTGGAGAGGGAGGAGTACCGAACATAGTTGTTTGATCAAACAACCCGTTATTCAAGACAGAAAAGGCTAATAAAAGGCAGTCACAACATGAAATCTTAAAAAGACTCAGCATAGCGCTAAACTTTAACAGAAATGAAATTGCAAAGGGAGGGGTAGGAAACCCATCACATGTGAGGAAGGAGGGGGTTCCCCCACCGCCGAGACAGGTGGACTTCCGAGAGCTACAATCCGGAGCGACCACTGGACATCCCTCAATGGGGCAGGAAATACGGAAAGTAGTATCCTATAAAGACATCGTGTGTGAAGGATAAGGGGTACATAGGCTTCTGTTCTTGGGCTTTGATGATCCAAACATTAAACTTGATAAGAAAAACATCACAACGAGCGTGGTGGATGGGACACCGAAGTTTGACATCGTCGAAGACAGATTCGAGGAGCTGGTGAAACCATGGATGTTCGCGGTTGTCGTGAAGGTAATCGCGCGAAACATAGGTTTCCTGACCCTACAAGATAGAATCTGAGCTATGTGGAGGTCTGCAGGAGCTTTCAGACTCATCGACTTGGAGGACAACTACTTCATTGTGCAGCTAACAAGAGAGGATGATTACCTAACGGTGCTAATGGGAGGACCGTGGCCAGTGATGGGATCCTACCTCAGCGTCCAACCCTGGGACAAGTCCTTCTCCCCATCAGAGACGAACCTCAAATATATGGTGGTCTGGTTATGCATTCCAAGGTTACCAATTTTCCTATACCAAACTCATTTTTTGGAAGAAGTAGGAGATGCGATTGGAACTACGATCAAGGAAGACGCTAACACTGACCAGAAGAAGCAAGGAAAATTCACACGTATAGCAGTGAAATTGGATACCAACAAGCCATTGGTACCGAAGATCATTGTCTAAGGGTAGACGTACATAGTGGAGTATGAAAACTTGACAAGTATCTATATGTTCTGCGGAAAAATTGGTCATGGCGAGGATGACTGTATGGAAAGGAAGAAGGCCATTGAAGCCCAGGTGAAGGCGGGAAAATAGAAGGAAGGAGAGGAGATCAGGCCAAGCCCCATGGGGAAGTTCACTGAGAACTTACACGTGAAGGCATTCGCCAAGAGGCCGAGGAAGGATGAGCAACATAGCAAGAAGGGATGAATCCCAACACATAACAAGTTCGACAACCTAGATGTACCTGAGGAAATCAATGCATGAGCGGTCCCTGTGGAATCATCAGGTCCAAAACCACGATATGAATGGCGTCAATGGAAGGTAGTGAATAAGAAGAAGCATCTTGTGGAGGAGAAAAGTTTCACAAATACAAAAGCGCGGCAACCCAAAGAGGGGGCGGTGAACCAAACTGAGAAAATAGAGAACCACCAAGTAGTGACAATCGAAGGGGAAGACACTATTGTCATTCCATATGACGAGGGGGAGGACACGAAGGTATGAGCTTCAAGATGGGAGGATTCCAGAAGAAGACGGATCTAGCAGGTAGCCCGACCAAATTAATGCAACTTGGCGCGTCAGTAGGGGTACATCTCCAGAACCGCAATATACTAAACTCTAAATATTTAACAAAGAATGGACTAGGAAAGAAAACTCGAAGAACAAGCGGTCAGGAAGAGGTGAATGCCCGAGCTCGTCAGACATGATCACCTAATGATAATAGCTTCTTGGAATGTATAGGGTATCTACGGAAGAGATAGCAAAAAAACAATTAGAGACTTATCACAGCTGCACAAAATTGATGTTCTCGCTATCGCGAAGATGAGAACCAGTGGAGATAAAGCAGACAAGATTGTAAGAACGCTAGGATTTGATCAATCCTACCAGGTTGAAGCTACGGGGTTCTCAGGAGGCATATGGGTGCTGTGGAGAAGAAGACTGGGAGCTGTAGAGATCTTAGCGAGCCATAGCCAGTTTGTACACTGCCAAGTGAACAAGAAACTAAGGTTGATCTTTGTCTATGCAAGCACAAAGCAAGCGGGGAGGAGGCCACTTTGGGATCACCTCTACACAATGGAAACTGTGTAAAACTCACCATGGTTGGTGTTGGGGGACTTCAACGCAGTGCTGAGCATTGATGAGAAAGTATGTGGGGAACCAATTGTTCTAAGCAGTTGTAGAGAGTTCGCGGAAGGTCTCCAGAACGCAGAGCTTGAAGACTTGGGCGCGTCTAGACCCAAGATGACATTCAGAAGAGGATGGCTCATGGAAAGACTCGATAGGGCGGTAGCTAATCAATCATGGCTAGATGCATATCCAACAACCACTATTACAAATCTGCATCGTGTAAACTCTAACCACACACCTGTGTTAGTTACAATGAGGGAGAGAACACAGAAGGGGTGCCTCAGACCGAAGACGAGTATTATGTGGAATAAAAGAGAATTCTTTCCCAACTTTTTACAGCAGAACTGGAACAACTCGCTGCCCTTCCATGAAGTGATTAAGACTCAGATGAAGAAATCAGTGCAATGGGATATGGATGAAAGAAGAAAGACCATGGCTAGGAAAAACCGACTACTGTCTGAGATTGGGAAATTGCAGGCTGTCGACAACCACAATTTGAATGAGGAACATGATAACATTTTGGGAGAGCTGCAGATAGAATATAACGATATGATTAATTTAGAGGCGGAGGAGTGGAGACAAAAGGTGAGATGTGACTGGATGAAAGAAGGTGATGCTAATACTAAATACTACCAGGCTCTGGTTAAAGCTAAAAGGCAAAGGAACCTAATTAATAAGCTAAAGAACAATCAAGGAATCTGGGTGGAAGAGGAAGAGATAAAGGAAGTCGTCTGTGAATATTTCACTGATCTGTTCATGGCGAGAAGAAGAAGAAGGGGCAATAAATCTGCAGCGGAGTATGTAGGAAGCTTCCCAACGTTGGAGGAGACGCACCAGTTACAAATGGGGAAGTACCTAGTAAGGAGGAAATGAGGGAAGTGTTGATGAAGATGAACCCTATCAAGGCGCCGGGGCTAGATGGAGTGGATGCATGTTTTTTTACAAAGAAACTGGAGTCGCCTAGGTGATTTAGTATCCCTAATGATATCTAAGTTTTTTGCAGGTTCCCCGATCGAGGAAGATATGGCGAACTCAACTCTAATATTGATCCCCAAAATGAAGACGCCGGAGAGCTGCAACAACCTAATACCCATTGCTCTGAACAATGTAGGTCTGAAGCTTCTATCAAAAATTATTGTGGAGAGAATCAAGCCTTTCCTACCGGAGTGGATTGCACCAGCACAGAGCAACTTTGTGCCGGGAAGATGAATCACCAACAATATCATATCGGTACAGGAGCTAGTTCACTCTATGAAGATTAGATTGGGCAAACACACTGCTATGTCAATGAAGGTGGACCTTTCAAAGGCGTACGATATGATGGACTGGGACTTCATTTATGGTACTCTAAGGAGGACAGATATACCACAACACCTAAAGGATATCATCATGAACATCATCACTGTAGGGGAAATCTCCATCGTCTAGAATGGATTAAGTTTAGCACCGTTTAAAGCCACCAGAGGGGTGAGACAAGGAGATGTGCTGTCCCCTTATGTCTTCGTGCTTTGTCTTGATAGACTCAGTCAAGACATTGATGCAGAGGAGTTAAATGGAAATTGCAACCCGCTCCAAGCTACAAGAAATGGGATCGACATATCGCATGTTTGCTTCACCGATGACTTGATACTTTTTGGCGAGGCAACTGTGAGACAAGAGAAGATAATGATGAAGGTTATGAAGAGGTTTGAGCGAGCATTAAGACATATCTTGGCAAAAGAGAAATCAACCATCTTCTATTCAAAAAATACAACCACTCAAGTCAGAAGGACGATCACGAGGATTACATGCATAAGGCAGACTGAGGATCTAGGAAAGCATCTAGGTGTACCAATCATACATGAACGAACATCAAAGGCCATGTACCTTGACATCATCAATAAGATAGAAGTGAGGATATCATCACGGGTCAATAAATCACTATCGTTCATTGGTAGGGCAACATTGGTTAAATCAGTACTGAATACCATTCCTATCTATACTATGCAATCAACCGCCCTTCCCATTGCGGTCCACGACAACATAGATTAGGTGGTTAGGAACTTCCTCTGGAAGGGAGCAGCTGGGTAAAGGGGCTCCTACTTAGTTGCGTGGGACAAAATCTGTGCTAGTAGAAAATTTGGTGGACTGGATATTAAGTCGGCAAAACTACAGAATGAAGCGCTCCTGCAAAAAATGTGTTGGGACTACATGTCACAACGCCACACTCTATGGAGGACGGTAATGAAGGAAAAGTACCACCACAGAGCTAACCAAGGAATAGTGGGAGCATCAAAGCTATGGAAGGATATTACCAAACTTAAAACCAAGCTTTTACCTATCACGGGTAAGACAGTGCTATCAGGAGAACTCACGTCGGTATGGTATGATAATTGGGTGGGAGGCACACAGCCAAAAATTAGGGACCAGGTTCAAATACTAGAAGACCTGATAGGCCTAACAGTTAACTCCATGATTAACATGAGCGACGACTGGGACGACAGATTCATAAACCAGTGGTTTGAAGAGGAATCAATACATCAAATACTGGAAATGCCGCCACCTGATCCGACAGTAGGAGAGGACAAAATCATATACTTGAAGGACAATGGGGGACGATTTACCATCAAAAGGGCCTACAGTCAATTGCAGATGGAGCACACCAGGGAATCACCAGGCCGATGGATGAACCTGTGGCAGCTAAAGGTCCCCCAAAGGGTCAGGATGACACTATGGCTTACAATGCACGGTAGTCTCATGACAAATGAAACTCGGGCAAGACGTGGTTTCACAATTGATCCGAACTGCCCAAGATGTTATATGTTCACAGAATCAGCAATGCATGCTTTCATCTATTGCGCTGATGTCTAGGAAGTGTGGAGACACATCCAAAACCTCACGGGGATATCCCTGATTCAAGAAGGCACGATGGAGAAATGGCTTAGGGCGAACCTGAGGAAGAGGAAGGAAAGGCCCGACTGGATTACTTGGGTAGCCATCGCTATTTGGAAGCTATGGAGTTTTAGATGCAGTGAAGCATTCCAGGAGCTACGAGTAAACGTTGTGAGCATGTTTAATAGTATAAAACAAGAGGTCAAGATGTGCATGTTGGCATTCGATAGAGAGAAAGGAAAGGAGGAAAGTTGGAATAATAAGGAAATTGGTTGGACACCCCCAAATAGTGAACATGTGAAGGTC
The DNA here is from genome assembly GCA_963693085.1 of Alisma plantago-aquatica. NCBI lineage: Eukaryota > Viridiplantae > Streptophyta > Magnoliopsida > Alismatales > Alismataceae > Alisma > Alisma plantago-aquatica. The sequence goes on along the minus strand of OY856409.1, from coordinate 1,276,671,829 downwards.
AATGTAGACGCCACAGTGAAGAGGAAGAAGAAGGTTATGGCCACCAGATTTGTCATTATAGATCAAGATGGAATATGGCTAAGAGGAGGTTGCGATAAAGGTGTAATGCTGGACATCGTGGCAGTAGAACTAAGAGCCATTGTACTGGGTCTCCAGGAGTGCCACATGAAGTTTAGAAAGGTACAGATGGAATCAGACAGTGAAGGAGCAGTGAAGATGCTAAACAACAAAATCGCCACCCCAACTAAATATAAAGCGAGCTGCTATCTTATTAGCAAGCTGTGTAGGGATTTTGATTTTGTTACTTTTAAGTATAGGGGAAGAGTCTGTAATAAGGTGGCGGATTCCATAGCTAAGTGGTGTATGAAACAGGAAGTCAAGAGTAGTAGGTGGTACCGATGCCCAAGTTTCCTCACTGACATGGTGAGAGAGGAATCTACATCGAGCCACAAGTCGTGTATGAACTCGCGAGGACCTGGTCTATGGGAACATGATGAATAAGATTATCCCCAGAGTGTCAAAAAAAACCAAGGGAATCTAGATCAACATCAATATGTATTCTATACATGCACTTCTCATACTCATACAAGATGACTAATGCTATTGATAATCTTGAAATATCACTTATTATCCTTTGGTATAAACATTCATCTTTGGATCATTTTGCATAAATATCACAAGATGTTTTAGGGTCAATGCCATGCAAGATCATATCTTTGAAACATAAGCACTAACAATTCTTTATTGATAAGCATCCTTGTCCACACAAGATGCACAAAGAAAATGTTTCTATTCTAATGGCATAATGAAATAGTAATTCTAATAACTCTATTACATCCTATTGGGGTAAGATAAAATTAAATGCAGACTCTGGCTTCCACAACATTTGCTCCACCTTGTCCATCTTTGTCCTTCCATGAAGGCCTTTACTTCTTGTCGGATACCGCACATCAGTATATCAGATCTCTATTCGGTATCATATACCAAAATGAAGAAGTAATCAAATATATATTATGTTGTTTATACCTAAAGTGGAGGCCTTAGTTCCAACCTTCTTCTTCTTTAGTTCCTCTAACTAGAGTGGGCAATTTCTTTTCTAATGTCCAGGTTGGTGACAATGGTGACAATCGCCTCTTATTTTCTTTACACCATCTTTTACCTTGAGATATGAAGACTTGGGCTTCTGGCTAGCTTTAGAACCTTTATTAGCTTTGCCTTTGCCTTTAGACCTCCCCTTAGCCTTGCTGATCACCATAAAAAACTTGGGCTTGTCTTTCTTCATTTGTGTCTCAAGTGTTGTCAACATGCCTAAGAACTCTGTCAACAACTTGTTAAAGTCGTTCATGTTGTAGTTCATGACAAACTGACTATATGACTCTGGAAGGGACTGTAGAATCACATTAGTGGCCAACTCTTGGCCCGAGGGGAATCCCAGTCTAGCAAGGTTCTCCGCAAACCCAATCAACTTGAGCACATGCAGACCCTACTGGGTCACCTTCAACCATGGTACATTTGAACAATGCCTTGGAGACATCATATCTCTCTTGTCTTGCCTAATCTTGATACAAATTTGTTCATGTTATAGTTTAGGACAAACTGACTATATGACTCTGGTAGGGACCGCAGAATCACGTTAATGGTCAACTCTTGACCCAAGGGGAATCCTAGTCTAGCAAGGTTCTCCACATACCCAATCATCTTGAGCACATGAGGACCTACTGGGTCACCTTCTGCCATGGTACATTTGAACAGTGCCTTCGAGACATCATATCTCTCTTGTCTTGCCTGATCTTGATACACATTCTTGAGATGTGTGACTATCTCAATGACACCCATGTTCTCATACTGGCTCTGCAACTCATAGTTCATGGAGCATAGCATCAGACATTTGACATCCATGACATATTCATTATGCTTCTTATAAGCATTCCTGTCAGCCCTTGGAGCATTTTAAGGTGATTCCTCTGGTTCTGGCATCTCGAGGACATAGAGCTTTGCTCATGTGTGAGAACAATTCTCAGTGTCCTGAACCTGTCATGGAAGTTGTTCCCAGTAAGTTTGTCCTTCTCAAGGATTGATTGTAGTGAAAAGTGATTGTTTGTTATTTCCATTTGGTTCTAAAAAAGAATTTACAACATTATCAAAAACTCAATTTTTATTTAATTTGATTAAAGTTTGGGCAAAAACAATTAGGTCTTTAATCAAATTATCGTTCTCATTATTTTGTTAAAATTGATAATCCTCATGTATCAATTTAGAAAGTTGTAGCGAACAATTTTGTAATGAGACAAACCCAAGATGATTCAACTGTGTCCCAATCAACACCGCAAACACAGTCAATCATCAAGGTAGGCAACTTTTACCAGTTGCATCATATGCAATTCTAGATAGATGATATACAAAACTCCTTGCCATGATCATCTGTATGCCTCTGGGCCCAGATGCTCTGAGAATCACCAGTTAAGCTCAACCCAATAGCCAATACGATAACAATGCACCCTACGAAGGAGGAACCTACATCATTACCATCATACTTCCACAAGGTAGACGATACACCACACGGAGGTGTAACTTACATTTAGCCGAACAAGTTTTTCATGTGTGCTGCTATTAGAAAGCATCTTAGACTTACAATGTTTGATTGAGGGGTTGCATATACATCACATATATATACATATATTGTATTTAATCACCACATATATAGTATGTATCATATACATGCTATGTCCCACAATGTAAACATGCAATATAAAAAAAAAGCAATGGTTATGGCCATGTATACTTGTAATTCCTTGGAGCCACAAGGAATTACTACGACCTAGGTCAATCATCACATCACATGTATGAACCTACTGTTGGTGTAGACACGTGTTTGCCAATATGGGTAGATCGATTCAACCCTTGAACTGATCGTCTCACATCTTGGATGATTGGTTGGTTCTCCTGGCTAACTAATGTCTGGCCTCCTTCCAAATAGTCGATTGGGCCTCCAACATGGTAGTCTATTCTCCTATCCAACTGATGTTTGGATTCCTTCCAAATGTCAGTTGGGCCCACCATGCGATCATCTTGTTCCGTCGTCTTGTCATCCATTGTCATCCAGACGGTCAGCTCGTCTGATGAATTGGTCATATCAAATGGAGATTAACACCTTCAACATCATTGCAAGAAAATAAACTATCTTATTGCTACTTTATTAGATTGATAAGAGAAACCTCGAGTTACATTCGAGGGGAGAAAAGGTGGGAAAGCATTAACTTTACATTGGGAAGAGGAGGCAGAGGCTCAGTACACAGACCGAGATAAACAAAAGAAACCACACCATCAAAACACACACAAATTTAGGGTTTAGACCATAACCATGCTACACATCCACCATCAAAACCGCTTTTAGGGTGACACGTGTAAATTGCATATATATATATATAAGTCTGGGATTATGTGGTCTATAATCAGATACACATATGAGAGAATTTTAAATATTCACATTGTCTGCAATATATAAATGATAAAATCAAAAAATTTGATCATATTGATTATCCTAAAACATAGGAAATCGACGTGGCTCTGATATTACTGCTGGAAAATACGAGCACAAAGTATAGTAGTGGAAGCAAAATTTTTATCTATCCATATTCCCATAACAACAAGATCACATCAACTACTATGAAATAGGAAGGATGGTTTTAGAAAGTTATACATGGTCATAGAGCAAGTCCAATGACAAAACTCGCTTCTTTGTAACTATTGACAAGTTTCTCTTGGATAGTGGTTGTACAGCTCCTCGTCTTCACCATGAACAACTATCTGCGCAACCTCTGCAACGACTCTGGTGGTCTGACCATGGACTGTAGGTTGACATTGCTCTTCGAGTAGTTGCCAAAGGACTCTTGCCTCTAGAGTAATCCACATGGACCAACTATAAATCCTATTGTTCACTAAGAACGGATAGGAAGGAGTTGTCCCTCCCATTGGTGTACTAGTCACCAACCGCTCTCCCACATCAAAAACTTCTCAGTTGTTCTCTCCTATTAGCTATCCCTACCTGTCGGGTATGACTTGCCTAGGTTCTCTTGATTACCACAACCAGGGAGGATGATAATTGTCAAAGGAATTGATTCTCAGTTGTCTCTATTGTGTCTTGGGAAGTCCCTAGTACCCCTCCTTTTATAGGCGGGGTTTGGGTCAGGGTTCCCAAACTGTATGGGATTGTGCGGGAGTGGAAAGGACCTGAAGAACTTGAACTTTTGCAACCTGCAACAGCTAAAACGGATGTTTCACACACCTAGACAGTCGTCTGGCATGCGAGATGGTCATCTTGCACTGCCAAACAGCCATTTGGTAATTTCCTATTCGCACATGAATTTGGCAATTTTAATTCCAATTAATGTACATATTAATTTTACTTGCTTTCCAAGTATATGTAATCTAAACTATTCGGGAAATATCTCAAACCTTTGTTTGGCCCCAATTGAGCCATCTCACTCAAGTGAGACACCCTTCTCACTTACCCAGATAGCCTTCTGGCGAGTTGAGCTGAGCTGGTCAGTTCAAGGGCAAAACTAAGCCAATTCGATCCTTGATAAGCTTGACCACCCAAACAGCCATCTCAACTACTTGAGACGCCCATCTGGCTGCCCAAACGGCCATCTCACTAAGTGAGATGGTAATTTAGAAGACTTGGTCAGCCAATCAAGTGATCATTTGAATGCATTGAATACCTAAACACTTTAGTAATCAATCCAACTGTCATTCAAGATCAAACTCCTCTTATAGATGAGTTCCTATGTGTGTGACACTATAGGTCCCATTCCACATTGGTAGTGAATGTACATAACTAGCTTATGACATCACAAGCAAAGAGTGGTGCCTAGTCGCACATCAATGCTACCCAAGTGAAATGGAAAGTTGGAGACCAACTTCAACCTATGATCTGTGTAAGGTGTTGCAATGATTGTATAATTCCTTTGTCTATGATATACAAGATGAACTTGAGACATGGAAGGTCATCCGATCAATGTGCAATCCATGTTCCTTGAACCAAGAGCAGACTGTCTGAGATAATGTGACCTCAATATCATATATTGATTCACATGTGCATGCACATGTATTTCTCAGTCTCTCTTGTCAAGTGGCAAGGATATCATACTCTAGTAGGAGGGACAAATCCCATATCTATCACTCATTGTGTATCCCCATGTGTTAAAGTCACCCAATCATCACCGTTATAACAACTAATGTTTTAGGACTGCGTTTGATGATGTAAAAGCTTACCCAATGACACATGATGAGTGCAGTGATATCAGGTGTAAGAATCACAATCACTGCCTTCACTATGAGAGATGACTGTGACCACCACAACCATGTGTCACTCTCAAGGTGGGTTTGTCTGATACACTGTTCCCTAACATGTGTCTGTGTGCTTGGTTTGATATTACCATATCATGACTAATGGGATTTAGTCATCAACCAACTCACACTATGATCTTATGTGTTATTATTTTCTATAAACCTTACACAATAACAACTGATTAGGGATATAATGAGAATATGTATATGTACTCTTAACATCTATAGGATTTCATCGACAAGGATAGCAACATGACAACACACATCATTGAGTAATGTAATTCTATAGACATTCACTATGTATCCTCATTATCTCATAAATGAGTGAAACAAATGAAATGGAAGATTGCCTTTATATATATGTTATTATTAATCAAATCCTTTTAGGTAATTATGCCACATAAATCATCATATGATTGTCTCTTTGGGCATACCTTACTAACATTACTTATACCTACTGGGATGGGAAAGCGACAACTGCCAGTTATACATGTCTCGTCAACACACACACCAACGACATAGATTGCTCATGCCACAATACCTCAATCGCCACAGGCTCACATGATGCCACCAAGTTATCAACCCCAGTACATGCTCCCATAGTATGTGTGACCATCAAACAACTACTATGGGTATGCAACACTGTCTTTCCAGCCAACAATGCAATAGACAATCGCAAACACTCCTCAACAATTAGTAATCTGACATTTCATGCCAAGCCAATAACTACCACTTCATCAGCCAAGGAGCCTTCCAAACCAAAGAGGAAGCTCACACATTTGGGAGCTTCCCTCAACACAATCTAGTCAAACATCAAGTGTCTACTCAATTTTCTAGACATAAGGGATCCACCAAATCTCTTGGAAAAAAGCTACAACACCAATGCCTTTTGTGACTACCACAGAGCACAGGGCCATAAGACAAATTCTTACATCATGCTCAAACACACCTTGCAAAATCTCATAGATGTTGGATAAGTCCACATAGTCACTTCAGGAATCTTCATCCTCCAACACAGTGGCTATGATTTCATCACCAAGTGAATCACCCTGCATACTTGTTCTTTCACTGGAGCAAGTAATAAAATCTTGGTCCCATAGTGCTGGATCATCACCTCAATCCAGGAATAGAAGTCGTTGATTCCAATCAACCTCAAGAAGTTGATTAACATGACAAATGCCCGCCAGGGGTAGAAAGTACAACCAGTCATTGTACTAGGGGCCCGCCAGGGGCAGAAGGAAAAACTATTCAACATAGCTATAGTGAGTCTAAAGACAAAGGTGCAGAAGATTTGGGTCCCAAAAGTGACAATCCCTCCAAATTCTTTCCCTACAGTGGTGATATCAGTGATAACAACTTCACCTATCATAGAAAAGGGAGATCAATGCTTGACCTTATTAGAGGTACCAACACCCCTCAATAAGGGCAAAGAGAAGGTGATTACTTACATAGGAGTCCCTACCAACATCACTGAAGAGGGGCCCAAAAAGGTCTTCATTCCATCCATCGATACAAGAAGTTACCTCTGATGTCATAGCTTTGCAAAGAGACAGATTTTGAAGGCTCATACACGATTTAGTTCCTCAGTGAACTTGAGTGGGAATCATCACTAGTAAAAGTGATGCTAAACTCCCCAACACACTGGGACATACTCATGTAGATGCTAGAAGGAGCCTACATATCCAAATATTTATGACCACAAGCTCATGCGGCCACCATTTGGTTGATCACAACCCTACTCCTGATGTCATTCTCTGACAATGAGATTCCTGTAGGAGGAAATCACAACATGTCTATTATTGATCACTGAAATATACAATAGCCTCAAGATACCCTCATGCTTCATCGGCAATAGTGCATTCCTCAATGTGTGTCTGTTAAAGACACTAGTAAGCTTGGGGAAGGATCTGTCCAACCTCCAATCAATAATAAAGAAAGAAACCTCCTTTGACATAGTAATCAAGGACGCTCTGGGAGAAATCACACTAGGTCTTCAAATCAGACCCTAGATTTCACCATCCTATTTGTCATCATGGAACTGAGTCCATCCTTCAACCTCCTCCTAGGGAGGACATGATTCATCAAAACCGAGTAGTTCCCTCATCACTACATCAAAAGTTAAAGTACTGGTTAGGCCATGCCATCAACACGGTTCATGTTGACAATCTTGGTACCATAGCATGCATCACAGAAGACGATCTCTTGCTTTTCTTTGAGATGCTGCACATTGCCAACATCAACTAGGTCCCCCCATGTAGGAGGATACTTCATCTGCCCTACAACCCCATACACTTTGCAAAACATCTATGGGAGATGAATATTTATCTAAATAGAGAATTGGGAGCCTGACAACAAGAAGACACATAGATCATCCAGGTCACTCCCAGATAGAAAAGGGTGGGCCTTAGGTTCTACCACTCATCCTACACATGACCTTAGTTTACTAGGTGTATGCCTTGGAAGCTTGAAACATGGTGGCCCACTATAAGGGACTTGACCCACATATGTTACCTTAACAGCTTACTGATGACCAGAGATCTAAGATGTGAAGCCAGATGCCTTTGGCTAGAAGAAGAATGTCAACTCAGGGTATCATATTGGTGGGATCTCGGCCTCGAGCGTAAGGATCCCCACTCGTATTTCCCTTAAACTATAGCAATCACTGAAGATCATTCAGATATAACCAAGGCAATTGTTCCCAAGACACTGCCTTACTTCATGCAAGAGGTCGACAACAATGGCTAAGAGGACTATCCTAAGATTTCTTCCAAAATCGGGGAGATTACCTTCATCACCAACAAAGAGAAAGGCATCCAGACCACCCAAAACAATCAACTATCTGAGAATAAAGTCATCCCTCCAAATGAGGATGAGATCAATAGAATGCTAACTCCCACTATCACTAAGTCACCCCCTGAGCACTAAGACATTGGTAAAAGTATCACACATCATCAAGATGACCACATTGGCCAGATGAAGATCATTGACTCAACACTAGAAAGGGTGGAACAACTACCCAAACAGATGACTATAATCCTCTCTAGGTCTACCCCGACTGGCCCAACCAAGATAACACACAAGATCACAGATGCTGAAGTCACAGAAGAAGGCTACGACATCACATGGGATGACTAAGGTGATGCCTATAACATGATCTAAGGATGGGGTGTCAATGCCATATTTTATTTCGAGGCCATGGAAGACCCACAAACTCATTCATCCTATCTGGATTGGAGAGTAATCCCAAAATTGGTGCATGGATGACCGCAATGTCCTAAGGGACATGTCTCCCCTCACACCAAAAAATACCCACTAGAAGAACGACACACTGATGTGGTAGAGATCCCAGAGTGGCTATTTTGACACACTCTACCCCCCCCCCCCCCCCCCCCTACCACCACAAAATCGAAATTTTTTGCAAAACACACAAAATACCAAAAAATAACAAAATCTAGAAAATCCAAAAGAATCTGAAGATGAGAAGGCTCTTTGAGAGCTCTCTAGATACTTCAAATAGGTGGCATATATCTACAATAATGAAGATACATAATTTGAAGATGTCCCTATCCTAGAATATATGACAATAAAGCATCAACCTTTTCATATTGAACATGAGATAGAGACGATCAACTTCAACTCAAACCCCAAGCCACACATAGTCAAAGTTGGTGCACGTCTACCTTAACACATCAAAACCAACTAATAGAGATTCTAAGTCATTACATCGACATGTTTTCTTGGTGTACGTCGACATGCCTTGGTTGGACGAAGTAAATAATATCTGTCGACTACCAATCATCCTTGGTGTTTGCCCGATCAAACAGAAGGCTAAATGACTACAACCTAAATGGAGCCTCAAGATTATGGAGGAAGTTCAACATAGCAATATAATGCTAGTTTCTTAGAGGCAGTTAGCTATCCTACATGGTTTGTCAATATTGTACCAATTCCAAAGAAAGATGGCAAAGTAAGGATGTGCGTGGACTACCATGACCTCAATAAGGCATCCCCAAAAGATGACTTCCTACTTTCACTGTAGACATACTTGTTGACAACACAGATGGCCATGCACTAGTGAGTTTCATGGATGTATTCATTGGCAACAATCAGATCAAGATTGTTAAACAAGATAAAGAAAAGACCATCTTTATCACAGAATGGGGAGTGTTTTGCTATCAAATCATACTTTTAGTCTCAAGAATTCCAGAGCTCCATATCAAAGGGCAATGGTTGCCCTCTTTAATGACATAATGCACGAAGAGGTGGAGGTATATGTGGATGACATGATTGTTAAATCCATAAGTCTTGAAGACCACCTCACCAACCTCAAGCGACTGTTTCAACAACTATAATGTTTCTCCTTGTGCCTGAATCCCATCAAATGCACCTTCGGGGTTACATATGGTAACCTCTAGGGAGATGTCGTTATCTAGAGAGGGATCAAAGTAGATCTTATGAAAGTAATTCCATACAAGAAATGCCTCCCCCAGACTAAGAAGGAGACACAAGGCCTGCTCGGGCATCTCTAATACATCAGTCATTTCATTGCTAAACTCACACCCACATGTGAGCCAATCTTCAAACTGTTAAAAAAGAACACCACCACTAGATCGAATGAACAATGTGAGGCTGCAGTCTAGAAGCTTAAAGATCACTTCACTAATCCTCCCTTACTAAGGATGATAATTTTGGCTATCCTCTTATCTTATGCCTATATGTTTATGAGACATTAATGGGTGGAGTCTTGAGTCAAGAAACAACCAATGGAAAACATGACATCTATTACCTATCCAAGAAGTTCAATGACACAAAGGCTCGCTACTATACAATTGAGAAATACTGCCTGGCTCTGATCCACACGACGAGGAAGATGCACTACTATCTAATGATGTATCCTCTATAGCTAATCTCCAAGCATGATCCACTCCTCTATTTATGCAATTGCCCCCAAACAATGTGCTAAATGGAAGGTGATGTCAGAATTCAATATTACCTATCTCCCCATTAGGTATTCAACACACAAGCCCTCCCAGATCAATTCACATATTTCCCTCTACTAGAAGAAGATACTCAAGAATATGAGTTCCCAGACAAATATATAGGGATGATCAACCCACCATACATGGGGATCCATCTAGATGCTAACACATAGACAATCTTCTTCGACGGAGCCATGGACCAAAATGGAGCCAAAATAGGCATGGTCTTGCAAAACTTCAATGGAGATCAGCTACTCATAGCAAGACGACTAGAATTCAGCACCACAAATAATATGGCCAAATAGAATCCTACATGCTAGGTCTCCACCTGACAAGACAACAAGAGGCATGATGCCTATAGGTATACAGTGACTCCCTCCTGGTTATCTCCCAAGTCCATAACAATTGGAGAACACATCATCATAATTTGGTACCATACCAAGAGCACATGTGTTCTCTAGGTCGAGGCTTTGACTCCTTTCACTTCATCAGAAGAAAGCACAACACTTTTGCTGACACACTAGCAACCCTCACTTCATGGATCAACAACTAGGAGGGTCAAACCTGTAATGACCCCATCCCCATGTTATCCCCAATTAAGGTGGACCGAGAGGGAAAGGGCCATTACTATAATACATGATCAATGGTTTAACAATTAACCAAAAATGATTAATAAATTTCACTAAATGGAAAGGGTTTTACAAAAAGATAAAAGAAAAACTCTCCAACTTGGAGTTACATTAAAAGGGAAACTATTGTTTGCAACTAGGAAATAAATCTATCTATCTATATCCTCCAGGATTATAATAAATCTTTTCTTTTGGTGCCTTCTTCTTTGGATGCCCATTTTTTGTCATACTTGTAGAATAATAGCAAATTATTCTACAACATAGTGAAACAAAATCACAGTCAGTATAACAAGTTATACTGGTATGTGGGGGAAACAAAATATTTGCATCTAGGTATAACAATATATTCAACCATAACAAAAAATATGATTACAAAATTGAACATGCATTTTTTTAACTTCTCAAGTTAATCTCTATGGTACACTCCCTCTATGGAGTACTCATGTGGGGAACCTCTCATTAGGGTTTATTCCCTACATTGGACTTCTCATAACCTCCCATTCTTAGGCTTGGTTCATCATGGCCTTCCTTTCCCTACTAGGCCTCACAATGACCATCCTATCCCAGCTTGGCCTCATAATGAACATCTTGTCCCGGCTTGGCCTCATAACATCCATCCCATCCCAGATTGGTCTTAGTAATGATCATCCTATCCCAGTTTAATCACTCATCACCATAGTAACATTTCTTACATCCCACATGTATCACCTAAATCCATCAGAGATACTTTAAGTGTCTCGACCTTCAGGGAGAGGTATTGGAAATGACTCGAGTGATAGCGAGAGGTATGACAGGAAAGAAGTCAGGATCAAGTTTGATCAAGTTCTATTTATATAATGTAATACTCATAGTGGATTTAAAGATTGCAAGAACTAAATAAACAACCAACAATTTATTTGCAATCAATGCAAAGATCCTCGAAGGTCCACATAAGTCATTTATGTCAAGTAGTATAGGAGTAACCACATACCTTTCTTAGGAGAGATAAATATTCCAAGCAATAAATGTAGATTGAAAGAAAGAAAGAAATCACCCTAAAATTAAAGCGTAACACCTAAGTATTACTACTTCATCCAAAATCTACCATAAAGACTGACTTGGGGTGCAAGTTAGGATTTCATTAGGGTTTTGGCTTCCCAAACGCTAATGGGCTGTTTGGGTAAAGTAGTTAGATGTGGTATTGTATTTCCTCATGGTAGTCTAACTGTTGCATTTTAAATTTTGTCGTATGGATAGTTATAGGTGTTTTTATCAAATGTTGTAGTTGAAGTACGACATTTCCTCCCACTTTCATTCGATGGACCTCACAAAACACGTCAAATCTGGTGGGATTTAGAATTCACCGAATGGGGGTTCCACCTATTCTCCCCTGATTGCCTCACATCTCTCCTAAACTGACTCTTCTCCTCCTCCCCCGATCATCTTCCCCACCACCATCTCCTCTCTTGTCATCCTTCATCCCCCACCACTCATCTTCCCCGTCCATCTCGCTGTCCTCCCTACGATCGAACTCTCCTTTGGTTCGCTAGGGTTGCCTAGGGTTCTCTTCTCCACCAAACACGATGATGTTGTGGCTGAGTTCCTGACGCCTCCGCTGCTTGGTGGTTCCTTCCGCGTCGATGACATGTTGTTGATCCCTTCCATGAACTGTTGATGATCCCATCACTGACTCCACCTCCACACCTCCAGATCCGGCATTGCTCCATATCGGACATTGCTGCTCCATCACCAAGGTACTCCCCTCTGTCTTCTCCTCTTCTCCACCCTCCTTCTCATCCAAATCTAAGCAATGGCAGACGACTTAGCTCATCCACACTGGGCTCCTCACTATTCTACTTAATGCCCTAGAATGCTCAAATAGACATTTTGCTTCCAGGGTTCCACCCTACCTCCTCCACCTTTGTTCCATTATTCATGATCCTTGCCCATGGGTTACCACTTTTACAAAGCCCCAATTCAATGCCGCTCTCTTAGACATCTACCTCTTCTCTTCCTCTTCTCCGTCGATGACACTATCTTTGAGCCCCTTGGACGCACCTACCTCGACGCCCCCAGCCACCCATTCGGTGTCTCCCTCTTTCAATTTCACCCGTCTGCACCGGTCCCATTCCTCCCTCGCTTCTTGACCACTAGCTGTCTGCAGATTGATCTTCTCAGATGACTGAAGATTATTCCTTAGATAGGTGCGGCAGGATGAGACACACCTCCCTGATCTCGGCCAAAGGAAGAGGCTTTGACGTGTACTATCGAGATCTTGCCATGTTGTGCTGCTCACAGAGTTATGACTATTGCTTGGAAATTTTCAGGTGCGTGGTCTTTTTCTATCCTTTCTCTATTTAGTCATCTAGGGTTATTATTTTAAACATTCCTGGTATTTAAGCTTTAGTTCATATTCTAATTTCAGGAGATTGGAGGAGCTTGAGTTGCTGCCAGATTGATTTTTTGTTTGGGGATGTGGTTGATATTGAGACGTTGTTTGTGTGGTTTTTGTGTTCGTTTGTGCAATTGTAGTATGATGGGTTTCGTTATGTACTCTTGAACTGTTTGTATGGTTGTTGTGTTCTTTTGTTTTGATCATTTGTGTGGTGTTGTGCTTATTTGAGACAAAATTCAATGATGCAGTTTATCTTGTTACAATTTGTATTCTCGTCTGAAGTTGTATGTACCTCTTCAATTGCCAAAATATATGTTATCTAATCACAAACATTTGTAAAAATTGGTTGTGCACAGCCTGAATTATATGGTCAGATTAACCACATTGGATATTTATTGGTTTGTATACCTAGCACTCATATTAATAAGTATATAAATGATGAGATTAGCACAAGTGCTGTGTTCTACATACTTGTTAACCAAACAAGGTGATTAACATGGTAGTAATTGTAATAACTAGATTTTTAAATCCACAACCACCCAAATGTTGTTATTAAGAATTGCAGACATTGTTAATAGGGCAGTCAAAATCCCAGTACTTCTTAACTGCTGCAACAGTTGCAATGAGGCCAGCCAAACGACCCCTAAGTATCACTCTTCATGCCCTTTTGGGTTACAAACCCTAGTTTTATCATCATATGCATTTTTAACCCAAGAAAACCATACTTTGTCAATTTATGAATTATTAATCTCAAATTATATCCAAGATACCCTTTTTATCCATGAAGACCAGTCTTTGACTATTAATAACAATTAAACATACTAAGATCATCAAAACCTAGAAATTAGGGTTTGTACATATTGAATGCATTAAAGTTGGTAACTCTAAGAACTTTTAGAATTAGATACATAAGTAGGTATTGATTTTATTTTTATTACATTCCTTACATTTTTCTGATCATCATTCATATACAATATGTCATCATTGGATCATCCTACTAATTACTACAACTTTTAGCAATTTAATTGGTTTCTGACTGATCACAAGCTGCCACCTAGGTAGTGCGCCCCAGTCCCGTCCTTGCCAAGTAGGATGGGCCGACCAAGGATTTGCACTACCTAGATTGGGTGCACTCACGTGGAGCCACATTAGCAAGAATGAAAACAAGGATAAATTACCAGGATGCCCTTACCCGCATTGAAGAGAAGAGTGGGTAGATAGGTCTTTTTGCCCCTAAGGTTGTCTTCAACCTCGATCCATTCATGATAAACGTGGGTAGTCAATGGACACGGTTGACTCTGTGGTTCTAACCAACTTCACAGTAAGAGAGGGAACAATCACCTTAGCCTTGCTCCAACAAACTCGACGTAGGATTCAATTGTCTTTAAGATGACCAAAGTTGGTGGGTCGAGAAGAGAGTATCTCTAGCAAAATGACAGAGAGAGGTAGAGGCAAAGGGGCAAGCCTAGGAGAGGAACTGAGATTAGGGTGAGAAGAGTAAGGTTACACTAAGTCTCAAGAACAATTTTGTGATCTTGTAGAGGGTCCTTAGCCCTCTATTTATACTCATCCATGTCAGCAGAGTTGTTCTTGGGATCACAAATTGGGCAAACATTCTAGAGCCCTCCAAGCTGGGCAAAACCTAGTGTAGGTGAGTTCTTCTAGACCTCACAAAGACACCTAAGAGGTCTCCCAATTTGCTCATGCATTAATTTGTGAGGGAATCGATTTGGAAGTTTCAGTTCACCTGCTCCTTCTTTCCCTTTTAATCATGAGCTAGGTGATGATCTCTAGATCATCCAATCTTGATCCAACTGTTACTGATCCATGTGATGAATATAGTTATCCTAATATGAAAAGGATTTTCATAACATTTAATACAAGTTCATAAAAACTACTCACTTTAGCAATTCTAGAAAATTCTGTAACTCTTGCTCCTATAATCCTTTTAATCCCAAATTTTGAAGGGAAGTTCTTATTGAAATTATCTAAAAGTGGGCGAGATTTGGGACTAAAATACTTAACTTAAAAGGGTTTTTCTTAGTCTCCAAGTATTTCTTTTATAAAGCATATTTTAGGCATCAAATTAATCATTTTTCTCTTTCTATTTTCTCCATATCTCCCAATTTGATGCCTTTTATTTTTAAGAACCATATGAAAATGAAAAAAAACCTTTAGTGGCCTTTAATACCACTTCTCTAGAGAATTCCACAAAATTCCACAAGTACATATTAATTATCCTTTATATTGGATTTTTCTTCTTCCTTTTCCCTATATTCATTATTGTACTAATGAAATTAGTAAAAACCATAAAATTCTTAGCCAAGGGAAATTTGTAAAAGAAAACCATGTTTTTCCAAAACAAAGCACACCACTTTTCCCAAAACATCCTTATTATTCAAATAATTGCATTTCAATTATACAAATACATGTTAAAAACCATGTTTTAACATCATTTCCCTTTTATAAGATTTTTGTGCACAAAATTTGTCTAATCATACAAAAAATTAGGATGAGACTTTTCCATGTTAGTCTTGAGCTCCCATGTGGCTTCATACTCTCCATGGTGCTTCCAAAGAACCTTCACCATCTCTATCTTTTTAATCCTGAGCTCTTTCACCTTCGTATCCAAAATCCTCACAAGTGACTCAGGGTATGTCAAATCCCCTTGGAGTTTAATAGTCTCAATGTTCAACACATGGCTAGGATCCTTCACATAGCGCTTCATGGACACATGGAACACATCATGCATCATACTATATTGGAGGGGTAACACTAGATGATAAGCAACTTCACTGATTCATTCAAGGATCTCAAATGAACCCACGTATGGGGGATTCAGCTTTCCTCTATTCTTAGCTGTATCTCAAAGGGGTCGGATTTTCAAAATTACATGTTCTCCTATAATAAAGTGCAAATTTGCCTGCCTTGCATTGTCATACAATTTATGTATATCCTGGGTTCTCTTTAGCCTTTGCTTGATTAAAGCGGCCTTGTTAGCATACACCTATAGTTCCCCTAACCTATGCAAGGTCATCATCCTAGTGAAGCGGTGACCGACACAACATCCCATAAAGATCTTC
This sequence comes from Alisma plantago-aquatica, assembly GCA_963693085.1. NCBI lineage: Eukaryota > Viridiplantae > Streptophyta > Magnoliopsida > Alismatales > Alismataceae > Alisma > Alisma plantago-aquatica. Next base: position 1,276,655,415 of record OY856409.1, on the reverse strand, counting down.
TTACGGAGACATTCTAATACTGGCTTGGTAACTGTTATTATAGGAAAAATCAAGTGCATGAAGAACTCGATACTAGATTGAAGTTTAGCACAACATATCACCCCAGAATGATGAACAGTAAAAAAAGACAATCCACAACTTTAGAGGATCTGTTGAGAGCATGTGTGCTTGATTGGGGTGGATCATGGGAGCAATACCTTCCCTTAGCTGAGTTTCTTACAATAACAACTACCAGGACAATATCAAGATGCCTCCGTATGAATCTCTCTATGGGAGGCTGTGTTGGTCACCGCTTCATTGGGATGATGTCAGTGAGATGACCTTATTGATGTCGAAGAAACCACAGTTGTAAGCTGATAAAACCTCTTTGATCAAGCAAAGGATGAAGAGGGCCCATGATCAATATGAGTTGTATGTTGATGTGAAATGGATTGACTTGCACGTCACCGTGGGTGAGCATGTGTTTCTAAAATCTGACCCCTCCAAGCTATAGCTAAGAATAGAGGAAAGCTGAGTCCCCGATACATGGGTCCATTTGAGATTTTGGAATGGATTGGTGAAGCTTCTTATCATTTAGCCTTACCCCCTTAGTATAGTACGATGCATGATGTGTTCCATGTATCCAATCTAAATCTCTATGTGAAGGACCTGAGCCAGGTTCTGAGCATTGAACCTATAAAACTCCAAGGGAGGCTGACATACCCTGAGCCACCTGTGATGGTACTAGATACCAATGTGAAAGAGCTCAAGAGTAAAAAGATAGAGATGGTAAAGGTTCTTTGTAAGCACCATGGTGAGGATGAAGCCACATGAGAGCTGAAGATGGACATGGAAAAAAATCTTACCCTGAATTGTTTGTTTGATTAGTCTAATTTTGAGGGAAAAATTTCTGTAAGAGGGGAAGGATGTTATAAACTCAATTTTGCTTGTATTGATTGAAATACAAAATTTTAAATAAAAGGGATTTGAATGGAAAATTGTATGATTTGTTTTCAAAGAATGGATTCTTTTTATAAAGTTCCCTTGGTTGCATGATTTCGTGGATATACTGGTTTGATAAATCCAATAACGATTAAAAGGGAAAAAGGATAAAGGAAATCCCAGAATAAGAAAAAGGAAAAAGAAATAAAAGATAATGTGTGAATATATGAGAATAGTGAATAATTCTCTAGAAAGTGGTATGGATGGCCACTATTAATTGGATTTCAGTTTGACATGGTTTCTAATAAGAAGAAGAGTCAAAATAAAGAATATAGAAAAGAAAGGAAGAGAAAAGGATGTGTTTTAATGCTTAAAATATGCTTTATAAAGAGAATACTTGCATATTAATAAGAGCATATTTTATTTTTGAGTTTTAGTCTTAAACCTTATCCATATTTAGTAAATATCATTATGGACTTTCCCATAAAATTTTGGAGTAAAAGGATTAATGATGTGAAAGATATGGATTTTACAAAAATCCTTAAAGTGAGAGAGATATGTTTTATTCATAGAGGTGAAATTAGGGTTACAATAAGAGATAATTGAACTCAGAACACTATGCAAATAAACTATCTCTCTAATATATAATTCAGCTAGGTCTGACACCTTGGTAGTAATCTTTAGGGCAAGGAAGTGTGCTGACTTGGTTAGGTGGCGCACCACAACCCATATTGCATCATGACCTTTCTTTGTATCGGGGAAACCCACCACAAAATCCATAGTGATTTGGTCCCATTTCCAATCAAGAATTTCAATTGATTGGAGTAATCCACCGGGTCACTGGTGTTCATCCTTCACCATCTGACATGTGAGACAACTGGCTACATATGAGGTTATGTCTCTCTTCATCCCTGACCACCAAAAGTATCTTTGCAAGTCCTTAAACATCTATACTGAAACCCTAACCACCAAAAGTATCACTACAAGTCCTTAAACATCTTTGTGGTACCAGGATGCACTATATACTTAAACCCATGATACTCCTACAAGATATATGTCTTCACGGGTAAATCCTCGGGAACCCAAATGTGACTCTTGTATCAGATTCCACCATCCACACCCACTGAGAGGTGTGTTTGAGGCTTTTCCATTAAACCCTTCATCTTTTCTATCTTTGGGTTGGCTAGCTAGGCTGTTACGAGATCAGACAATAGGTCAAGCTTGATCTGGATATTGGTAATAAAAATCCCATCTACCAATGGCTATGGAGCCCATTGAGAAAAATCTTCTAGTTTCTTCCATTGGTTAACCAAACCAACTTCACAACTGATAAGTTTTCTACTGAGAGCATTAGTAACCACATTGGCCTTGTCGGGATGGTAAGCTATGGTGAAGTCAAAGTCATTCAAGTACTGCATCCAACATATTTGCTGTAAGTTGAAGTCCTTCTGTGTCAACATGTACTTCAGGCTTTTATGGTTGGTGAGGATGTCAGAAGTATCCCATACACATAGTGTTGCCAAATCTTTAATGCATAGATGATAGCTACTAATTCCAGATCATGGGTTGGATAATTCAACTCATTGGGCTTGAGCTATCTGCAAGCTAAGGTGACCACATGCATGTTTAACACCAACACACATCCTAAGCCCATCTTCGATGCGTCGGTGAATATAATAAAGCCTTCGTTACCCAAAGTTATTATTAGAAAGGGAGCGAAGGTAAGTTTTTCCTTATACTCCTGACAACGGGCCTCACGTAGCTCAGGCCAAACAAACTTCTCGTCCTTTTGGGTGAGCTTGGTGAGGGGAAAAGCAATCTTTGAAAAATCCTTGATGAATCATTGGTAGTATTCGACTAATCCTAGGAAGTTGGAAATCTCAGATGCATTCTTTGGGGCTGGCCATTCTTGAACGGTTGCTACTTTGGTAGGGTCCACTAAAATGGTTCCTGTAGATATGATGTGCCCGAGGAACATCACTCGGTCTATCCAAAACTCACACTTTGAGAATTTCCCATAAAACTTTTTCTTTATCAGGATATCAAGGACCTTGGATAGGTGCCCACGATGTTGTTATAGGTCATAAGAATAAACCAGAAGGTCATCTATGAGCACTATGACAAAGGTTTCAAGAAGGGCTGAAACACACTATTCATGAGGTTCATGAACACACTGGGAGCATTGGATAATCCAAAAAGGATAACCAAAAACCCATAGTGGCCATCGTGGGTTCAAAAAGTGGTCTTTGGGATATCCTCAATCTTAACTTGCAACTGGTGGTAATTGGATCATATGTCAATCTTCAAAAAGTCATAGGCAGTTTTAATCTGGTCAAATGGTTCATCTATATGGGGTAGATGATACTTGTTCTTAATGGTAGCCTGATTTATCATTCTATAGTCAATACATATGCGGAGTGATCTGTCCTTTTTCTTGACAAATAGGACTGATGCCCCCACATGTATGTACTAGGTCAGATGAAGCCCTTATCTAATAGTTCCTATAGTTGCTTCTTCAATTCAAGCAACTCGGCGGGAGCCATCTTGTAAGGTGCCCTGGAAACTGGGTTTGTCCTAGGAGCTAGCTCTATCGAGAAGTCCACTTCTCACTCTGGAGGTATGCTAGGAAAATTGTCTGGGAACACATCAACATAGTCCCTAACTACCTCTATTTCCTCCAAGGGTCGCGCCTTTGGCTATGACTCAATAATTACAACTAGGAACACTAGACAACCTTTGGCTACCATTTGCTCCACTTTCACAACTGACACATAAAGGCTAGTAGTAGCATCCTTCCTACCTTTAATGGTAAAGGGCAGGTGACTTGGTCTCTCTATTCTTATTTTCTTTTTCCTACAATCTATTTTTTCATTATGCATATAAATCCAATCCATGCCAATTATTGCATTAAAGTCATTCATATTTGGAAAGATAAAATTAGTAGGGAGTTCATTATTCATATATTTAATATGTATGACCAGTGTCCCCAAGAGAGATGAAAGATTTGACCACTAGGGGTGGTGACTTCTAAAACATATCCTAAATCTTTGAAGTCCAGACAAACCGTAGTAGATTGCTTGAAATGAAAGTATTAGTAGAACCAGAGTTAAACAAAGCTTTTACATTTTGTCCCATGATATCAAGCATGCCTGCATTATACTCATGATAGTCAAACTACTATTGCATTTAATATTAAAGGATAGGAAAAGAACTCTAAGGGTGGTTACCCTCTATCATATAGTTGGCTTTATCCTGGGTCTCTTCATTATCAATGGTGAAGACTCGGGCCTTTTATTGTTCTCCAACAGGTGGGACTGCTCCCTGAGGTGTTGGAGCTACTAGTTCAGCTGCCACTAGTTGGCTGCCACTAGTTGGCTGCCACTAGTTGGCTGCCACTAGTTGGCTGCTACTAGTTGCTGACCTCTCGAGTCAGAGAGGGTACAGTTGGCTATGAGATGTCCCTCCTTCCAACAATGATAAAACACCCACTTCTCAAAGTGGAACTTGCCAGGGTGTTTTTTCCCGGGCGCAACATATGCCATGACAATAATCATGACATGGCTTCCCTTTTCCTCCATTCTTTCCCTCACCATTTTGACAACCTTATCCTCTTCTGTTGTCATTCCTTGGGACATGAGTGCCTTAAGGGAATCCTAGATATCCTTTAAGTGGGTTCTGAGTAGGGGCAACCATCTTCTCCATGTCAAGTGTGAAGTTAAGGGCTTCAGTGAAGTTTGTATGTCTGCTCACCATCACATGAGGCTTGATCAATGGGTGCATGCATTCCACAAAATTTTCTACCCGCCATTCCTCAGTCAGCTTGTATCCCAACTGCCCTAGGAGGCGGAACTTCTGAGCAAAGTCTACTACGGTCATGTTACCTTAATAGAGAAGTGTGAAATGCTTTTCTTTCTCCTTCTTGGCAGAGGTGGGTTTGAATCTTGTAGAGAAGATTGTATAGAAATCTATCCCGACCATCGATTCTTCATTCAGATATCAACTCATGACATGATTTTCTCACCATATCTTTGCTGCTCATTCTAGGAGGCAAGCAACAAAGATAACCTTCTTGTTTGGATGTACATCTAGAAAGTTAAAACCATTTCATACTTCTAGAAGCCAGACATCCGCTTTTTCAACCACCTTAGTTTTGTCTTCACCCCATAACTTTTTAATATTCAACTTGATGAAGTCCAGTGTCATGGCTCCAAGACAAGGGTGGATAGGTAGATGCTTATGTCCTACTTCCGATCCAGATTCAATGTCATGACTGAGGTCTTCCTTAGGCTCATCTTCTATCATAGGCTCATCCTCATGGTTTGGCATGTTGAAGGGGATAGATTCAGGCTAAGGGACTTTCTCTCTAGATGCCTCACCTTCCCTCTTCCTTCTCTTAGAGGACTCACCCTCCATGGACCTTCTCTTCTCTAAATAGGGTCTCTTCTTGTGGGAGGGCCTCAGTCTGGGGTATTCATCACGGATGACAGTGTCCTAGATGCGGGGCATGCTGTTTCACATAAGTTAACTTTATTAACCACAGTTTCATACTTTGGGTATCAAAACATCATAAAAAAATTATGTCCGTGACATCTTGTTTACATGCATTTTATTATTGGTAGAGGATGCCTTAATCCCTGATACCATAACTCTAATATCCAGAAGGGATAAAGAGAGAAATTATAGGTACCTAGGGTTTAGTAAGTGAATAAAGGGTTGAAGAAGGGATGAAAATAGATGAGAAATCCTAGAGGTATTTATTTTGAGTATAATTGTATAACTTTGGCTAGGAAGGATGCACAGGTCTAGGGATTCTCGTAAGATGTATAGCAGTGCAGAGATAATTTTTCTATTCCCCAGATCATGGTGCAATCTAGACACCATCGTCTTTGAAAATTACTCTAATAATTCCCTTGGGGTCCATATAACTCTTAAAATTTAATAATTATTAAAGGTTAAATGGTTAACTAGGCTCTGATACAAAATGTAACGACCCCCTCCCCATGTTATCCCCAAATAAGGTGGATCAAGAGGCCAAGGGCCATCACTATAATACATGATCAATGGTTTGATATTTAACCAAAAATAATTAATAAATTTCACTAAATAGAAAGGGTTTTGCAACAAGGTAAAAGAGAAACTCTCCAACATGGAGTTACATTAAAAGGGAAACTATTGTTTGCAACTGGTAAATAAATCTATCTATCTATATCCTCCAGGATTACATTAGATCTTTTCTTTTGGTGACTTCTTTTCTAGATGTCTAGTTTTCATCATACTTACAGAATAATAGCAGATTATCCTAAAACTCCATCAAACAAAATCATGATCAATATAACAGGTTATACTAGTATGTGGGGGAAGAAAAGTTTTTGCATCTAGGTATAACAACATATTTATCCATAGCAACACATATGATTACATAATTGAATATTCATTTTCTTTCTAACTTCTCAATTTAATCTCTGTGGTACACTCCCTATATGGAGTACTTGTTGACTTGAGAGTTATACATTGCCCACATTTTGATAATGACTTAACCATTCCTTTCCTATGTATCTAATATGTTTGTTCAAGATTGATTTTAGGCTTTAGGTACATGAAAAGGATCAAATTACACAAGCCCTAGCTTGTTCAAGTTCAAGTCAAATGCAATGCAAGTGTGCAATTTTGGAAATCACTCCAAATGACCTTAGATGATTTTTTTAATCACTTGTATTAATGATATGGCTTGTAACTAAGATGAGAAAAATATGAGGGATACTTTATACCAATTTTTAATCACTCAAAAGTCAACTAAGAAAATTTTGTCACAGGCTGTTCATCGGTTGAGTTGGAAACTTGATCGATCCTATGATGGATTTTCTGAAGATGACCCATCGATTGAGTTACTCACTTAGAACTCGACTGACCGACTCACTGAGCAAATCTAATTTTAGCTCATCAGTCAAGTTTTCCAAAACAAACTTGATTGATAGTTTGAAAATTGGCTTTGTCTTTTAGTGGATCGGTCGATTTACCTTTATTGAAACTCGACTGAATGTACTCTACGGAAAATGTAGAAAAAGTGATTGTAACCATTGGTGAGTTGTATTGGGTGAAAATAGATCCGTTGCATTATGGAAAACAACTATATTTCGACCCTAAGTGATCCCACACTCAAGGGAACACCACCATCTATAAATAGGACCCCTTGGAGTTCATTCCAAGTTTACTCATTCATACTATTCTAAGTCCTTACTATAGTTGAGTGTGTTACATACTTTTTTTAAGAGCCCCTGCTAGATTATAAGTAGTACCTATTCTTGTGTCAGTACTATCAAGTTTCCTCATATCGACTCTGATACTTTTCATCAAATGTCAATACCACCAATGACCTATCGGTAGTACCGAGCTGATCTGATTCTTGTAAATTCACCTGAAATGTACGCAATAAAGAATATAATCTCCAAAATATTGATAAATGAACCATGAATGCTAAAAATAATGAATATTTGATACAATTAAGTGTCACAGGATACTAGTGATAAATCATGCACAATTAATATGAAAATGACCAATAAGTGCACACAATACATAGTAAAAGAGCCCATGAAAAGCAACAATTATCTAGTACATCATCGGTCAGGCAGAGAACTAATGGGAGTCCCACCAAACCCCAAACTAGTAATCTCAATAAACTCACTTGGGGTGATGGCCAACTTGCCAAAAGAAAAGTGAAAAGACGGGCCTCCAGAAAGAAGTGCTTAATTAAAGGAAGGAGATAGGATGTATCTACGATACCACAATGACTTACATTGCCAAAGCTGATCCCCTTCAACAACTCCACCTCCTCAGCCACCACATTCTCATACAAGTACCACAACTCATTCCAACATGTTCTCCAATTAATATTCAACAATTCGATGCCCTAAAGGAATAAGGTGGAATATCAAATCAAAATCATCTTTATGTAGAGAAAAAGCCTGATTCAAGCTTGACAAAGTAGATAGAAAATAACAAGGAACAAAGTTTCTGAGTTATACATCATCACCTTCTCGATGGCCTCGGTGATGCATATTCATCCACAACATGCTTGAATGATGAACAAATCTCTCAGCAGGTGTAGTTCTCCCTCGATCCTACTCACACCTCCATGACGCCTGCCCAAGGAAGACTTCAGTCAGAATATTCAAAGAACACACAAATATTCAATCACATAGACAAACACCCATACCTAGGGTACACCTTAGATCCCACATCATCAGTAGAATCTTTATCATCTACAAAGGGATCTGAACAATGCTAATCATGAGCAACCATCTAAACAACAACGTCAACAATATTAAGAGTTTTGCACAACACCTAAAATTGAACTGATCAAACAATGGATGGCTGAGAAAACTACAAAATGTCGAAATCAACCATATCACAAAATAGAATGTACATCCAGGTCATCTTCAACCTCCATACCATGAAGAATGTCGGGAAGCCAACATTCAAATTTCTCCCTCAAGGGCCAAGATGGCTAAACCAAAGTGCAAGAATGAAAGCTAAACCTTCACTCATACAGATGCAACTGAAAATCACACAAAAACACTACCAGAGAGGACTACCAGAAGCTCCCACCTGATTCTCTCAAGAAAACACTAGTCGACACCGACAGAATGTCTCGATCTATAGGCCTAGGGCTATCGGGTCACCCCGATCCGCCACCTTCTTCCTCTCTCCTTTCACCGTCGTCATTTAAGATGCTCTAAACCGGTAACTACCACTGCCTGTTGCTTAGGATAATGGGAACAATGCTTGACCCTCCTCACATTCCCTCTCTTTTAAATAAAAAAAACTAATGCAAAATTACAAATAGGTCCCTAGATTTTGAACAAAATTTCCAGAATTCTAAAAAAAGTACCAAAAAGATTGGTAAAATCTAAAACCTGTCAAATTTTGACTCAAAAACCAAAATTCTATCTTTCTCAAAGAAAAGTAGCCACTAGATCTACATACACCAACGTGGACTATAAACTAGAACTAGACCAAAATCATAAACCTCATCATTTTCAAAATCTCTTCAGGGTCCTGGCTCATGACCTTAAACTGAGCCAAATCACACATCATTTTCAAAATCTCTTCAGGGACCTAGCTCAGGACCTTAAACTGAACCAAACCAGGTATCCATTTAAAAATCTATCTAGGTCTTGGACCAAGAACTCAAGCTAGAGCATGAGCCTCATCCTGAAAGGCTCCCTACCCTTCTTTATTTTCCTTTTAATCCAGGGTCCCTACTCATGACCTATGACTGAAATCCAATCCTAGATTGTGATTAGGGTTACAAACTTACTTTGCTGCACACATCTTCTAAAAATCTTGGACCATGACTAAAAAATGAACCAATTTCCTACTCTGGCTCATGACCAGAGTTATGGCTCAAATCTCAAATTTCACAAAATGAGACCTAATGAGTCGAGGATCATCGATACTCTAGAGGAGAGAGAAGATGAACTAGTAAGTGAACACATCATGGAGTCTACCTTTTACTAGATGATAGTCTGAACATCCAACCTAAAATGTCTTAATCAATTAGATAACTAATTGATATAGTCACTAGTTAGAAAGGTACCTTAAATCTAAAAGATTGTCTAAAATGCAAGCACTAGTCTTGATGATCAATGCCCTATTTTGATAGGAAAACTCTTCATATTATGCAATTTGAAGAGATCTAGGCCTAACTCTCAATTGGCCCACTAAAAAAACTAATAACTAAATATGCATAAGAAGAGGGTTGACTACTCTTTTTCTCCAAGATCTATTTTTTCAGGCAAAGTAGTTGCTACTATTTTCAATAATAAAAAAATCTAGTTCTTAATGTCCCACTAAAAACCACACCTAATTTTTCTTTTTCATATTCACCTTTCTCTCATTAAGACATTAGTTAATGGGTGAATTAAACATGCAATAGTTTAAGAAATGAAGCTGTGATGGAAGACACTCATTAGAACTTTAGGGGATTGAATGATTGGTTAGACACATGAAATTGCCAAAGTCATAGGCTGCTCTTACTCTAGAGAAATCATTTATTCCCAATCATTTCCTCACTAATACAACTTTGGACGGAGGAGACATCACTTGCTTTTCACTTTCCACAAGGTTTTTTAGAATGTGCTTGATGATTCAAACCTTTTTTGCCTTTTGTGACAAAAATGGGGGTCAGAATTGGCTCAGTTATGTAGTTGTCACTCTTATATCAAATCTTTCCTTGAGAGGGGCAAACTATTGACATCCCATTTTTGCTCCTCAGTAAAAATTCATGACTAATGTTGATCCTATTGATAATAATGGAATCTGTTCCACATCCGACCCAATTTCCACATATATATATTTTACTCACATTTTCCCATATTTTTCCGCCTATATTAATCACCCATTTTTGTCCACATTCATCTAGTTAGGAATCTTTTATAAAGGATCCTTCTCTAAGGCCAAAAGTGCATTTGTTCTTCAATTCTTCCTTAAATAGGTGATTCTTCACAAATTGCCTAGTTTATTTTTCTCAAGTATATTTCCTTTCTACATATGCTTCTCTAGACAAATTTGAGGGATAACTTCTTGTAACGACCCCGCTTCTCGATAACCCCCAATTAAGGGAGACCGAAAGGTCGATGCCGTTATCCAATTAACAGGATCAAAGGTTCGACAAATAATCAATAACAATTATGAAATTCTACTAACTAACTAAAATTTGGTATAAAATTAAAACTTTAATTACCTTTGAAAAGCTTGGGAATCTATCTATCCAAGCTTGAATTATTCTATCTAATCCTCCTTGCACTTTATTTCTTTTTCCGCAATGTGTCACTTTACTATTTGTTCTTTCAATTGTTGTTCCTAAAACGCCGACAAACAAAACGTCGGTCAGTATATCGAAATATACTGGTATGTGGGAACAACCAAAAATTTGCAAATATGGCTAACAACTTAATAATCACAATCAAATTAATTAACAAGCCAATTTACACTTTTTAGTATGACATTCTCCACCGCTTTTTCCCTAATCCTGGCATACCCACCTTAGGGTGCCCTTTGCCAATGACTTATGGCCACCTTCTCAATCCCGAGCTTGGTGCTTGGGGGTCACCACTCATGGTGCCCACTAGTCATGCAATATCATAGGCCACCTTCTTGATGCCTAGGGTCACCACTCAAGGTGTCCATTGGTCTACCCATCTGGGCCTGACCTTTGGCATCATCCATCAGGGTGGCATGTAGGTGCGAGAATCCATACTTCTATTTTTTTAATGTGATAATCATAGCGACTTTATGATTTGCAAGTATGAACATCCAACAGATAATTTGCATTCAATGCGATTAACCATCCAGAAAATCATCGGGAAACTAAGGCGGTTATTCATAGTTAACCACATACCTGATCCAGAGCAACTTGGTGGTCCAAGCAATAAGGATAAAGAACAAGCAACAAGCAATCAACAATATCCTGAAATTAATGCATGGGATTCAAGTGTTAAAGTTTATCCAGAACATTGTAAAGCTAGACTTGGATTCCACCTCAGGCTTTCTAGGCCACATTAGGGATTTATTAGTGTTTTATCCTCCGTAATACTTTTATCACATTTAATGCTCTCTTAGTCCTCAAACCCTTATTTCAACATCATATAAGCCCAATTAAAGTCGATTATTTCTCTACCATCTTTATCCTTTTAAGTTATTTCAAGGTCATTAGAATCAATTATCACTTTTAGTTTCTTTTGGATTAACAACTCATAATTCATTAGGGGCTAATTCACATATGAACTCTATTTGCCATTAATTCTACCTTTATGCATTAGAAAACCCTAATTTCTATATTAAGTGTATTTATTCACAATTAGGAACCTTTTAACTCAAAATAGTTTAGATCCATCTTATTTCGGCTTTGTACATGAATTTGACCAATTAAAACCATTAAGGGTCACAAAGAGTAACATTAGGGTTTCAAGGCCATTAAGTATATTCATGCATATGACACTCTAAATTAACTAATTATATGCAAAGTTAATCCTTTTTCTTCTTAATGTTCCTTTTTATCATTAAAAGGCTAATACCAACTTTAATCATCTATTAAACCCCATTAATCACTTTAATCATATCAAAATAGGGTTCTTTAAACATTAATACATTAAAGTTGATGTCTTCCATTACTTTTTGAATTACAAAAGGAATCAGGCTTTAATTATATTTTTAATGGATTCCCCTCGTTTTTCTGAGCAACTTTCACATTTTATGCGTACTAATCCGAGCTATGAATAAATAAATATGATTTTAGAAAAATTACCTATTTTGGGCCAATGGCAGGCCGCCACGTAGGCCTTGCCATGCGACGTTGCTCGGTTGCATTCAGAAACATAACTAAATTACTATAGTACCCCCACATCAGCTATTGTTTTCTTTACACCCCAGAGGGCAGAACCGTCCAAAGCCCTCATCGTCTTCCTCCTTGCACGATCCAATGCCACGGCCAACATTGGCGGCTCTTGGAGGTGCTTCCTCCTGTCCCCAAGGCCCGAGGCCTTCCTACGACCTGCGCCCTGCCTCCGACGCCTTCGTCCGTGGCCATGGAGGTCCTAAGGTGTGACCATGGCCATGGAAATCAGGCTGTCCAGGTCCGCCACCTGCAGTCATGGTGCAGCCCTCCCGCCAACGTAGCTGCTTGAGCGAGAGTCTAGGGAGGACGTCAAACCATCCTCGGATGTGGTGAGATAATCAGGCCACCCTCCATACCTCATCATGGTCCTATGTTCACTCCAGGGTAACTCTACCCTCACGACTAGGGTTTGGGGAAGGAAGAAGAAGAAGAAGGTAAAGAGAGAGAGAGAGAGAGTCGTGTGGGATCTCTCTGGGTCTCGACCAAGTCTTTACCCCTTTATATAGGGTGGATAATGAAGCCTCCAGGTCGGCTATTTGTGAATCAAAGAGTTCCTTTCCAACTAGGAAACCAAATCCTTCAATGAGAAGTAGCCTTCTCTCTCTTCTTTATCTTTTGGATATTCTCTATTATTTGGATATATATATAGGAATTCTAAAATCCTTTCCATTACTCTCTTTATATTTTCTTTTTAACCCATGGGCACGAATTTCTATTTTCCTTTAATAGCAACTATTTCCTTTATTAACAATACCACAATAGTTCATTAATAATGTATCCCATTATCCTTTAATTTTGTAATCCTCTTTCTTTTCTTCATTGGGGCTCCTTTGACTCCAAGGAACTCCAAGAATTCTAAATTCTTTTTATTGGATACGCATTATCCTTCTAGATGCATCTAAATGTATTATTCTTTATTATTCCTCATTACCTTGTTTATTTCTTATTAAAATATCCCTTTTTGAGGATTTCTCTTTATTTCTCTTTTATTTTCCTCATTGGTATTCCTTTTAACATTATAAATGCTTGGGATACGAAATCCCACTAAGGATAACTCAATTATACCTCTTTTCACTTGTTTTCCACATTTTATCAATGTTTTCAATTTCTTTCTTAATAAAGAAACACTTATTTGATCTTTTCTTTTATTATTTCCTTTTCTTCGCAATCATGGATTCCTTAACACCCAAGCAACCTAAAGGCACGAAATCCATCCTTGGATTACATTCTTTTTCCTTCTAGAGGTTTCCACATCATTCTTTCCTCTATTTTCTTATTTACTCAATAATAGAGTTTCTTTTGTCCTTTATTTGTTATTGGGCCCAATAGCCAATAAAGCCCACAAAACAAACATCAAGGATATTGTAACCAAAACTCATTTATTCAACACAAATTATATCATCATTTGTTCAAATATCTCTAATATGAGAGATTACATTTCTCACCAAAGAAACCCAAAAGTTTGGGATTGTAACATCCTTCCCCTCTTATAGGAATTTTGCCCTCAAAATTCCATCAAACAAACAAACAGTTCAGGATAAGTCTTCTTATGTCCATCATGGCTCCCATGTGGCTTCCCCCCTTTCCATGGTGTTTCCCAAGAACATTCATTATCTCATTTTATTTCATCTGAGTTCTTTCTTACCTTGGTATATCGTACCCTCATAGGTGACTCAGGACTTTTCAGCCTTTCAAAAGCTGAATAGGTTCATGGCACAACACCTGGCTTGGGTACCTCACATAGTGCTCTAGATCAGACTCATGCAACACATCATTTTATCCTGAGGGGTAAGGTTAAACACAACCATCCCCACCAATCCATCTCAAATGGACCCATATATCGGGGACTCAACTTTCTCAGCTGTAGCTTAGAGGGGTCGGATTTTCACATCACATATTCTCCCACAGTGAACTGCATGTCCGTCTGCTTTGCATCAACTCGTGACTTATGTCACCACTGGGCTCTCTCTCAGCCATTGTACGATCAAAGCGACTTCATCTGCACACACTGTAGTTCTTTCCTGACCTTCGCGAGGCCTCCTTCACCAACATCATCATAATGAAGTGGTGACCGACACAACCTCCCTATAGAACTTCTTGCATCCCGATAAAGGCTATGGTGGTTAACATCACATCTTAAGAACTGTCTCTATGTATCACCCTAAATGAGCACACATGCTCTCATCAGACCCTCTAGTCTGGATCATACTGTCCATTAGTATGGGGTGATAAACTGTACTATCATCGAGTTCTTCATGTATCCACTTCCACCTCATGGAAGTGAACCTTGGTCATACCCAAGAACTTTTGAACTCGCATCATGGTGTAGTTGAACCATCTCTCTTTCTCTTATGTAGTTCAATGAAATATATCTCTTGACAATACTCCTTTCTTTCTCATGTTATCTAGGTAAGGCGATCTACCATAACCCATATTGCATCTTGACCTTCTGGGTCAAAGGGAGACTTTCCACAACATCCATAGTGATGAACTCCCATTCCCCCTCAGGGACTCTTTTATCCTCTATATCAATACACTGGGTTACTGGGGTTCATCCTTCACCTCCTGGCTTGCATGGCCACATGCTACATGCAACTTTGTTTTAAGCATCCAGAGTGCTACCATCACTTACTATCTTTGTAGTATCAAGGCATATCATGACCTCCTGTATTGTTATGATTCCTCAAGCTTGATACTTCGGAAACCCTAAACCACTCTCAAAAGGGTTTTATTACCTTCCTATCCAAAGAAGTGTATCTGAGGTTCTATCACCATCCTTTTACTACATCAAAGACTAGGCTGGCTATCCAAACAACCACTAATCTTGTTCAATAGATCTCGTTATATCTGAGTGTTAGCCAAAGCACATCTTCTTTCCAAACTTAGGGTTAGCCAAACAACCTCAACTTCTTGTAGCTTCCAGCTAACTAGGCAGCTATATCTCAACTAGAGCATTCATTACCACCTCTCATCCTTAAGTGTTAGGTAACATACACCTCCATGTATTATACTTATCATCTCATCTCAAACTCTACGTTTGTCTTCATCAAGAAACTCTGAGCTCATCCTCATGGTGATTCAACTCAACTTTACAAATTCCACATAGCTCATGATAAAACATCCTCACAAGATGATTTCCTTAATAATCTTAGTGGTTGTAAACCATCCATGTATCATTCACTCCACAAAGGTATGTTATCATTTCTATCCTTATCCCTTGTAGCAACGTTCCAACTTACATCATCTTTATCCTTGGTGTAAGGCATGCGTACTGTCCTATCTCTCACTCCCATAACAAGAAGAAATAAACATTTGGGTGCAGTCCAAATACAGAGTTCTTCTTATTCCAAGAGTAGAGATGGTACATCCCACCTTGCCCGTACACTTTCAAATCCAAGTTGAAACGTGCAACTTATGTCTTTATATCACAAACATCATGATATCCACACTACTTCCAGGAAAACTAGTCTCGAGCTTACTTGGTCCAAGCATAATCCTAGGTCATCTCCTCTAGGTCTATAGGGTGCCAACACTTTTGGGGTCATCCCTCTTCCCTTATGCATCCAGAGAGTGCCCTACTCATCTGCCCTTTGGGTCCCATGAGTTCATGAAGGTGATAAATCTCCTAACCCATGGCCCTCAGACAATGATAGCTGTTACCTCCCGACCCTATGGTCATGTGCAACTAGGGAATTAGGCAACTCCTTCTTCCATCGGTCTTATCCCTACCTGACCCTTGGATAGACTTAGGATTCTAACATAGTACATGTTCAACTTAGAACCTTACCCAATGCTTCATCATCACTATGGGTCTAAAGGTTCAATCTCATGCCATGTACTTTTCACTTAGCTTTCTCAGGATCCTATAAAACCTCTTTAGGTTATCTTAACTCCAACAAAATTGGTATACACCCAACTAAAGGGTCCCTCTCCCAGGATGGGAGGAAGCTACAACCCTTGACAACAAGGTCACAAGCATCCTTAGGGTTTACACCCATGTGAGCATGCCTAACCTAGCAGCTACTAGGGAACAAGTAGACCACCTATTAAACCATGCTAGGTAATACTTGTTCTCTTTCCTCAACATTAGATCAACTTATTCAGGAAGGGTTCATCAAACATACCCTTAACTTAAGGGATTTCTTTTACCTTTACACATGAGGAGTACCATGCTCTAAACTATTGGGTACACTGCTTCCCCTCTTCGGCCAGGAACCCTAGGTTCCCTTTTGGATATCCAACTACATGCTCAACCTCTTAACCACGAATCAAGCATGCCCAAGGTATGTCATGTACTCCCATGATCCCTTTTATATGAGAAACACCTCAGAGTTGAGTCCTCCTCAAGGACAACCAACTAGGTATAAAGCCCCACAACCGGTTACTTGAACCTCCTCAGGGTCTAAGGCACTCTTTGTCTCATCTCAGTAGGCAAACTCCTATACCATAGGCACATAGGTTCCAGAAGCATCATCCTTTATCTAAGGTTTGGTTCCTCTAAAGGCAACCAAGATATCATCAGCCTTCATAGGGCAACCACTATCATCCACTTAGGTCGCATCATCCTCTACTATCCACTGTTCCTAAGTCTCGAAACCTAAGCTTCCAACTTTCTTGATGGGTTCTTGCTTTCTCTCTCTAGAGCTAACTCCACATCCAACCCTACTACTAGAGGTCCCCTCTCCATGAAGGCTCATGCTCACAAGCATACCCCTATGTGGGTGAAGCCTATGCTCAACTCATGTTTGGCTTGAGATTATCCATATTCTTATCCCCTAAGACATCCATCATATCCTTCTAGCCTTAGTTTTAACCTACTGTTCACATTACTGATGTACTCAGGGTGCAAGCTATATCCTACTTGCAACAGCCCATAAGGTTTATATAGGTTCATATCTAACCTTATCCAGGAAGGAGCTATCCTTTGCTCAAACATGCATGATCCCTCTCAGGGTTGGGGTGCCAAAGTTGCTAGGCCATCTAACCTCTCATGGCTCATATGACAAACCATAGGCATGTCCATCCAAACACCCAGTCTACCATGACATCTAATCTCATCATGTCTCTCTCTCTAACCTTCTCTTAGGGTTAGGGTTAACATCATCCTCAAAGGATGTGCTAGGTCTCTACCTTTAATGGAGGTCTCTACCTCCAAGACTAACTCTCTCTACACATCCTCCTACCAAGGAGGTCTATCCTCAGATCTCTCCTGAGGGCAATGACAACTCATGTCATACGACCTAAGCATGTATCTATTCCTTTACGCTTACTCTATTAAGCTTATGTCCATGGCATCTTATTTACATGCTTTTTATTAATTTGGTGGAGGATTCCTTAATCCTTATCAACCTTACCCATACCTCAAGAGGGTGAGGAGAAGAGAGAAAACCCTAATCCTTAAGGTCCTGAATAGAATTTGAGTTGAGAAGGGATGAACAAGATGAGAGAGTCCTAAAGGTATCTTATTTCGATTCATACCCTAAGACTTTGGCCAGGAAGTCACACGGATCCGGGAGTCCTCGTATTCCGACTAGCGGTGCGGAGGAAAATATTGCCAGCCCTCACTCGTGATCCTTTTCTAGACACCTCTGTCTTTCGGATAATCCTCTAATAACTCCCTTGGGTTCTATAGAATTTGTAAAATTTAATAATTATTAAAGATTAAGTGAGGAACCTACGCTCTGATACCAATTGTAACGACCCCGCTTCACGGTAACCCCCAATTAAGGGAGACCGAAAGGTCGGTGCCGTTATCCAATTAACAGGATCAAAGGTTCGACAAATAATCAATAACAATTATGAAATTCTACTAACTAACTGAAATTTGCTATAAAATTAAAACTTTACTTACCTTTGAAAACCTTGGGAATCTATCTATCCAAGCTTGAATTATTCTATCTAATCCTCCTTGCACTTTATTTCTTTTTCTGCAATGTGTCACAATACTGTTTGTTCTTTCAATTGTTGTTCCTAAAACGTCGACAAACAAAACGTCGGTCAGTATATCAAAATATACTGGTATGCGGGAACAACCAAAAATTTGCAAATATGGCTAACAACTTAATAATCACAATCAAATTAATTAACAAGCCAATTTACACTTTTTAGTATGACATTCTCCACCGCTTTTGCCCTAACCCTGGCATACCCACCTTAGGGTGCCCTTTGCCAATGACTTATGGCCACCTTCTCAATCCCGAGCTTGGTGCCTGGGGGTCACCACTCATGGTGCCCACTAGTCATGCAATATCATAGGCCATCTTTTTGATGCCTAGGGTCACCACTCAAGGTGTCCATTGGTCTACCCATCTGGGCCTGACCTTTGGCATCATCCATCAGGGTGGCATGTATTCTATTTTTTTAATGTGATAATCATAGCGACTTTATGATTTGCAAGTATGAACATCCAACAGATAATTTGCATTCAATGCGATTAACCATCCGGAAAATCATCGGGAAACTAAGGTGGTTATTCATAATTAACCACATACCTGATCCAGAGCAACTTGGTGGTCCAAGCAATAAGGATAAAGAACAAGCAACAAGCAATCAACAATATCCTGAATATAATGCATGGGATTCAAGTGTTAAAGTTTATCCAGAACATTCTAAAGCTAGACTTGGATTCCACCTTAGGCTTTCTAGGCCACATTAGGGTTTTATTAGTGTTTTATCCTCCGTAATACTTTTATCACATTTAATGCTCTCTTAGTCCTCAAACCCTAATTTCAACATCATAAGCCCAATTAAAGTCGATTATTTCTCTACCATCTTTATCCTTTTAAGTTATTTCAAGGTCATTAGAATCAATTATCATTTTTAGTTTCTTTTGGATTAACAACTCATAATTCATTAGAGGCTAATTCACATATGAACTCTATTTGCCATTAATTCTACCTTTATGCATTAGAAAACCCTAATTTCTATATTAAGGGTATTTATTCACAATTAGGAACCTTTTAACTCAAAATAGTTTATATCCATCTTATTTTGGCTTTGTACATGATTTTGACCAATTAAAACCATTAAGGGTCACAAAGAGTAACATTAGGGTTTCAAGGCCCATTAAGTATATTCATGCATATGAGACTCTAAATTAACTAATTATATGCAAAGTTAATCCTTTTTCTTCTTAATGTTCCTTTTTATCATTAAAAGGTTAATACCAACTTTAATCATCTATTATACCCCATTAATCACTTTAATCATATCAAAATAGGGTTCTTTAAACATTAATACATTAAAGTTGATGTCTTCCATTACTTTTTGAATTGCAAAAGGAATCAGGCTTTAATTATATTTTTAATGGATTCCCCTCATTTTTCTGAGCAACTTTCATATTTTATGCGTACTAATCCGAGCTACGAATAAATAAATATGATTTTAGCAAAATTACCTATTTTGGGCCAATGGCAGGCCGCCACGTAGGCCTTGCCATGCGACGTTGCTCGGCTGCATTAGGAAACATAACTAAATTACTATAGTACCCCCACATCAGCTATTGTTTTCTTCACACCCAGGAAGGTAGAACCGTCCAAAGCCCTCATCGGCTTCCTCCTCGCGCGATCCAGCGCCGCGGCCAACAGTGGCGGTTCTTGGAGGTGCTTCCTCCTGTCCCCAAGGCCCGAGGCCTTCCTACGACCTGCGCCCTGCCTCCGACGCCTTCGTCCATGGCCATGGAGGTCCTAAGGTGTGACCATGGCCATGGAAATTGGGCTGGCCAGGTCCGCCACCTGCAATCATGGTGCAGCCCTCCCGCCAACGTAGCTGCTTGAGCGAGAGTCCACGGAGGACGTCCAACCATCCTCGGATGTGGTGAGATCATCAGGCCACCCTCCATACCTCATCATGGTCCTCTGTTCACTCCAGGGTAACTCTACCCTCACGACTAGGGTTTGGGGAAGGAAGAAGAAGAAGAAGGTGGAGAGAGAGAGAGAGTCGTGTGGGATCTCTCTGGGTCTCGACCAAGTCTTTACCCCTTTATATAGGGTGGGTAATGAAGCCTCCAAGTCAGCTATTTGTGAATGAAAGAGTTCCTTTCCAACTAGGAAACCAAATCCTTCAATGAGAAGTAGCCTTATCTCTCTTCTTTATCTTTTGGATATTCTCTATTATTTGGATATATATATAGGAATTCGAAAATCCTTTCCATTACTCTCTTTATATTTGGTTTTTAACCCATGGGCACATATTCCTATTTTCCTTTAATAGCAACTATTTCCTTTATTAACAATACCACAATAGTTCATTAATAATGTATCCCATTATCCTTTAATTTTGTAATCCTCTTTCTTTTCTTCATTGGGGCTCCTTTGACTCCAAGGAACTCCAAGAATTCGAAATTCTTTTTATTGGATACTCATTATCCTTCTAGATGCATCTAAATGCATTATTCTTTATTATTCCTCATTACCTTGTTTATTTCATATTAAAATATCCCTTTTTGAGGATTTCTCTTTATTTCTCTTTTATTTTCCTCATTGGTATTCCTTTTAACATTATAAGTGCTTGGGATACGAAATCCCACTAAGGATAACTCAATTATACCTCTTTTCACTTGTTTTCCACATTTTATCAATGTTTTCAATTTCTTTCTTAATAAAGAAACACTTATTTGATCTTTTCTTTTATTATTGCCTTTTCTTCGCAATCTTGGATTCCTTGACACCCAAGCAACCTAAAGGCACGAAATCCATCCTCGGATTACATTCTTTTTCCTTCTAGAGGTTTCCACGTCATTCTTTCCTCTATTTTCTTATTTACTCAATAATAGAGTTTCTTTTGTCCTTTCTTTGTTATTGGGCCCAATAGCCAATAAAGCCCACAAAACAAACATCAAGTCTATTGTAACCAAAACTCATTTATTAAACACAAATTATATCATCATTTGTTCAAATATCTCTAATATGAGAGATTACATTTCTCACCAAAGAAACCCAAAAGTTTGGGATTGTAACACTTCTACTTATCTTTTTGTGCAAGTTTTCTTTGCTTTTTTCCTGGACATTCTTGAAATTATAGGGAAAATGAGATTTACGTTTTATGCCCTAGGGATGTTGGATGAATTAGAGTCATCCACCACGTGCCTCATGGTAGATCACCTCAATCTGAATGCCCTACATGGTGCATTAGCATGATCTACCTCCTCTTCTTGAAGGTTCTACCTAGAATCCCAAACCCGAAATTCTACCTATAAATAGACCCCCATACCCAACATATTCTAGGCTCCTCTTGTCTCTCCTGAAGCATTACTTTTTCACATTACCTGTGATTAGAAGATCCTTCTTCTGAAACCACCTACTTTGCTAGATTTGTAGAACAATTGACTACTATAACTGTTGCATCTAACTACTGATTCTACTATCTATTTCTATTTGATCTATAACTGCTGCACCTGACCTGATCTACTGCTGCATCTAATCTATCATCTTCTATAACTGCTCAATATCTATTATAGTTGTCATTTAATACTAATTTTGTAAAATCAGATTGAACCGGGGATTAAATCCCCTTGAACCGGCCGTTGGTCATATGCGAAACGGGCTCTGAGCCACTCAACCCACCCCATCGCACGACCCAACAGCCATTGGATCTTGATCCAATGGTGCTAGGGTCATCTTCCAGCTCCCTCCTAGAATGGAAGGTCCGCCCATGGACTGGGCGAGACCCCCACTACGATCGACCACCCAGTTGTCCCTCATTTCACCTGATTTCTTGGTATTTTGATTTCCCTCACTTTTGCAAACTCCCCTCACCCTTCAATTACTCAAAATCTCAACTTGGGGGCCAAGGAGACCTGCCGCCACCCTTGGCAATTTGCCACCCCTCGGGAAGCCCTATCCCTAGCCCTATCCCAAAACACATATAAAACCCTATACCACCTGCGACGAACCCCCACAAACTCGATCGACACCCCCTCTTCTCCTATTGTTGTCTCTCTCTAATTTTCCTTTTTTCTCTGGCTGCCTGCTCTATCACGGCGCCACCACGACAACACCACACACGGGCCTTCTGTTGGGCTGGGTCGACGAGCAACAACCGTTGGATCCTGGTCAAACCTTGACCAAGACCCAAGATCCACGACCGCGAGTCCTTCCTCGACCACCCTGTCCCGCACACATACTTGGGAGGTGGTGCACTCAGGACCACCGGATCTCATCCAGGGTCAAGGTTGACTGAAGAATCAATGACCCTCCTTTTTCGTCATTTCTGGTAAATAGCCCCCTCTATGCACAAATAGGAGAAAAATCCACTTTGTCCTATTTGTGCATAATGAGATTATAGGCTAAACATAGTGGATTTTTCTCCTATTTGTGCATAATTACTCTTGTTACTTTAAGTCCTCACTCTTTATGTCTCCTATGACTTCATAACTCTATAATGTCCACCAAAGTCAATGATTTCACATTTTGGGTCAATATGATACACATCTTTGCATGAAATCCTAGTGTTGTTATATCCTGGAACCCCTGATTAAAATCTTGATCATACATGCTCATTTTGATTTGTAATGTTTCACACTTGTTCCAGACTCTATTATGAATCTATGGTCCAAATTTGAGATCATTTGGGCATTCCTATTATTTTATATGAATTTTCTAAGATATTCCCTTGTTCTAGAACAAAATACCTTTTGTTGCTTGTTGGGCCCGACCCATTTAGCCAATTGGGCGCCTCCCCGATCTGACCTAGCTCCAATGCCTTTGAATTGGGGATCAAATCCCCTTGAACCGGCCACTGGTCAGATGCGAAATGGGCTATGAGCCCTGACTCAACACACCCCATCACACGACCCATCAGCTGTTGGATCTTGATCCAATGGTGCTGGGGTTATCTTCCAGCTCCTGCCCAAAATGGAAGGTCCGCCCATGGACTGGGTGAGACCCCCACTACGCTCGACCACCCGATTGTCCCTCATTTCACCTGATTTCTTGGTCTTTTGGTTTCCCTCACTTTCACGAACTCCCGTCACCCTTCAACTACTCAAAATCTTGCCTTGGGGGCCAAGGAAACCCACTGCCTCCCTTGGCGATTTGCCCCCCCCCTTCGAGAAGCCCTAACCCTAGCCCTAACCCAAAACACCTATAAAAACCCTATACCACCTACGGCGGACCCCCACAAACCCAACCGAAACCCTCTCTTTTCCTCTTGTTGTCTGTCTCTCTTTTTCCCTTTTTCTCTGGCCGCCTGCTTCGTCACGGCACCGCCGCGACACCACCATGCATGGGCCTTCTGTTGGGCTGGGTCAACGAGCAGCGACCGTTGGATCCCGGTCAAACCTTGACCAAGACCCAAGATCCACTGCCACGATTCCTTTGCTCGGCCACCCTATCCCGTGCACATACTTGGGAGGTGGTACGCTCACGACAACTAGATGTCAACCAGGGTCAAGGTTGACTGAAGAATCAACGACCCTCCTTTTTCGTCATTTCTGGTAAATAGCCTCCCTCTACTCAATATTCAAATTATTTTCTTGTTCTTGTAAAAATGATAACTCACATTTCCCTTGGCCAAAATATACAAAATTATATATTAAATTGATCCTTTCGAAAAGATCTACACATTGCACTAGGTTTCAGGGCCTAATTACATCGTTTGTTCCCTGTTTTCCCAAAAGATGCATATATTAATCATATGGAATATAATTGATGGATGATCTTGATGCAAAACTTGAATCTTGGCTACTCAATCTATCCCTGATCCTTAAATCAGTAACAATAATGTCTTTCTAACCCTAATTAAGGTCCTACTCTCACTATTTCTCATAAATGACTCCTTTTTCTACATATGTGCCTAGTTTGGACATTAATGATGAACTTTGCCCTAGATTGCTAATCTTGCTGCTAATGGACAACCACCTAATCTCATTATGTGTTTCTAATGAATTAATGTTTCTAATCTAAATCATCTTTAGGTCTGGACCTCTTGATTTGATGAATCATGATCTAAGGTGCTATATTGTGAGTCTTTTGACCCTAGAATGCATGTAAATGCCTTAAACCTTGATATGATCATAATACGTGCATTGAACGTCATAATGGCACTTGAACCACACCATCATGATGACCTCTAGATCAGTATAAGGTCATCCAATGTACTAATAAGCAACTTGGAAACTATCTTGGCCAAAACCCTAAAATGCATCTAATTAGGGTTAATGATGAGAATCTAATGCATGTGTACAATCTTGTTGTTAATCAGGATTGACACATGGCTGGATGTTGAAGTATAAGTTAGGTTATGAATCTATGAATCAGGTATGGGCCTTATCTAATTATATGAATATCACTTTCTTGCTTGAAAAGACATGTATTGTATGCTTGTTTGTTTACTTTCTCAAATATTGCCATGTAGTATTGCTATATCTTACTCGATGTTTGCCTCATCAGTTTTATAACTTGAACACACACACATATATATAGAACTACATTATAATATTGTTGATAAAGGGTTAGCTCTTGGCTATGGCCTTGAGGTCCCTCTCGTATAAAAGGGTTAGCTAATCTTGAGCACCCTTACAGACCCTTCCGACGGGAAGATGGTCAAAGGCCTTAAACATGCTTGATATTGTTGGTATAATGGAGTGAAATGACATAAAATATGGTTTCACATTTTGTTAAATAGTTAAAATGTTTATTCTTGTTCGTTTAGTTTTAAATCTTTTCAAATTATGCAAAGCTTATACATATATATGTATCTTTCTGCCCTATACTCAACACCTCGTGTGTTGACCCATTTCTCATATTTTGTTTTTAGGTTTAGAGATGGCTAGAAGGTTGATGGGCTTGGTGATCTATGCTAGGTGTACTTGTTGTAAGATCCAGATTTAGTGCACATGAATGACTTGTACCTCAATTCTAGAAATGTGTAATTGAACTCATGAATATGATGTACCTTGTATAATTTATACTTGTTGAATGTTGAGACTGTGTTGGTGCCTTTTATCTTGTTATTTGTTTGTGTGTGCTAAGCATTTCACGCTTCTGCATGTTGCCTTTGGTATTCGTTTGGTTCATGGGACTGGGATTTCGGCCCCATGACAGATGGTATCAGAGCATGAACAATAACTACACCAAACATTGCTCATATAAAACACAAACTAAACTCACCTTACATCTCAACCCTAGAAAACTTAATAAGATGTCCTCTATGGACTAGGTTGACTTAGCCTCTATGTTAGAACCTAGATGTTCTAGAACTAGGTGTAGACTTGTGTAAATTACCTCCCTAGACATGATTCGTGACATGTGCTTAGGATGTCTACACAAGTGTGCACCATGTTCTAGCTAGTTCTCTAGGTATCATGATACTAGACTGCCTAATGAGTGTGATAACTTGTTTGGGTTTTAGTTTTGTTCGAATGGAGTATGGTGGTTTTTATCGAATGTTTCAATGTTGGAGAAAATCTATTTTAAGTACTAGTATATGTACCTATGAAAAATGTTACCACACCCAGAAAGGCAGTGAGTATCTATGTAACCTAAGAGAAAGAGATATAACATCAAGTCTAGAGTTTAGATGATAGTTGTAGTATCTAGAGTTGTCTAGAGCCATTTTAAAGGCTAGGTTAGTGAGTAGCATAGATAACCTAAGATGGAGATGATGAAGATAATGATAATGATGTTAATGTCGATCTCGATGTTGATGTTGACGTTGTTAATGATGTTGATGTTAATAAGACCCAAGTGTGTCCTTGAGAAAGTCAAATAGGTTGACGATATGAAATGAGTTTGACCATGCAACCCTAGCTAAACCTAGCACCTTGTATGATACATATGTCTTGGTTGATGTGCTAAACATAGTTAGTGGGTTGGCATGCTTGCTCGTACCTAATTTTGTATGTACTAAGATATGATATGTGACATATAGTTTGAGACCAACATGGGCCTCAATCTCTTTACAAAGGAGGACCTCTAGCATGGGACGCATGAATAGGGTGACCTTTTGATATGAGTCGACCCACCTCAGGAGAAGGTTAGAGTACCTACACTCCAAAATATTTGAAATGTTGAAAAATAAGAATGATGAAATACATGATGATGAGCCCCTAGCTAGAATACTTCTGAGTATATGAGTTGAGTGACCTAGTGTGTGGTTCCTTGAAAGTTTTTAACCCTAGATGTCCTATGAAAATATCTTACCCTAGACAAAGAGGCAATTGAAAATTTGATGCTTGCTATATAGGTGAGGGAGATGTCCCAAGACCCTAAGATGATGTACATGATGTGTGATATCCATGATGAGCCTCATACTCAGGTTAGTAGCTGTATATAAAGGAATCTAGTGGTTACTCTTGTTTCTCGAAAGATGGGTAGAAATCTTTGTTATAGAAGGTTGTGGTTAGCATGTCTTATGGGATATATATATGTCTTAGTTTGAGTGGCTTGAACTTATAGAGATCTTTCTAGATACAAGTGATAAAGTTTCAAAACCTCAAAGTTGATGATAATGTTGTTCCTCACTTGGTGCTTGATATATGAAATATCTCACGTACATTAAAAATTTAACATATGCACGATAAGCCACTCTCATAAGCTAGACCTAGTATGAAATCATACTATACATAAAAGATGTAGCCTTGAAATCATGAACTTGATACGATGATGTCTAGAGATCTTAGCTTGAATAATTAGGAGTACCATGCCTAATATCATACCCAAAAAAAGAGTAACTCGAGATATCGATGCTCTTGGATCATAACTTGAATAAAATTATGAATAAATTGTTTAATTCTCAATTTGAAATGAAAAGTAATGAACGTAATCGATTAGAGTTGGTAGAATTTTGGGGAAAATAAAAACATGCATGAAATTTAAAGTAGTAGATACACACTCGATGATAGTCTTGTTTGAAGTCATGACCATGAACATGTTCATTTGAGAATTGATAACATAGATTTGATGATACACCTTGGTCTCGTATGAATATATGAACAAAAACCTAATGTATGAATACTAAGGGTTGTGTAAACCCTAATGCCACGCTGATTCCACATTATGAGAGAACACTAAGTAATATCTACATTATCGAGATGAGTACACCCTAAATGATGATAGCCCACTTCTGCATCCCATTGTGGGAAATGCCTTGACAACCATGGTGGGATCTATACTCATTAGATTTTGACTTTGTCTCTTGGGTATGATCTAGGATGAATTTTGAGGATGAAATTTATTTTAAGGAGGGAAGGATGTGACAAAGTGGATTTTTCTCCTATTTGTGCATAATTACTCTTGTTACTTAAAGTCCTCACTCTTTATGTCTCCTATGACTTCATAACTCTACAATGTCCACCAAAGTCAATGATTTCACATTTTGGGTCAATATGATACACATATATGCATGAAATCCTAGTGTTTTTATATCCTTGAATCCTTGATTAAAATCTTGATCATACATGCTCATTTTGATTTGTATTTTTTCAAACTTGTTCCAAACTCTATTATGAATCTAGGATCCATATTTGAGATCATTTGGGCATTCCAATGATTTTATATGAATTTTATAAGATATACCCTTGTTCTAGAACAAAATACCTTTTGTTGCTTGCTGGGCCCGACCCATTTAGCCGATTGGGTGCCTCCCCGATCTAACCAGGCTCCAATGCCTTTGAACCGGGGATCAAATCCCCTTGAACCAGCCTCTAGTCAGATGCAAAATGAGCTCTGAGCCCTGACTCAACCCACCCCATCGCACGACCCAACAACTGTTGCATCTTGATCCAACAGTGCTGGGGCCATCTTCCAGCTCCCACCTAGAATGGAAGGTCCGCCAATGGACTGGGCGAGAACCCCACTATGCTCGACCACCTGGTTGTCCCTCGTTTCACCCGATTTCTTGGTCTTTTAGTTTCCCTCACTTTCAGGAACTCCCCACCCTTAAATTACTCAAAATCGCACCTTGGGGGCCAAGGAAACCCGCCGCCACCCTTGGCGATTTGCCCCCCCTTCAAGAAGCCCTAACCCTAGCCCAAAACACTTATAAAACCCTATACCACCTGCGGCGGACCCCCCTCAAACTCAAATGGCACCCTCTCTTCTCCTCTCATTGTCTCTCTATCTCTCTCTCTTTTTCCCTTTTTCTCTGGTCGCCTGCTTCGTCATAACGCCGCCATGACACGACCACGCACATGCCTTCTGTTGGGCTGGGTCGACGAGCAGCGACCATTGGGTCCCGGTCAAACCTTAACCAAGACCCAAGATCCACGACCGCAAGTCCTTCCCTCGGCCACCCTATCCCGCACACACACTTTGGAGGTGGTTCGCTCACGACCACCAGATCTCAGCCAGGGTCAAGGTTGACTGAAGAATCAATGACCCTCCTTTTTCGTCAATTCTGGTAAATAGCCTTCCTCTACTCAATATTCAAATTATTTTCTTGTTCTTGTAAAAATGATAACTCTCATTTCCCTTGGCCAAAATATAAGAAATTATATATCAAATTGATCCTTTCAAAAATATCTACACAATGGACTAGTACTGAAATTGCATTGTACATCCAGAATAGACCTAAGAAGACATGATCCCAGGCAGATACTTGGCATGTTCCTCCTCTTCCAGGTCCATCACAAGGAAAACGAAAACCAAGATTTGCTTTATCAGGTATCAAGCACGAGCTGCGAGCAAATAGGACACCTTTCAGGGCCTAATTCCATCGTTTGTTCCCTATTTTACCAAAAGATGCATATATTAATCTTATGGAATATAATTGATGGATGATCTTGATGCAAAACTTGGATCTTGGGTACTCAATCTATCCCTAATCCTTAAATCAGTAACAATAATGTCTTTCTAACCCTAATGAAGGTCCTACTCTCACTATTGCTCATAAATGACTCCTTTTTCTACATTTGTGCCTAGTTTGGACGTTAATGATTAACTTTGCCCTAGATTGCTAATCTTACTGCTAATGGAAAACCACCTAATCTCATTATGTGTTTTTGATGAATTATTGTTTCTGATCTAAATCATCTTTAGGTTTGGACCTCATGACTTGATGAATCATTATCTAGGGTTCTTTATTGTGAGTCTTTTGACCCTAGAATGCATGTAAATGCCTTAAACCTTGATATGGTCATAGAAAGTGCATGGAATGTCATAATGGCATGAAACTCGAACCACACCATCATGATGACCTATGGATTAGTATAAGGTCATGTAATGTACTAATAAGCAACTTGGAACCTATCTTGGCCAAAACCCTAAAATGCATCTAATTAGGGTTAATGATGAGAATCTAATGCATGTATACAATCTTGTTGTTAATCGGGTTTGGCATGTGGCTAGATGTTGAAGGATAAGTTACGTTATGAATCTATGAATTTGGTATGGGCCTTATCTAGTTATATGAATATCACTTTCTTTCTTGAAAAGACATTTATTGTATGCTTGTTTGTTTACTTGCTCAAATATTGCCATGTAGTATTTCTATGTGTTACTCGATGTTTTCCTCATTAGTTTTATAACTTGAACATATATATATATGTATATATATATATATATATATATATATATATATATATATATATATATATATATATATATATATATATATATATAAGGGTTAGCTAATCTTGAGCACCCTTACGGACCCTTCCGACGGGAAGATGGTCAAATGCCTTAAACTTGCTTGATATTGTTGGTATAATGGAGTGAAATGCCATAAAATATGGTTTCACATTTTGTTAAACAGTTAACATGTTTATTCTTGTTCATTTAGTCTTGAAATCTTTTCAAATTATGAAAAGCTTATACATATATATGTATCTTTTTGCCCCATACTCAACATGTGTTGACCCGTTTCTCATATTTTGTTTTTAGGTTCAGAGATGGCTAGAAGGTTGATGGGCTTGGTGATCTATGCTAGGTGTACTTGTTGTAAGATCTAGATTTAGTGCACATGAATGAATTATACCTCAACTCTGGAAATGTGTAATTGAACTCATGAATATTATGTACCTTGCATAATTTATACTTGTTGAATGTTGAGACTGTGTTGGTGCCTTTTATCTTGTTATTTGTTCATGTGTGCTAAGCATTTCACGCTTCTGCATGTTGCCTTTGGTATTTGTTTGGTTCATGGGACTGGGATTTCAGCCCAGTGTCAATAGAGTTGGAATATCCTTCCATCCTACCCAAGCTGGGGCCATACACAACTTA
Source organism: Alisma plantago-aquatica (assembly GCA_963693085.1). Lineage (NCBI taxonomy): Eukaryota > Viridiplantae > Streptophyta > Magnoliopsida > Alismatales > Alismataceae > Alisma > Alisma plantago-aquatica. Next base: position 1,276,624,941 of record OY856409.1, on the reverse strand, counting down.
TTTGTCCTATATCCCTAAAGCCCTTTTGTAAGAGTCATCCATTTGAAGGTATGCAGAAGACAAAGGAGTATTCTTTTTGACTCTTCTAGATATTGTGGGAGTCATTTTTATTTTAGCATATAAATTGTGTGAAGAAGGATCTACCATGATGCATGCTATTTGTTTATTCTATGCTAAACCTCATGTTTGAACCATGTTGTCATGAAGTTTAGGTCATCATGAGAGCCGATAGGAGTCTAACTTTACTTCTTCATACAAGCATTTGATCAAGGCGGCCATGTCATGTGTTTCTTACAAGGATTATGAAGTTGGTGCCAGGAGAAGATGACTATAACAAGAAAGACAAAACCTTCCAAGGGGAGAATCTTAAAGAAACTACATAAGTATTAGAATTCCTAACATCCCAAAAGTCTTGCAATAAGATACTATAGAGCAGTCGGTAAACATTCATTAGATACATCCATTCAAATTCAACCATCAGGAAGGCATGTATCATTCTGGGTATTTATAACCAAGACATTTGATATGCAAGATCAATGACACATTATTTTTCACAACACATATGGAACCCCTATCTACATCAACTTAGTCCATTCCATCCCAAACCATACCAATATCCAATGTATGTAAAAACTGCTTGATGCTACATCTATTGAACAAAGAAAATCCATTAAAGTCCCTGATAGTGACACAATAGGTGAAGCAGGAAGAGGAATATGAGATCACTGAATAGGAATCCAAAGCCAAAAAAGAGGTTATCACTTTGAGAAACATTCACCATGTACAACATGCAAATGCAAAGAGACTACTTGCCAACAATCACAAATTCTGTTTGCCACCACCTCCCTGGTATAACCCATACATGGGAGGACCATTTAGGTTCCCACCATTAGTGCACATGGAATTACTAATATCAAATGCTGACAATACCAATGGTTGTAACTAACAAAGTCGATCCTACCCTAGGCACTTCAGTAGAAGATCCCATCATGCTTGAGATCCTATGAAAGATCAAGCAATTAGAAGGGAAGAAGGATGGGGTCAGGACCTTCAATGACTTTTGTCATTTCTTAGACACAAATCTGCCTGATAACTTTAACATGCCAAAGTTTCAAAAAGACTTTGGTAAAGGCGATCTTCTCACTCACATCAAACTGTACTTCTTCAACATGGTATAGGTAGAAGATGATGAATAGATCACAATCATATGCGATGCTCAAAACTTGATAGGAAATACCATTGAATGTTACAACAAGCAAGTTTTGACGACATTCACTACATGGACATATTCTATTTCGAAATTCATTGATCAACATGCTTGGAAAATTGATCAAAATCTCACCAAATAACAAATGAAGATTGACTAAGTCTTATATGAGTTTATGGGGAGATGGATCTAGCGTCACTGTCAAAATTTTAGCCAACAGACAAGAAGGCACTCAACATGCTTATAAGGGTAGCCTCTCCAGTCCTTACCACAATTCTATCTCTACAATGATACAACATATTCTCTAAGCTGACTCAAGCAAGATATGGATTGAAAATTCTATAAAAAGAGGGGTCTAAATAAAATAGGCCTCACCTTTCAACATCCATCCTTATTTTTAAGGACAAATTGAAAGCTAAAGTTGAAAAAACCAAGAATGTTGATTCTACAATGGGATGTATGATAATTCCCTCTGATCGAAATAATGATAGATGACAAAGTGCATCCATCCCAGAAGCTCCAATTCAATCTCAGCAACCCCAAGTTTAGAAATGTTTTGATGACTCCACAACCACAACAAGACAAATGGTGCAACCCAATACCCAAATGTTCCAACCAAAATTCATGACACCATAATACCAATATCATCTCAATCTAGTTACAAGTACATACCACCACTACTCCACCCTCCTATATGAAACCTATCACTAACAACCCATCTTTTTGGTCTCCTCACTAACAACCCATGACCATAACCAGAGGCACGAAAAACCCATCACCATAACTTGATGCACCAACGATAGCTGCAACGGTAGAAGAGGCAACAACGCCTAATAGAATGTTCACTCCTTTGGGAGTTTCCCTGAGCACTATGCTACCTACTATCTAACACCTCTTGAAATTACCCACCATAAGGGAGACTCATAATCCCTCACCTAAAAATTATAATGCCAAACCCACAATTTCTTTATACCGAAGGACACAAAGTTTACTCATTCACAAGCATGCTATGCAAGATTTGATTGAATCAGGGAAGGTTGAGATGGACATGTATGAGGACACATTGTCAACATCCAATGATGTGTAGAATAATTCATACTTAGAAGAAAATCCTCAATAATTGGTGTCAGAACACCAATAGTATTGTTATTTTCCAAGAAAAGAAGCCCGTAATCCTGGGGAGGATTCGAAGACCGTGCATCAGGCTAGGGGCTTGTCCAAGATAAACTGTTTGACTGGTTTTGGTTCTAAAAGTGCTAATCTTGGCTATTATACTCTAGTCATCACACCACATCAACCTAAGACCCCAGTAGCTATGTCATGGGAAATAATGCAATTTAAGGAAAAGACAAAGAACATGAGATCCTATCCCTATTCTAGTATAATATGTGGCCTAGGATACCTCAATGGAGACTAATATGACCCTAGATAAAAAGAAAATGAATATTACAATATATGAAGGTGCTATAACATGGTTTTTCATATGTATTTACTTATTTGAAATGCAAATATTGGATAGTTAAGGATATGTTAGAAAGCTTGATGTGCTTTATTTCAAAAATATGGATTTAAAATGCCTTTTTTCATTTGTAATGGATTTTGTGGTTTTTACTATTTTCAATAATCCATTAATAGAAGTTGGATAAAGAAAGAGAGGAAAATCTAATAATAAAAGAATTACCAAAAGTAATGGACAATTGACAATTTAATTATGGAATTATGTGGAATGTTATAGAAAAATGTGTTGATGACAACTTAATAATTTTGGTTCATCCTAATAATGCATACAATAAAAAATACACTAAATAGGATAGTTTTCCTAGTTTGTTCGGAAAAAAGAATTAATTGATGTCTTAAATTAATCAAATAAATCCGTTTCTTAAGGGGAAAGAAAAAGGTATTACTTTATGTATTTTGCCACCAAACCTTGCCACACCAAGATCTAATTAGCTAAAAAATTTCCTTTGAATTTGGAACCTATTTGGATTTAAGAGAGAGAGAGAAAGAATAATCTAGACCCCAATCCATAAATGGTTTTGTTAGTAGATTACTAGTCTTATTTCCCAATATGTGACACATAGTCTATATACCATCCATGATGGATTTTTGGTTTACCAAAAGCATTGCTATTTGGGGGAAGGAGTAGGTAGATTTGGAATCACATTGCCATAAGTGGGATGGAAAATTATGAGACTAAGGTACATGAATGGATCATGACATTTAAAGTAATTGAAATGCATTCTACATCATTGGTTTGTCACCTACATCGCTATTAAGAAGGAAATGATGGCCAATAACTCTTCTATCTTTCTCATTGTTTGTTGTACTCCTTCCTCAAACACACTAGAATTTCTTATATGTTGGCTATAAAAGGAAGGGCTTTGGGAATACCACCTAGTCATTCTGTAGACACACTTCCTCAATCCATGTAGGGAAACTCCATTGTGCCAAGACTTGCTCACTCCAACACGAGATGATCGAACCTACTGATGGGGATGAATCTAGTGTGAGAATGAAGGAAGGCTTGCATAGACCTAGAGATGGACCATAAATGGTTGGACAATGTCTCTAGGAAATGAATGCATATTGCAGCATGGTGTACGCCAACCTCCAAGGAATTGGCCCAAGTTTCAAGCAGCTATAGGAGATCCGCGGCTAGTGCCCTTGGGTTTCGGTGTCAATGTGAGGCCGGGGGGAGGTGTCCATGGCTGCTCGAGGTTGGGGTGCCTGACTATAGAGCTAACGGGGGCTCCCTATCTGAGTAGGTGACTAGTGTGTGGATATAAATCTAAGCACTGAGTAGTGGTCTGAAGCCCTATGACACCTGGCATACAGAGGTGGTTGATGCTGTGCAAGGATCCCCACATGTGCTGGATTAGATGATGCGATGGTGTTTGACAAGAAATTCCCTAGCTACGAGGCTAGTAGGTGACATACGGATGCGAAAAGAGATGACTAATGGTCAAAAGACCCAAAGTCCCCTAGGGCTATGTGTCTCTAATAAGGACATTGAGGTAATTCTCCTTAATCTTTAACCATTTCGACAACAAATAGAACTAAGATAGGGGATAACGTGTCGACCAATGATTAGTCTATTAATATTTATCTTGCAAGTATTGTAGTAAACATACCATTGCTTGGAATATAGTTTTTATATATATATATATATATATATATATATATATATATATATATATATATATTGAATTGATCAGAAAAATGTGAGGAGTGTGAATAAAAAAATTGAGTCCTAATTCTGATCCTAATTCTAAAAGTGGGGCTAATACAAAAGTGAGTGGTGATTAATACATGGAAACATTGGAATTGGTGATTAATGTGTTGAAATACATCAATTACCTTTCCCTTGTGTTATAATCCGATGTAGTTAACTATAATAAGATCTAAGATGATTACATTGAAGATGATAAATAAATAGGGTTTGTAGACCCATAATCATCAATATGTGTAATTAGATTTCAAACACCAATGATGTAACTTTCTATGATCTTAATACTCATAATCTAATCCAAATGTACATGATAAGCTAAGTTGCTCATTTGAATGAGAATCACAGCCATGAATATATTTTGGGATAATAATGAACATGATTAAAGGCTCAAAGTCATAAATATGATAAATATGGTTTAAAACCTAATATGCCCTAACATGATAATCTTAAGTTGTATAATCTAACATAGTTGCTCAAAATGGTCTGAAAGGCTTAACTTGATAAATATGGTTTCACCTAAAGTCTACTGTGGATTAATAACCTAAATTCTAGTGCGATGGAATTAGGGTTTGATTCCACTATTCCTTATTCAAAGCCTACAACCACCCTAAACTGTAGATTAGGACCTGATTAGGGTTTAATGTGAATAACATGATTGTGACACTTTATGATTTACATATATGCATATTAACTGTTGATCGCTTGGACCCATTGATTGAATTTCTTGAACTTACTTGAAGTATAATTGCATGATCTGCATGGTTCTACAAGAGGTATGTGGTTACACTTATGACTACTCGCCTTAACTGACTTTTGTGATTTCTCAGATACTTTCCTGATTGGATTACAAATAAATGTTTGCATGTTTATTTATTTCCTACAATCTATAAAGTCACTATGGATATCATTTTATATAATTGTAATCTGCTCAAACCTTATGTCGATCTCTGGTGAGTTAATGAGCATGGGATGCATAAAGTCATCATGGGGATGACTGGTGATCAAGCCCGGAAAATCACCTCAGGCCAAGACATGAATGCCTATGTTATGAAATGTCCATTGTGGGACCAAACCTTTGGATAAGGTTCCCCATAAAGAGACACCCCTAAAGAGAGGGAATACCATTGAGAAAAGAGGATAAGGGTGGAGAGGTTAAAATAAGAAAATGCTTGTTCAATTGTGTAATCATAACTATTGCTATGGTTAATTATATTCTTACACCTACATGCAAATATTTTATTTCCCCCTTATACCCATATAACTAGTTATACTAACCGTGTTGTTGTTTCATGACGTTTTAGAATAAACTGCTGTTAATCTACAAAATGGACATCCTGAGAAAAAGCACCAAAACAAAGATGATTAAAGTCACAATGGATGGTTTAGTTAGATATTTTTTATATCAAGTTACAAACAATAGAATTATATATCATGTAACTCCTTCGTGGAGAGTTTATCCTTCATATTGTATCAAACTCATTTCCATTGAATGATTTTTTAATAATGTTTGGTTAATTAATAAACCTCGATCATGTAATTATGGTAATGGCGCTTTCCCTCTCGGACCACCTTACTTGGGTATGACAGGTGAAGGGGGTCGATACATTTGGTATTAGAGCCTGGTTACCATTTAACCTATAATAATGATTAAATTTTAAGAGTTTTGTAGAGAAAAAAGGGAATTATTATAGTACTTTATAAAGGCGATGGTGTCTAGAAGGGACCACTACCTGGGGGCTCGCAAAACTTTCCTTTGCACCACTAGTCGGCTCATGAGGACTCCCAGGCTTGTGCTCTTACCTGTCCAAAGTTGGAGGAATTACTTGAAATAAAATCCTCTCAAATTTCTTCTCATCTCAAATTTCATCCCCTCTCTAATCCCTCGCTTCACTCACCAAAACCCTACAAACCCGATAATTGCTTCCTCTATCCTTCTGAGTGCTAAGATTAGGGATATCAGGAAGTAAGGCATCCTATGTCAATTAATGTACATGTGATGTGGACAAAGTGAAGAAAATGTTTTATGGGTTAGGGTAAGTCCTACATGGACTAGGGTTGGGTTAGAAAACCTTAGGGTGTTAAGGGATATATAAACGCTTACAGGTGGGGTGTAGTCTCTGACCCTAACCCTAACTCTACTCCTAAGACAAGGGAGTAAATATGAGGGGTGCTTAAACCCTACCCATACGAACCTTAAGAAATAAATATAAAATAAGAAAACCTAATGAGTTTGGATACCTCATCTTATCCATGCATGCAAGTACATAGAGTAACACATGCATAGTACACATGAAGGGCTTGAATATACATGTCACGCATAGACAATGAGTGGCTGTGTAACCCTTAGTACACCTTTTAGAAATGGTGTCCCGACCTGGTTTGGGTCAACCTAGAGAGGATAAAAGATATATGAGAGAGATTACACCCTAAATTGGAAGGTAAGTTTGTGACTATAAAGTGTAAAATCCTTCGGGTAGACACCTTAACAGGAAGTATGTTCTCACACCAGTATGAGTGAGTAGAAGTGGGGTGCATCAAGCAAAAAGAGAAATTAGTTCTAGACCAGATCCTTAAAGCATTGTTGGAATACATAATAGATAAAATGGATGAGGTGAGTTTAGTTTTACATAATGAGATAATATGGTTTATGGTGACCTTATTGGGATTTGAGAGTTTGACATTGGGAGTGACATAGGATTAGAGGATGCAAGTATGTGTGCTTCTTCTAAATTAAGTAAGGATGTGAATCTACAAGATTCTCAAAGGGGGACCCCTAGTGTTAGGACCAGTGATAGGGTTAACTCCATGATAGAGTAGGACCCAAAGGGAGCTAGGAACCTAAAATCCAAGATATGAGGAATTATGAGAAATATTAGTTGTGATATGTCCCAAACTAGACTATCGTGAGTGAAAGAGTTGACTTGCTATATGCATATTTTCTAAAGACTTGTTGTACCCTAGATGTCCTTGAAAGGACCAAACCCTAGAGATAGAGAAAGTGGTTGCTTCAATATGTGTTCATATAATATGCGTACCTACCATATAGGTGAAGGAGAGAAAATCCCAAGATCCTGGTGGGGTAAGGAATGATTGTATGTTGCGAAGCCTCATACTTGGGTTGGTGGTTCCTTGTTTAGAACTCTAGTGACTATTAATGAGAAAGAGAAAGTTGGGTAAGAATATTTCATGAGTAGTGACCCATAAAGAGAAGGACATATATTTTTGGGCGGTGTATGATAGAATTGATCATGTGAAGTTGATATGATGAGTATATTTATAACCATCTTTACATACAATTTTATCTACTTTTTAGGGCCTGTTGTTTTACTTAAATGCAATTATCTTCCCTTTTCTAGATTTTAACACATTTGATACACTTTTCATGCAGGAACAACCAAATATATACTTCACTACCTAGAAGGATGATCAAGCCGTCATGATGACATACTCAAGGGAAGGAGGTCCCCAGAAGCATCTAATGTCCACCTTCTAATCACCCAGTCAAGTGCCCGTCTCTTCCAGTCTCCTGACTCAAGCCTTATCTACTCAGAGTCTCCCAAATTCTTTAGTCTTAACACACACTCTCTGCACCCAACCTACCCTAGTTAAACCCACATTGGTCCGCCAGAGAATCAAATACGAGGTCTAGATTGAGTAACCCACACGAGTCACCTGATGGATCGAGTGTGGGCCATGCAATTAGCTACCTTTGTCCACAAGTATTCAACATTAGGGTTTTGACTGTGGGAATGGATCTATAAAAGGGAATCCTTTTCGTTCATTCTAAAGGGTCTCTAATCATTTTTAGAAGCCACATCTGCACAATGCAAACCCTAGCGAGGAGAAAGGAGGCGGTGGATGTAGTGGAGAGAATGGTCTTCCTGCACCAGGCATCATGGCCCCTTCCATTGTTCTACCTATCTTTCTATTGCCGTCTGTCACCATGAGTGAGTAGACATTTATGCTGGGGCATGGGGAATAGACCCAACAACCCATATATTATTTTAGCATGTATCTAAACTCAACAATGTTGTTACTAGATAAAGTATTGCTCTGTGTATATTCTTGCCTTGCAAGTTGACGCCTTGCTTTGCATGAAATCTCCACAATAGGGACCAAACCCTTATAGAGGGTTCCCCATAAAGAGGCTCCCCTAAAGAGAGGACACACCATTGATAAAAGAGGATAATGGTGGTGAGGTTGAAACAAGAAAATGCTTGTTCAATGTTATAATCATGACTGTTGCTATGGCTGATTATATTGTTACACCTACATGTGAATATTTTATTTCCCACACATACCATATAACTTGTTATACTGATCGTACATTTTTTTCATGGTGTTTCAGGATAAGTTGCTATTAATCTGTAAAATGGACATCTTGAGAAGAAGGCATCAAAACAAAGATGCTTAAAGTCACCATGTAGGATTTAATTAGATAGTTTTTTTAGTTCAAATTGAAAACAATAGAATTCCATATCATGTAACTCCTTACTGGAGAGTTTATCCTTCATATTGTATCAAACTCTTTTCCAATGAATGAAATTTTTATTATTTTTGGTTAATTAATAAACCTCGATCCTGTAATTATGATAATGGACCTTGCCCTCTCGGTCCACCTTAATTGGGGATAACAGGGGGAGGGGGTCATCACATTTGGTATCAAAGCATGGTTAACCATTTAGCCTTTAATAATTATTAAACTTTATGATTTCTGTAGAGCCCAAGGGAATTATTAGATTACTTTCTAAATAAAAAGGTGTATAGAAGGGACCACAACATGGGGATTGGCAAAATGTTTCTTCTCACCACTAGTCAGCTCTCGAGGCCCAGACGCGTACCTCTTGCCTGGCCAAAATTAGAGGATTTTAATCAAAATAAGATACCTTTAGGATTTCTTGTCATCTCATATTTCATCCTTACTCTACCTCCTTGCTTCACTCACCAAAACCTTAGGGACCGAATAACTGCTTCCTCAATCCTTTTGAGTATTAGGTTTTGGGATATTAGGAATTAAGACATACCATGCCAATTAATGTACATGTGATGTGGATAAAGTGAATAAAATGTTTTATGGGTTAGGGTAAGTCCTACATGGACTAGGGTTGGGTTAGAAAGCCTTAGGGTGTTAAGGGATACATAAACACGTAGAGGTGGGGTGTATTCTCTGACCCTAACCCTAACTCTACTATTGGGACAAGGGAGTAAGTGTGAGGGGTGGTTAAACCCTACCCAGAAAAACCTTAAGCAATAATAGAGATTAAGAAAACTTAATGAGTTTGTATACCTGAGTTTATCCATGCATGCACGTACATAGAGTAAGGCATGCATGCTATACATGAATGGCTTGGATATACATGTGAAACATAGAAAATGAGTGGTTAAGTATCCCTTAGTACAACCTTTAGAGATGGTGTTCTTATTTGGGGTGGGTCGACCGAGAGAGGAGAAAATATCTATGAGAGAGATTACACCCAAAACCAGAAGGTTAGTTTTTGACTAGAAAGTCTAAACTCCTTTTGGTAGACACCTTAACAACAAGTATGTTCCTTCACCAATACGAGTAAGTAGACGTGGGGGGCATCCAGATAAAAGAGAAATTAGTTCTAGACCAGATGCCTAAGCCTTGTTGGAATACATAATAGATAAAATGGATGAGATGAGTTTAGATTTACATAATGAGATAGTATGGTTTATGATGAACTTAGTGGAATTTGAGAGACCTTAGGAGTGACATATGATTCGAGGATACAAGTATGTGTGATTCTTGTAAATTAAGTAAGTATGAATAAAAAAGACTCGCAGGTGGACTCCTAGTGTTATGAGTAGTTATAGTGTTGACTCCATGAGAGAGAGGGACACATAGGGAGTTAGGAACCTAAACTCTAAGATATGAGGACTTATAAGAATTAGTTGTGATATATCCTAAGCTAGATTACCCAGAGTGAATGAGTTGATTTGCTATATGCACATTTTATAGAGAATTGTTGTACCCTATATGTCCTTGGAAGGACCAAACCCTAGCTATAGAGAAAGAGTCTTGTTACATATATGTGTATATAATACGAGTACCTACCATCTAGGTGTGGGAGAGAAAGTCTCAAGATCCTGGTGGGGTGAGGAATGATAGTATGTTGCGAAGCCTCATACTTGAGTACTAAGACTGGTCTATTCTAAGGAGTTTAATCCATGCAATGATCTATATCATGTGAGGGTGCAATAACTAAATCTCTATTTAGTTAACTATTATTCAGGAGTTGAAATCTTGTTAGAATAATTACTCAAGCTTTGGCAAGTAAAACCCCATGCCTTGTTCCTTTTTAGTATCATTTATTTAATTCTTTAATCCTTGTCACTACTTGAAGAAATTTGTTTAATCAATCAATCAACTTTCTTGATGATAAATATTACTCTTAATACTTCTAAAACATATAACTACTTAAAATGGTTGTCCTTTGGGTTGGACCCTTATGTATACTGTAATAAGGCTTCCATTCATGTGTTGTGGGAAATTTGTGCATAACTTTTGGTTAAACCTAAGGGTCATTCTCTTAAGGTTTTTATTGGTATGACATTTTAATCCCCACTAATAGACCTAGGAACCCTAGACCGATGATGGGAGAATGATCCTGGTTCACATATTACTCATAGAACTGAATGAGCTCATAGAGGTTGAGCATGAAACCTCCCTCTAGTAAGCGGTTTGGGGGAAACTTCACATGGAGGTTGATGCATGTTTGATGATCCCCCCATACTAGTTGGTTTAACACCACCGTACTACCATGTATACATATGAAACTGATCTAACCTATATATGTGATGTATGTGTATGACATAATGGAAGGCTTAGAAATAGTTTAATATGTTCCCAATATGTAATTGGTTAGATGTATACATGAAATATGATAATGAGAAGTAACTAGCTAACCATAGGATGAACCTTAATAAACAATGTAACCTAATATGAGAAAGTGAGATGAGATAATTCTCATGATAAATATTGAATGTGGTTGACATGAGGAATATGTGGTAACTAAATTTGTCTTCTTTAAAGTATGACCTCTTACTGGCCTACTATATGGTATGAATTGTACAAAGTACGTGTCATATGGTGTTATATGAAATGATTGCTCCTATAGACTTGAACATAAGAAACATAATATATTGACACCATTATATCTAAACGCTTCAAATTTTGGTAGTGATCCAACTCATGGGTGGTAGATCACATGATATAATGATATAACTCTTAGGTAGTAAATGCATGGATGATATAGTGGGAAAATATGCCAAAAGACATGTTCCTTTGTGGTAATATAAATATTAGTTCAAGTCTATTTCTGATGGTTACTATCAAATTCTACTTTTATATTATCCTGGGATAGGACCTTCCCTAGAAGGGTGAATTCATAAACCAATTTAAGATTGAGGTAACCTTAAATGTCACTTAAAACTTGAGATATTAAGCACATGGAACATGAAAGCACATCTATTAAGTATGATTCTTTGGACCCATGTATGCCATCTCAAGGGACATGAGGATAAGTCACTATGGAAGCAGCCAATAAAAATGGGATAAAACACGAACAAGAAAGGTCAGCATGATCCCAATGAAGGGACATAAAGTAAACTATGTATTCCCTAATTGATGAAGGAAATTTTGGTGAAAGAATTTTAAAGGATATAATGTGCTTGGATATTATTAGAGAAACCTTAATTAAATGTGTAATGATACAAAATAAAGTTATGACATAAAACCCTTGGGAAGGATATGTCCCTAAGTCAATGCTAGGATCAAATAGGATGACTAAAAGTACATAAGACTTATGAGGTTGGGGTATGATCATGCACTAAGTATATAAGGCCCTTGGGGGTCAAGAGGAAACCATGCCAAAGGTACCTATGCCACTAGAGATCTTAAGGGAATGAACGAAGATAGTGAGACATGAGATGTAGATGAAAAGAATACATGAAGTCATGTGATGATGTTTGAATAATAATCTTAAAAGAAGTTATGCATATACTTCAAAAATTGTGAGAAAATCTATTCTTTTATGTATGCATGGCAATAAGAAAATTGTGGTATTCATGGTATGAAGTCATTGTTGAAAGTGACACAACCAAAATTTAAGAATAAAAAAAGATGATGAATGAATGCACAATCTCTAACCTTAGAATGAGATGAGCTTTGTATTTAGCCTATAACCAAATACTTATTTCATCTTGTTATGCATGCGAGAGATTGGAAAGACACAAGATAGGCTTAAAAAATATGAGTAAATGGGTACCTAAGTTGAAATTTAAATGGCATGATCTAGGGTCTGAGATGTTACTTCACCCCTTATGAGAGATACACAGTTTGGAAACCTAGGTGAACAAGTTAGTTGTCAAGTGACATTGAAATCATAAATGGAAATGTAATTACCAAGTGGATCCAATCCAATACATATAAGATTCAATGTTGAGAGGTAGTACATTTTGTATGATGTATTCCATGTGTCCAATCTACAACACTATGTGAGGGATCCTTCCCATGTGCTAAACATCAAACCTATAGAACTCCAAGGGAGGTTGTCATACCCTGAGTCACCTAAGAGGATAATAGACTCCAAGGTGAAAGAGCTCAAGAATATAAGATAGAGATAATAAAGGTTCTTTGGAAGCACCATGGTGGGGATAAAGCCACATACGAGATAAAGATGGACATGGAAAAGTATCATCCTGAACTTTTTGTATGGCTAGTTGAATTTTGAGGAAAAAATTCCTATAAGAGAGAAAGGATGTTATAACATGCTTTTTCACATGTATTTACATATTTGAAATGTAAAATATTGGATTGTTAAGGATATGTTAGAAAGTTTGGTATGCTTTATTTAAAAATATGGATTTAAAATGCCATTTTTTCATTGCAATGAATTTTGTGGTGTTACTATTTTCAATAATCCATTAATAGAAATTGAATAAAGAAAGAGAGGAAAATCCAATAATAAAAGAATTACCAAAAGTAATGGATAATTGACACTTCAAATATGGAATGATGTGGACCATTCTAGAAAAGATGTGTTGATGAGAAGTTAATTTTTTGGGTCTGGCCTAATAATGCACACAATAAGAAAATACATTAAGTAGGATAGTCCTGAATAATCTTCTTCTGCCAGATGGCTCGAGTACGGCAGACTCTGCCAAGATGGCGCATGAGGCTGCCTCCTTTTTTGAACAATTCTTTTCTGAAGATGTTCCCATCAATGAGGAGGAAACCGACACTTTTCTTAATCATATCCCAGAGGTGCTATCGGGGGACGACAACTGCTCTTTGTTGATCCCGCCATCGGAAACTGAGGTTGTGAATACCATCAAGATGATGAATGACAACGCTGCGCCTGGACCAGATGGGTTTACTACCCCTTTCTTCCTTGCGGCTTGGGATTTGATTGCAACTGATTTCATGAACTTGGTGAAGGCTTTCTTTAGCATGGAGGTATGTCACAGGAGTTTATTCTGCTGCCGTATCCTTTTAATCCCGAAGACGGATAATCCGGTGAATCTCATTTCTGACTTTCGACCGATTTCTATTGAGAACATGACGTTGCAGATCCTGAGTAGGATTATCAACAACATGCTATCTAACATCATTCCGAGGGTGATATCTAGTTCACAGGGTGCTTACATTCACGGTCGTGATATAACTGATAATGTTAAGCTTTCTAAAGAGGTAATCCACGACATTAACCATGGGGGAGCAGAGCCAAACATAGTGATCAAATATGACATGTCAAAGGCATATGACCGCGTGGTGTGGTCTATTTTGCAGAAAATTTTGAAGAAGTTTGGTTTCGATCAGATGACCATTGATCTTCTTATGAGTCCCTTTCACAACACATGGGCGTCGATAACCATTGGGGAAGACACAACCGACTTCTTCCAGATGAAAAAGGGTCTGAAACAAGGAAGTGCCTTGTCCCCTTTCCTTTTCATAATCTTTGAAGAGATGTTACATAGAAGAATCAATGCGATGGTGAACGCAACATCCATAAAATGTTTCATGACTAGAGGGTCGGGCGTGGCTCCCGCTATCCTTCTGTATGCTGATGATGTCTTAATCTTCTCCAACGTCGACCATGGTTCCATGTCATCCATTAGTCAAGCCTTTTCTGCCTATGAGAACGCTACTGGTCAGAAGATTAATAGAGAGAAATCGGTGTGCATGATAGGTAATACTAATCAAGCACGAGCGGAAGAGATAGCTAATACTCTTTCTATTGAGAAGATTACTGAGTCATTCACCTACTTGGGTGTCCCGATGAAGAAGGGTCGAATGAAGCTTATGGATTTCGAATACTTGATAAGGAAGGTCAATGTGAAGATAGCATCCTGGAAGGCACGTCTCCTATCATTCTCTGGTAGACTTCTGCTTTTAGTGAACGTTCTATCGTCTACTGTGGTATACACGGCTGCGGTGCTTGGCATACCGACTGGTATTGCCCATAGATTGGATAGTATGATGTCCAAGTTTCTGTGGGCAGATAGGAAGAATCACGACCGTAGAGCTTGGCTCAGTTGGCATCGCATTGCTTCCCCTCTCGAACAAGGTGGCCTAGGAGTGCAGTCGATTCACACGATTAATGAGGCGTTCCTCGCCAAGGCCTGTTGGCAGCTGCTGACCGACGTTTCCCTTTGGGCAGAATTCTGCAGAAGCAAATATGCGAGCCGCTCTCCTTGCAGATCAGGAACTCACCCAAGCTTTCTAAAGCTTGGCGTCTGTGCATCACCGTACTGGAGCAAGGTGTGGAAGATGTTCCCAAACATCCTTCCCAGCTGTAGATGGATTACTGGAAGGGGTTCGATATCCTTTTGGGATGACGTTTGGTGCAACGACAAATTGTGAAACTACACACGGGTTCCTAGTGATAGAAACCATGCCTTTCAACCGAGAGATTTCTGGATCGCGCACGAAGGATGGGACTGGGAGTCCATAAGTGTAATCCTGAATGAGCAAGACATTGATTTAATCTGCAAATCAGGTAATCTCATTTCTAACTCTGATGACAGAATGATCTGGACCCCTGATAACAAAGGTGTTTTCTCCATGAAATCCGTGAAGAGGGTCCTGAGAATTGTTAGACATGAAGGACCGGACGATATCGGTAAGATTTGGAGCATGGACACCCCAAAATAGAGCGCCATTCTATGGAAATTCATTAGGGGCGCGGCCCCGACAGATGACAATGTTCAGAGAAAGTGTTGTGTTCCCATGGTGTCCAGATGCTGGTGTTGCGAATCACCCCAAATTGAAGACACACACCACCTTCTCTTCATGAGCAAGACGACACTCTTTTTCTGGTCAAAGTTCTGTGATCTCACGGGCAGAACCGCACCTGATACTTTTCTCTCCATTACTCAGTTATGCGGCATGGGTAGATCGGCGAAACTGGAGCAATGGATTGCGGTGAGAATCGCTATTCACATCCCCTGCTGCATATGGCGTCTGCGATGCGAGATGAAATTCAAAGGAAGGAGGTCCTCGTACGAGCATGAATGGAATAACATAGTCTATGACATCAACAGGAGGATTAAGAAGGAGACTTTCTCTATCGCCCCTGATAATCTGATTTTCTCGTAGAGGCTGAAACACTTTAATATCTCGGAACCCATGCTGACAATCAAAAGGATTGTCCTTATTAGATGGAGACCGCCCGACGTTCATAATCTCAAGCTGAACATCACTGTTGGTATGTGTGTGGATGCATACTGGCGTCAACGTAGATGGGTGGCAGGTATAGTGAGAAACCACGTTGCAAACATCGTCTTGGTTTTTAGGGCTTGGCCGAAGACGAAGACGTTTGATTTGGCATACATCCAGGGGTGCATAGTGGGTCTTATGATTGTTAGAGACCATATGCTTAATATATCGGTGATAGAACTCGATGATAGGAAAACTCACAACATCTTGTAGAGAGGAGAGGCTGAACCATGGAGGGCGACCCCCTATGTTAGAGAATTTAGAGATGACGTGGAGCGTCTGAGCATTTCTGGAGAGGTTGTTCACAAGAAGGTCAACTCAATTCCTAAGGAGATAGGAAGATGGGGAAAACATTTACATGAGACTTTCATAAAGTCTGATTTGAGAGATATTCCGAAGTTCATTAGAGGTATGGCGTCTCTTGAGAAACATGAGATTCCTTATGTTGTCTTGAATCATGAGTCGGGGTGATATACCTGTGTTTTATAAGCAGGAGATGTAATTGTTGGTTTTTTGCCCACAGGAGAGGGGTGGGATGAATAGCGTACCCTCTGGCTTGAGTTAAAAAAAAACATTAAGTAGGATAGTTTGACTAGTTTGGATGGGAAAAATGAATTAATTGATGTCTTAAATAAATCAAATAAAGTTGTTTCTTAAGGGGCAAGAAAAAAGTATTTACTTTGTGTATTTTTCCACCAAACCTTTCCACACCAAGATCTAATTAGTTAAAAAGTTTTATTTAAAATTTGGAACCTATTAGGATATGAGCGAGAGAGAGAAAAAAAATCTAGACCCCAAGCCATAAAGGAATTTCTTTTTTTTGGTCGAGTTTCTTAGTCGACTACTGGTCTTATATCCCAATATGTGATGCATAGTCTATATTCCATCCAGGACGGATTTTTAGTTTACTAAAAGCATTACTTTATGGGAAAGGAGTAGGTAGATTCAGAACACATTGCCATAAGTGGAATGTCAAATTATGAGACTAAGGTACACGAGAGGATCGTGACATTTGAAGTAATTGAAATACATTCTATATCACTCACAAGAAGGAAATAATGGCCGATAACTCTTCTTTCTCTCTTTGTTCATTGTGCCCTTTTGTAAAAATGCCCTAGAAGTTCTTGTATGTTGGCTATAAAATTAAGGGCCACGGGAATACCACCCAATCATTCTACATACTTGCCTCCTAGATCCATGTAGGGAAAACTCCATCGTGCTAATGCTTGCTCACACCAACACATGATGATCGACCCTACTGTGAATTTCTATGATCTTAATAGTCATAATCTAATCCAAATTTCCATGATAAAATAAGTTTCTCAATCTAATTAGAATCAAAGTATTGAATATATTTTGGGATACTAATGAACATGGTTAAAGGTTATGAATAAAAAAATGACAATTAGGGTTCAAAACCTAATATGACTTGTCATGATAATCTTAAGTTGTATAATATAACATAGTTTTCAAAATGGTCTAAAAAGCATAACCTGATAAATAAGGTTTCACCTAGTGTCTAATGTGGATGAATAACCTAAAATATAGTGCGATGGAATTAGGATTTGATACCCCTATTCCTTATTCAAAGCCTGAGCCAGCCTAAAGTCTAGATTATGACCTGGGTAGGGTTTAATGTGAATAACATGATGATGACACTTTAGGATTTACATATATGCATATTAGCTATTGATTGCTTGGACCTAATTATTGGATTTCTTGAACGTACTTGATGTATAATTGCATGATTTTCATGGTTCTACAAGAGGTATGTGGTTACACCTGTGACTAATCGCCTTAACAAATTTCTGTGATTTCTTGGATGTTTTCCTGATTGGATTGCAAATAAATGTTTGCATGTTTGTTTATTACCTACAATCTATAAAGTCACCATAGATATCATTTTATAAAATTGTAACCTTCTCAAACCCTATATAAATCTTTGGTGAGTAAAAGAGCATGGGGTGAATAAAGTTATCATGGGGATGACTGTGATCAATCCCAAAAAATCACCTGAGGCCAAGAAAGGAAGGCATATGTTATGAAATGTCCACTAGAGGGACCAAACCCTTAAAGAGGGTTTCCCAAAAGTGGCTCCCTTAAAGAGAGGGCACACCATTGAGAAAAGAGGATAAGGGTGGTGAGGTTAAAATAAGAAAAATTCTTGTTCAATTTTGTAATCATAATTGTTGTTATGGTGATTATATTGTTACACCTACATGCAAATATTTTGTTTCCCCCACATACCCGTATAACTTGTTATACTGACTGTGTTTTTGTTTCATGATGTTTTAGGACAAACTGCCATTAATATGCAAAATGGACATCCTGAGAAGAAGGCACCAAAAGGAATATGCTTAAAGTCACCATGAAGGATTTAGTTAGATAGTTTTTATTTGAAGCTACAAACAATATAATTACATATCATTTAATTCCTTAGTGGAGTGTTTAACCTTCATATTGTATCAAACTCTTTTCCATTGAATAATTTTTTTTAATTAATTTTAGCTAATTGATAAACCTCGATCTTGTAATTATGATAATGGCCCTTGCCCTCTCGGTCCAAGGATAACTGGGGGAGGGGGTCCTTACAAAAGGTGTCCCTATAGATGATTTATAAGTCATCATAAAGGAAAATACTATTGGAATCTTCATTCAAATAGTCAACACAAGGAAAGTACCTCTCACCTCAGAGTTATGGGAAGAAACCAACCCTAAAGGAGTAGAGGTCGTTCAATTCTTAAACAAGCTTGAATGAGAAATATCATTAAAAAACATGATGCATAATTTCAAAACACATCGAGAAGCTATAATTAAGAATCTTGAAGGAGCCTATGTCCCCAAAGAGGTTAAACTATAGGAACTCGCTTCCACCATCAGACTTATGACAACTCCACAATGATATCCCTTTTCGAAGAAGAAATACCTAAAGGGGGAACCACAACCAATCACTACTTATCACCACTATATACATAGGTCTCAAGATCTCTTCATGCTTCATCGATAGTGTGGCTTGCCTTAAGGTATGTCCCCTCAAGATTCTCATCAAATTAGGAGAGCCACCTCTAAACTACAAACAACACATAGAAAGCAACTTCCTTCGTTGGTTCACTAAAGGATGCCCTAGAAACATCATGCTTGAACTTTAGATTAGGCTACAAACATTCTAATTTTTATTTGTGGTCATGGACCTAGGACACTATTTCAAATTCTCCTTGACATATAATGGATCCATTAAATAGGTTGATCCCATTATCACTACATAAAAAGCTTAGATACCAGTTGGGATGTAACATTGTCACCGTCCATGTAGATAACCAAAGTAATACTATAGCATGTATAGAAGAAGATGACCTCTGGCTCAAATTGTAGTTGCTTCAAGTTGCCATTATCAGCTATCAACTACCATGAAGATGTAGATTATGCCATCTAGCATATGACTCATCACAATTCACTCAACGATTACCAAAAGTAAACATCCACTGATACACGAGGCTTGTGTCCCACACAATAAGGACCATAGATCATAAAATCCCTTAATGACCAATATAGATGGGTCTTGTATTCAATGACCCACCCTACTATTTCCCCCACTTCCAAGTACACCATATTAGAAACTAGCCTTACTATGGCCCACTCCAAATCATTTGATGAGTTAAGGTTACCTTATCTATCTACTTCCTTCTCAAAATATGAGTAGATCTTGACATATATGCCTTGTTGGCTAAATTGGACATTAATATACCCTTTTTTTGATGATGAAAAACATTTCATACTTGTGGATCTAGTGTTCTATTTGATTATTTTAGAGTTCAAGGTAATAATGAAATTCCACTAAGTTGATGATCAATGCAAACTGAACATCAAATGCACTTAACTCTATATGTGTCCATGATTGTACTCAAATGTAAACACTTGTACGAAAATATATTGTATGAGTACTTAGACGTCATGTAAATCAAGAATTAGATCTTCCCTATCCATTTATAACCCTTAGATAGGTTTCCCGTTAAAGTTAGAGTCACCATCACCCATTGAAACACACACTTAGTAGGTGATTCAAAAGACTGAAACAAGGATATCCTCGATCGAGAAACTTGTCAGATGAGACATAGTCCTTCAAAGTGTTTTTCTAATGAGAAACACCTCAATCGAACTTATGAGCACTATTCAATAACTTACACATTTGGGCTCTAAAATGGGTTTTGGTAAAAAATATTGTAGACTGAGCAAACCTCGGTCTAAAGCTTGTGACCATTAGACCAAGTGGTTAGTAGTTGGGAGTTGAAAATAGACGTTTCTACATATTTGCCTTAAGCCCAGTCTTGGTCGAAGAAAAGCTCGACCGAGAAATAGTTCGGTCGACAAACTTGTCGACCGAGCAGGGTTCTGGATTGTTCTTTTAAGGACGAACAATTTAGCCATTGCTAGAAAACTAATATACACCTAACGGCTAGTTAAGAAATAAGAACACTCTAGAGACTCCCTAAAACGTCCCTAAGTACTTGCAAACCATTCTTATAAATATAAGAGTCCTTAGGACACCTAAAGTACCAAAGCTACACTTGAGAATACATTCTTGTGAGAAACAAAGCTAAGCAACACTTGCCAACTTGTTCTAGAAGCTCCAAATTTGTATCCTATAGCAATAACCTCTTAGCCACCTCATAGTAACTTCCATTGTAAGTGGTTTGAGAGGTCTAACACTTGATATAGGATCAAAGCGCTATACACAATTGGTGTATTTCCTTTCTTCCAACCCTCCTTCACAGGTTGAAGCTACTTGTGCTCCTTGGCTACTCTAAGTTGTGAAGGCTGCTTGAGGGAGCTTGGTTGAAGCTACTTCTTGGTGGAGAAGGATTCTTCAAAGGGTACTTGAAATTACTTCAAGAAGGTATCTTCAAGGAGGTTGGAGCTACTTCTAGGTGAAGGCTATCTCAAGGTGGTGGAGATACTTCAAGGAGAAGAAGGATGCTCCAAGGGTTTGGAGTTACTTCAAAGAAGGCTGCTTCAAGGAGGTTGAGGTTATTTCTAGGAAAAGGCTAATTCATGGAAGGTGATTATATATTATTTAACATCCTTGAGAGGTGAGTAAAATTAATCACTTTCAAAATCCAAATTGGAGACAATTGGATAGTGGATTGACAACCTTTGATTCAAAGGTTGGAACCACTCTAAACCGAAGTGTCTTCTTTGTTTCCTCCTCCTTCCATGGTTGAGTGTTTAATCATTTTTAATATTATAAAAAAGCTCAATTTACCCCCCTCTAGATCTTTCAATTGGTATTAGAGAAGGTCTTCAAGGATCCCTAACAGGTCTTGAAGAATGGGGGACGGTGTACTTCACAACCTCAATCTTGAAGGAACTTATGTGAGCCAGCCACCACCCTTTGATGGAAGCAACTACACCTATTGAAAAGAAGAATGCAATTCTACTTCCAAGGGATCAAACTAGAGCTATGGAAGATGGTATCTATACCTTATGTGCTTCCCACAATTGAATATGCAACATGGGATCCAAATACTATAAAACAAGTTCAATTGAATGCAAAAGCGGTAAGCATATTATATTGTTCTTTTTTTGTAAGTGAATTTAATAGGATATCTTCATGTAAAATGACTTATGATATATGGCATAAACTTTCAATAACCATGAAGGTACCACCAAAGTTAAAAATACCAAAATTATTATGCTTAAACAAAAGATTGAACAATTTTGTATGCAACCTAATGAATCTATTAGTGAAATATATACAAGATTTTCTTCTATTGTTAACAACTTGAGTGCATTAGGTAAGTATATAAGTAAAGAAGATTAGTTGTTCAAAATCCTTAGATCTTTTCCTCTAAAATACAATCCAAAGGTGACGACCATTGAAGAAGCTAATGATCTCACCACAATAAGGATGCAACAACTCATTGGAAACCTAGAAACTCATGAGGTCACCCTTGAAGAAGAAAGATTGGAGGTCAAACTTCAAAAGGGAAAAAGGAAGGACATTGCTTTAAAATCTACAACAAAGGCTCAATAAAGGGTCATCTCTCAAGAAAATGATGAAACAAGTGAAGGAGATGATGAAGAAGATGCACTCATTGTAAATAGTAAGAAATATAGAAGGTATAAATATAACAAAAATTCTAGTGCTTCTTCCTCTTCTTCCCTTAGGTGATTTGAATGCGGAAAGAAAGGACATGTAAAGAATGAATGTCGTAAAATCAAGAAAGGGAAGAAATCTTCATTGAAGAAGAAAGACGAGGTAGATAAAGCTTACAAAGCTACTTGGGATGAATCAAGTGATGATAATGAAAGTAGAGAGGAAGAAGTGGAATGTCTTATGGCTAAGGAAGATGAAAATGAAGATTAAAGTGAGGTAAACCTTCTTGAATTATCTAAAGAATAATTAGTTACTAGTCTTCAAGAACTACATGATAAATATGTTGATTCTAAAAAGAAATTGAAGAAGCTTACAAAAACAAATGATGATTTGCATGCTAAGTTATATATTATTTCTTCTAAAAATAAAAGTCTCATATATGAAAGAGATACTTTAATATCCTCCATCAATGAGCATAATATCAAGTTTCTTGCTGTACAAACAAACTATAATTATCTTTTCCAAGAAAAGGTTGAATTTCTTGCTAAAATAAATGATGTTCAAACTCAACCTATCCTATGTACTCATTTATATTATGATGTTATTATCAAAGAAAGAGATAGTTTGTTATCTAATTTAGATCAAGAAAGGTTAGACATTAACAGGAAAATGGATGAAATGTTTAAGTTGCAAAAAGATATTAGTAGCTTGAAAAATAATGACATTCTTGATAAAATCCTAAGGGACTCATCTGATCAAATTGGGAGGAGAGGCCTAGGTTATGTGCCCAAAGAAAAATTCTATCAAAAACCTAGAGCTAGAAAGACACAAGTACCCAATACCAAAGTCATGTATGTACCTAAAAACAATCTAGCTCATGACCACAATATTAACAAGGGAAATAAAATTGATTTCATCCGCTGTCATTACTGTTTACATCTTGGACATTACTCAATTTCATGCACTTACAAGAAAAATAGGGATAAAAATTTAGTTTGGGTTCGGAAACTCCAAAAGTAGAAACATGGAATACTTCGTTGAGATTTGACCTAAATATTAATTTGAAAATCTTATTGTCTTGTCTCAACTAAAATATGCTTTAACTTGCATATTCTTATATGATTTGATTACATGCTTTGCTTGAAATTGATAAACTTATGGAAAACACATAGAACCTCATCTCGGTCGACAAAGTTTTTGATCAAGAACCTATCCAGTCAAAGAAATAATTGACCAAGGGGCATTCTGTTAAAAGTTGCATTTTCTAGAAAATTCTTCCAATTCACAAACATTTCGACTGAGAGAACTTTCGGTTGAGGAAATAGTCGACCAAGTATAGTTCTAAAAAAGAATTTGTTATTAAAATAATAAACATGTGACTATATTCAACGTTTTTTCCCTACAAAAATTCTTCATAATAAGCTATTCTAAAATATAAATGTTTTAATAAATGTTCCTAGCCAAAAGGACCACCACATGGGTACCAAAATCTATCTATTTTGTAGGATTGGGTGGTTGATAGTGATTGTTCCAAACATATGACTAGAAATAAAGATGCTTTCCAATCATTTGAAGAAAAGGAGAGTGGAATGGTCACATCTGGAGACAACATCAAAGGTAAAATTATTGGAATACGTAATATTAAACAAATATTGAAATTAAAAATGTCCTACTTGTTGATGGATTGCATCACAAATTGGTTAATGTTAGTCAAATATGTGATAGTGGCTATGATGTTCTATTTAACAAATCTTACTGCAAACTACTCATAGAGAACACCAATAATGTTTTGTAAGAAGGAAAATGAATAGGAAATCTATATATACTTACACCTAATTCTATGCAAGCTATTATTGACAAATGTCTTCTTGCAAATGATGAATCTTTACAATTATGGCATAGAAAATTAGGTCGTGCAAGCTCACATGTTATCAAAAAGTTGATTAAATATGGTATTGTTCGTGGTTTACCTAAACTCTCTTTTGATAAACTTGAAAATTGCGAACCATGTACTTTAAGCAAGCAAAGTAAAACTTCTTTCAAAACCAAAACCTTCCTTAGTACCACTAGATCATTAGAACTCATTCATATGGATTTTTTTAGTCCTATGAGGACTCAATCTATCGGTGGTAAAAGATATTTCTTTGTTATTGTTGATGATTATAGTAGATACACATGGGTTCATTTGCTTTCAACTAAAGATGATATAATTAGAATATTAATTCAATTCTATTCTAAAATTGAAAATCAACTACAAAAAAAAAATGCACCATTAGGAGTGATCATGGTGGGGAATTTGAAAATCACATCTTTGAAGAATTTTGTACATCCCAAGGGTACATCCATAATTTTCAGCTCCACGCACTCCACAACAAAATGGGATAGTAGAAAGGAAAAATCAGTCTTTACAAGAAATGGCTAGAACAATGTTACTTGAACATAATACACCTAAAACCTTTTGGACTGAAGTAGTAAATACATCATGTTATGTATTAAATTGTGTAACAATTCACTCCAGCCTTAAGAAAACTCCTTAAGAACACATCTTCAACAAGAAACCTAGAGTAGACTATTTTCATACCTTTGGTACACCTTGTTAATTCTTAAATACAAAACATGATAGAGATAAATTTGACCCTAAATCATATAAATAATTTTATTGGGATATTCAACTTCTAGTAAGGCATTTATAATCTATAATACTATCTCTAGAAGAGCTGAAAAATCTATTCATATTACATTTCATGAAATGACAACACAAAGTGCTGAAAATAAAATTGAAAATGAAAACTGAAATGATATTACTCGTCCAATTGAGGATCTAACCATATCAACAAAAGATGCAAAATTACGAAATTGAACAACACAATGAGGCATAACATACTTCTCCTAGATTAATCAAGGACCATCCTCAAGGCTTAACCATAGGAAATCCTTTTGATAAAGTAAAAACCCGATCATCATTTAGAGATGTTGCAAACATGGCCTTTATATCTATCATTGAACCTAAATAGGTAAATGAAGCTAAAAGATGAGTATTCGATACTAAATCAATTTACTAAAAACAACATATGGGACTTAGTTCCTAGACATCAAGCCAAAACCATCATTGGAACTAAGTGGGTTTTTTGAAACAAACTTAATGAAACCGGGGAAGTAGTTAGAAAGAAATCTTGATTGGTTGCTCAATGATATAACCAACAAGAAGGGATAGATTTTAATGAAATCTGTGCACCCGTGTCTAGACTTGAATCTATTAGAATGTTATTAGCTGTAGCTTCCCATAAATACATCAAACTCTTCCAAATGGATGTAAAAAGTGCCTTTCTAAGTGGAATCATAGAAGAGGAAGTCTATGTTGCTCAACCACCTGGTTTTGATATTCCTGACAAGCTCAACCATGTCTATAAACTTAATATAGCTCTTTATGGTCTAAAACAAGCATAAAAAAATTGGTATGAAAGACTTAAAAAATATCTATTTGATAATGGTTTCTCCATTGGAAAATAAGATTCCAATTTATTTTTTAAAACATATGAATCAAAATTTTCTTTATGTTTAAATATATGTTTATGACATCATATTTGGTGCTTCAAATGAATCCTTATGCAATCAATTCAGTGGTATCATACAAAAAGAATTTGAGATGAGTCTTATGGGGAAATTAACACTTTCCTTGGTTTTCAAATAAAACAAACGCCCGCTGGAAATTTTCTAAACCAAGAGAAATACACCAAGGAACTCTTAAAATGATTTGGTATGGAAAATTGCAAACATGCTACCACACCCATAGCCAATCTGCTAAAATAGACAAGGATGAAGATGGTGAACCCATTGATGATTCCTTATATAGGGCCATGATTAGTAGTTTTCTTTATTTGACTGCTTCTAGATCGGATATCATGTTTTTCATTGGACTTTTTGCTAGATTTCAATCAAAACCAATGCACTCTCATTTTCAAGCCGTCAAAAGAATTTTAAGATATCTTTCCGGTACTATCGACTATGGTTTCTGGTATACCAAAGGAAAATCATTGGATTTAAAAGCGTACACTGATGTTGATTATGCTGGTTGTCGACTGGATCGTAAGAGCACAAGTGGTGGTTGTTTCTTACTAGGAATAGCCTTAGTATCTTGGTTTAGTATGAAACAAAATATAGTGGCCCTACCCACCCCTGAAGCGGAATATGTGGCTGCAGGCTCATGTTGTGCTGAAGTACTCTATATGCAGCAAGTTTTGAATGACTATGGCTTTGCATTTTCTTCTACACCAGTTTTCTATGATAACACTAGTGCTATAAACTTGGCTCATAATCCTATTTTACATAGTTGTGCCAAGCATATTGAAATTATACATCATGACTTAAGACATCATATTTCTAAAAATAATATATCTCGTCATCATGTTGATACTGAAGAGAAATTAGCTGGTATCTTTACCAAACCTCTTCCTCTTGATCAATTTCAATATATTAGGAAGAGGTTACTCATTTCTCCCCTAGAAGATGTCTTCTTTGATATATGTGCCCAAAATTCTTGATATTTTTTTTACTTGAAATTGATGTGATTTTTAGTGTATGTAATTTTAGAACTATTCCTTTGTTTAGTCCCAATAATTTATTATCATGAACAAGCACTCAAACAAGCTCTAATAAATTCAACAAAACTACTCACAGTATCATGATCGGTCAACAAAATGGTGGACTGAGAAAGTCCTCGGTCGGAAAATTTCTCGACCGAGTTTCACTCGGTGGGACCCTCGACTGACTATGCAAATCTCAACTAAAATTCTTCTAAAAATCTCATGAACTGGAAAATTTTGCACAAAAGTCCTTCGGTCAAAAATATTTTTGGCCGAGACCTCAAATGGGTGCCATAAAAATTCAAAATTTCAAGGTTGGCCGACTAGCCATTATAAAGATCTATTAGAAAAGATCTGTTGGGCTTTCGGTAGACCAAATTGTCAACTGAGCAGGTCCCTATTTTTCTATAAAAGGGACCCCAATCCGCCCATTTTCTTCACACCTCAATTGTTTTCTTCTCCATCCCTTTTCTAGTATTTCTTAGAGATATTCTCTAGAAACATTCATCCCCTACCATCTCTAGCTCTTCTTCCACCTCACTTTGCTCAAGATGGCCTCCTCTTCATCTCACAGTGGGAAGAAACAAGTTGCGACAAGAAAGGGAATGATTGTGTCTCCAGCTTTGAGCATCATCAATGACATCCCCCTCAACAACGTTGCTGCTAGAGAATGCTATCTGAAGATCACATCAAAGACTCCTCTTCCTCGACGCCCATTAGACCTCAATGACTTCATCACGCTTCTTGACATCTCTGATCTCTTCAAGGTGCAAAAATTGACGGAGTTCCTTAACCCATCCTTCCATTTTTGGTCCTCCCAAGCTGTTAATGAATTATATGCTAACCTTACTAGGGACTCCAATGACCCATTTTATTTCACCACCATGGTTGATGGGTTGCTTTCCATTTCTCCACTAATGACATCCTTAAAATGCTAGATATAGATGTGGAAGAGTATGGAGAATTCATAGACCTAACCACCGAAAATCCTATATCCAAATTCTCCATCGATGATAACACCATTAGCCTAGGTGACATCAAAAAGGCCATTTTCCTTCCTTATACCTCATCTCATGATAATAGGGGAACTTATTGCGCTACATCTTTAACCCTTGAATCTAGGGTAATGAACCTAATTATTTCCCATAACATCTATCCTAGAGCCAACAAAACTGAAATCCCACAATTTAGGATGTGCCTCATCTATGCTATACTAGAAAGCATTCCTATGAACTTTATCCACATCATCCTATCCAATATGTTTGACTTTTCTGGAAATCCTCCATATGTTGATTTTGTGTGCCAAAAAATCGAATATTCCCTTGATAAGAACCTAGAAGACTTAGGCTACAAGTGTGATAGGCATCCTCAAAGACTTACCAAAACACTGTGGATAAAATGGGAATTGATTTTTGGCACAAGAGAGCTAGGATCAAAGGGGAGATATCCACTAAAGTAAATCCTCCACCTCCTACTCCTAACTACTCCATAGAAAATCTAGACAAGGATGTTTGATATCTCAAAGGGTCCGCCTATCACCTTGGGAGACAATTAGACTACAACCACCATGCCATGACCTGTCTCAACCAAAGAATGCAAGATTTGTCTCCCAATGTTCTTGAAACATACCCTTATGTGCTCTATCACGGGATACTCTATCCTTTTAACCCTTAAATCCAATACACCCAAGTTCCACCACCACCTTCACATGATCTTTTCCATACCCAATACTCACCCTTGCAACTCCAGGACATAGCTTCTCACTTCAGATTTGATCCGACACCTACATTTCTGGAGGCACACACTCTTACTAAGATAGGTGCACTTGATTGGAAAACACTTGTCAAGTACTGTGGTGATACTCCATTTCTTGGGAAAAATCCTTAGGTTGATGTAATCTTGAAATCTTTTAAGTTATGTTGTCCTATGTAGTGAACAGTAAAGCTTATGCAATCACTTTAATGAAGCTTATGTTGTTATCTTATGTTGTCATCAATGAAATTGAGCTTGTTTGTGTTCACTTGTTCATGATAGTAAATATTTATATTGCAGGTTTCATTGGACATTTTTCATCACTTTGTTTTCTCTTTACAACTTGTGTATGGTATTGAGGGGGAGTATCACATTTAGGGTGAGTAAGTTAAAATGATTACATGGCTATCTTTTTGAAATGACAAAGAGAGAGAAATAATATAAAACAAAATAAATGAGTTTCATAATCTCTTGGATTGACATTAATTGGTGCTACATTTCCTTAAGAGATGGATACTATGTTCCATATCTCTTTAGGAATAATTATCACACATTTTATGAAAACAAGAGAATCTTTTCATCTCAGGTAAATCACATGTATGAAACTCATCTCATTTAAATTATTTTTATTATATTTTAGAAATGTTTGTCATCTTAAAAGGGGGATGTTATTGGCAAAATTGGACATTAATATACCCTTTGTTTTGATGATGTCAAACATTTCATACTTTTGGATCTAACTTTCTATTTGAGTATTTTAAGGTTCAAGGTAATAAGGAAATTCCACTAAGTGGAAAGTTAAAGATCAATGAAAATTGAAGATCAAATGTGTTAATTGTATATGTGCTCATGATTGTACTCAAATGCAAAAACTTGTACAAAAATATAATGTATGAGTACTTAGAAATTATGTAAATCAAGCGTTAGATCTTACCTATCCACTTATAACCCTTAGATAGGTTTCCCCCTAAAGTTTGAGTCACCATCACCCATTGAAACACACACTTAGTAGGTAATTCAAAAGACTAACATATGGATATCCTAGGCTGAGAAACTTGTCGACTGAGACACACTCGGTCAAAGTTTTTTTCAAATGAGAACCACCTCGGTCGAACTTATGAGCAATATTCAATAACTTACACATTTGTGCTCTAAAATGGGTTTCAGTCAAAAATATTATCGATCGAGAAAACCTTGGTCTAAAGCTTGTGACCGTTAGACCAAGTGGTTAGTAGTTGGGAGTTGAAAATAGACGTTGCTACATATTTGACATAAATCCATCCTTGGTCAAAGAAAAGCTTGATTGAGACACATTTCAGTTGATAAACTTGTCGACCGAGTAGGGTTCTGGATTGCTCTTTTAAGCACAAACAATATAGCCATTGCTAGCCAACTAATGTACACCTAATGTCTAGTTCAGCACTAAGAACACTCTAGAGACTCCCTAGAATGTCCCTAAGTACCTGAAAACCATTCCTATAAATAGGAGAGGCCTTAGGACACCTAAAGCACCTAAGATACACTTGAGAATACATTATTGTGAGCAACAAAGCTAAGCAACACTTTCCATCTTGTTCTACAAGGTCCAAATTCATGTCTTATAGCCATAGCCTCTTAGCCACCTCATAGAAACGTCCATCCTAACTAGTTTGATAGGTCTAACTCTTGATATAGGATCAAAGCGCTATACACAATTGGTGTATTTCCTTTCTTCCAATCCTCCTTCACAGGTTGAAGCTACATGTGCTCCTTGGCTACTCTAAGTTGTGGAGGCAGCTTGGGGCATCTTGGGTGAAGCTACTTCTTTGTGGAGAAGGATTCTTCAAAGGGTTCTTGAGATTACTTCAAGAAGGTGGCTTCAAGGAGGTTGGAGCTACTTCTAGGTGAAGGCTATCTCAAAGTGGTGGAGCTACTTCATGGAGAAGAAGGCTGCTCCAAGGGTTTGGAATAACTTCAGAGAAGGATGCTTTAAGGAGGTTGAGGATACTTGTAGGAGAAGGCTACTTCAAGGAAGGTGATTGTATTTTATTGTAACATCCTTTAGAGGTAAATTAAATTAATCACTTTCAAAATCAGAATTGGAAACAATTGGGTAGTGGACTGACAACCTTTGATTTAAAGGTTGGAACCACTCTAAACCGAAGTGTCTTCCTTATTTCCTCATCGTTTTATTGATTGTTTAATTATTTTTAATATTATCAAAAAGATCTATACACCCCCCTCTAGATCTTTTTTGCCTTAATGAAGAGCACTGACTCATGGTATTGTACATAGACCTAGGCCTTGAGTGCAAGGGTCCACATCTGTATCTACACTATCTCCACAATGGAGGACACTTCCTACACTTCTAGAGCCATCATACAAGTAATGATACCTTACCTCATTCAGGAGGTTGATGATGAAGACCAGGAAAATTACCCTAGCATGGCAGCTAAAAATGGGGAAATCACCCTCAATACTGAAGTTTTAGGTGACATCCAGACCACTAGGGCTACCAACAATCTAATGACATGAACATCCCTATAGATGAAGATGATATCAAACCTAACTCACCAATTTTTTCAACCTACTATGCTTAATAGACCAAAATTGAGGTAAAATGTGGGAATACTATAGAGGTCCTTATTGTAACGTTCTGAATTTTGAATGTAATCTTCATGTAACCTTTTTCCCTATGTTTTCTTCTATTTCTATTTTTTATTTCCTTATTGATTAATTAGTGGAATTTATAGTGGTTTGGAAAACATTTTTTCAATATTATACCATACCTCAGTGAAAGCTTATTTAAGGATCTAAAATACAAAATCACCACTTAAGTGGAATAATGGCAAATAAATTTGTACTAGAAGTGTTGGGCCTCAAACCTTGCTTAATGTGTTGAACAAGCTTTATTACCATAATTAATTTCTCTAAATCTTAATATAACATTGTGTAGTGTTTTAAATCATAAGATAAGCTTAAGTTTCAAGTTTGGTCCAATTTGGATGTTGTTTGTGCAAGTTATGCAATTTTAATGCACATTTTGGACTTTATCACAATTTACCCAATTGGGAGGTTTTCTTTCCAAATTTTCACATGATTTATGATCAATAGATGTTTCCTTATCATTATCTATATTATTGGGCCATGGGGCACCTAGTTGTACCTTGGTTTGGAGGTGTTTCTATTCAAGGACATTTTAGTGATTTCCCCTTTATGGATGAGCGTATCTTTAGGAGTAATCAACCAATGGGGTGGTTTCTTTGTTTGTATATTGGTGGTGGGTCTGGAGAACCTATAATTTATTGCTAAGAAGTCTCTAGGAGACGTGTAATAGATGTTTGCATGGCCATAGAATATCCAGGCTACAGACACGTGGAAAGCTCAATGGACACCTCATGCTTGACTCCTTCCTTATCTATAAAGGCTTGCATGTCCATGGCCACCCTTAGCCATGAACACATGGAAAGTAACTTGACACATCATTCTTTGCTTCTTTCTTATCCATAAAGCCTTTCATGACCATGGGAACCCTTAGACATGGACACATGGAAAGTAGCTTGGACACCTCATGCCTTGCTTCTTCCTTAACCATAAAGCTTTACTTATTCCTTACCTACCAACTGAAATATTTGATCCATATAACCTCCCTTCTTCTTAGAACTTCGTCCTCTATTTGGTTATCCATGGAGGATCTGTCCCAAGGTAGAAGAAGACACCATCTTGGTAAAGAAGATCTTGTAGGGTTTCATCTAAGCTCATCTAGGGTTTCTAAAGTAACCTTTTGACATTTCCAACCAAGGTAAGTAGGTTTCTTCACCTTCTCCCCTATTTTCCCTAATTTTATTCTTACTTCCACCTTCTTCAAGGCCAGAACCCAGGTCTTACATGGTGGAACTCCTTCTAAAGCTCAAAAAGTCTTCTTTACATGCTCTTCTTGGTTAGGGTTTGTCTCCTTGAGAAGAAGGTGATTCTTGCTCAAGTTTGGAGCTTGTGCTTGGAGCTACCAACCCATCTTGATCGAGTTTCCTGCTGATTGGGATCTTATTTTCTTTCTAGAGGCAATTTATCTCCACTTAATTGCTTAATATAAGCTTGTTAGTTCATATTCTTATGCTTAAATGATGATCTCCAGCTTTAGATGATATACTTGTTTAGGGTTTCATTTCTTTGCTATTCTATACTTTGTTACTAGCTCTAGATGAACCTAAAATGATTGGTACATCCCTCCTACGGTAAAGGATAACCTAGGATAGGTTGTGGGGGGCCAATTAACTTGCCGACCCTCTCCCTCTCTCTCTTCATCACTTGCAACTAAATTGCTGACATGTCATTTTCTGTTTGGTCAAAATTGAAAAATTCATATCTTTTAAACCGCTTGTTCAAAATGAATAAAAATATGTTTGGAATAGGAAAATTAATCTCTATGTAGTAAAAATGCTTTTCAGGGCTGACAAGGTTTTTCTAAAGGTGACTTTTGAAATATGATTTTAATACATAAAATCCGTAAAAATTACAACTTAATCACCATAACTCCAAAATTGACATAAAGATATGTTTTCTTGACTAGGAGAACCTAATTAGTCCAATGGTGATAATTTGAGAGTCTAAATTTGAGTTTTGTGAAAAAGGTCCAATCTTAGGGTTTCTATGCAATAATGTGCAATATGTACAATGATCATGCTTCTACTTGCCATAGTTTCTCTTAGCATGTTTATTTTATTAGATTATTTAGCTAATATAGTGGTACTTATATACAACCACCCATAGATAGGGAATGTGCTATTTTTCCCTGGGGAATGTGTTATTCTCCCCCATATGTAGTTTTTGTAGGTGATTGGGAATGTGTTATTTCTCCCCTCACCTATGGGTTGGGGTCAGGTAGGTGTTCAACCCTACTTAGATAATGTAGTCATTATTAATCATGCATGAAATTCCTGTACTAATTTAATGTTATGGAAAACACATATTCTGATTATGCCTCATACTCTTGATCTTTTCATCTATTGATGAACTTATAACATTTACCTCCGTGTTATTTTCTTTCTTTTTTTCTTGATCATATTGTTGACACATACCTTGTTTGCTTTCCCTCTTGTTGGGTGATTTCCTAACCACCCACGTTTTGGACAAGGTGCTGGACAAGATAAAGGAAAACATGACCAGGAGTAGACTCAAGACTTGCTTGAAGGATGTCTAGGTTCTTAGGGATAGATTGTCCAAAAATGTGGTTCTATGGGACATAAGGGAACTATATTGGGTATCCATACTCAAACAAGTCATTGCACCTAAAACACAAAGTCAACATATTAGGTTCTTAGGAGCACCCAATTAGGTTTCTAAGGCTACTACTATCTATAGGCATGCTATTTTGGAAAGTCAGTATCTTCTCAGGCCAGACGAGCATCATATGGATTCGGGAGTCCTCATAAACCAAGCTAGTGGTGCTGAGGAAAATCTTACTGGACCCCAAACCCTGATCCTTTCTTGACACCTTTGGTTTCAACTTATGACTAATATCTACCTAACAAGCTCATCACATTATGGTTAACTAGACATGTTTCTAAAGTTGCGGGCTATACCCAATATAGTTCCCTTATGGCACATAGAACCACATGTTTTGAACGTCTATCCCTAAGAACCTAGACTTTGAAGTTTGGTGTTTAGTAAGTAATCTGAGTGCACAGTGGAAGCATGATGAATCTTGTACATGTTTAATTAGACTCACCCTTTTACCTCTAGATTGTTAGGCTTGGTAGGTCAAATCTTTTAAGGAGTGGAGAGTAGTTGATTTTGTTTGGTTAGTTAGATTTCAAGGATTAAATCCTTTTTAAAGGTATGGAGTCCTATAACATACTGAAATCTAGCAAAACTAACTCTATCAACCCTAACTCCATGATTGGGAGGATAGTTTGGTTGGATCCTTAGTTTTGACCAAATAAGTCATAGTTATAACCTACCGTGCTTGTTTATATACTAATGAACATATAATGGTCATCTAATGAATAATTCATATGTTTGAACCCTAACGAATATTTAATATACATAATATGAGTAACTCACCTAATAGTGGATATATACAATGTTGACCATATCATAAATCGATAAACGCTAATGATATGATGAGCTAGAGAATTGAAACCTAATCTTAGATTTAATGCATACCAAGAATTTATAGGTGAATAATAATGATAATATTTACCTAATCCGTAAGCTGTAATCATCTAACCTTAATCTATACATACTTAATGACATTATTGATACATTAGTGGCATTAGGTGTCATAATCAAATAACATACTTTAATACACATAAATAATATATAGTTTAATGTGGCATTAGGTGTCATAATAATAGATTAATCAGGTCATCAATATGAAATGCATATCACCTTGTTCTCTAATACACACATAATTAATCACCGAATCATTAATTGTTATGTAAATCAAATCATAAATTTGTAAAATGTCCCACCGTGATCACTAAAATACATATAATGACTTCAATACAGATAAGAAGTAATTGGATTCACATAAATGTGCACAATCAATAATAATTAGTAAATAAATATGAGAAAATGATTAATGATGACATTAATGTGAAAAAAGGTAATGTGACGATGTTTAATGTAGATATAAGTAATTAATGTGACATTATTTGTTTTAGTTGTAACGAATTGGATTCATGTCTGAATTCATGCAAAATAATCTTTTATAATTCAATATGTTGATAACGAAGACTAAAACCAAATTATTAAGGATAATAATCAAGTATGTTGAGATAGGTGAGTAAAACCTTATTTTTCTAAAACTCTTAATGAGATAGATAAGAAATAAACATGACTTTGTGCATAATAATAAAATATAACTCTTTTGGCAGCAAAGTAAATATAACATGACACAATTATTATCATAATGAATATAATATTAATAGGCTTATAATGTTTAGTGTGTTACACCTAATAAAAACAAATCTTAATAATGGAACCCTTGGTGATCCATGAGAGCCTGACCTATGTGGAGTTGCTTAAGAATATTCTGAACTCCCAAGTTAAGCAATTGAAAAACAAGGAGTTTGAGTAAGTGAAAGTTTTGGTGGAAGTTTTACGGAAACAACCTGGGAGTTTAGTGTTGGGATGTTGCATTCTAGCCCTTATCTTTTGGTTTGAGATTTCGGGGACAAAATCCTTTTTAAGGGGTGGAGTGTTGTAACATACTGAATTTTGAATGTAATCTACATGTAACCCTTTTCCCTAAGTTTTCTTCTCATTTATGTCCTTTATGTCCTTGTTGATGAATTAGTGGAATTTATAATGGTTTGGTGAACATTTGTTGAATAATTACACTAATGGAAGGGTTTATACACAAATACCTCAGTGAAATCTTATTTAAGGATCTAAAATGCAAAATCACCACTTAAGTGGAACAATGGTAAATAAATTTGTGCTTGAAATGTAAGGCCCCAAACCTTACTTAATGTGTTGAACAAGCTTAATTACCATCATTAAGTGATCTAAACCTTAATATAACCTTGTGAGGTGTTTTGAGATCATGAAATAAGTTTGAGTTTCAAGTTTGGTACAATTTGGATGTTGTTTGTGCAAGTTATGCAATTTTATGCACTTTTTGGATTGTTTTGCAATTTACCCATTTGGGAGGTTTTCTTTGCAAATTGTCACATGTCTTATGATTCTTATATTTTCCTTATCATTATCGAGCTTGTTGGGACATGGGGTGCCTAGTTGTACCTTGGTTTGGAGGTGTTTCTCTTCAAGGGCATTTTAGGAATTTCCCCCTTTATGGATGAGTCTATCATTAGGAGTTATCAACCAATGGGGTGGTTTCTTTGTTTGAGGGTCATAGGTGGGCCTAGAGAACCAATAATTGGTGGCCAATAAGTCTCTAGGAGATGTGGAACAACTAATTGCATGACCATAGATGCTCTAGGCTATGAACACATTGAAAGCTCCATGGACACCTCATGCTTGACTCCTTCCTTATCAATAAAGGCTTGCATGTCCATGGGAACCCTTAGACATGGAAACATGGAAGTAACTTGACACCTCATTCTTTGCTTCTTCCATATCCATAAAGGCTTTCATGACCATGGACACCCTTAGACATGGACACATGGAAAGTAGCTTGGACACCTCATGCCTTGCTTATTCCTTAACCATAAAGCTTTATATACTCCTTACTTACATCCCAACCAAAATACTTGATCCATATCACCTCCCTCTTACTTAGACTCCGTCCTCTCTTTACTTGTCCATGAAGGAGATGTCCCAAGGTAGAAGAAGACACCATCTTGGTGAAGAAGGTCTTCTAGGTTTTCATCTAAGCTCAACTAGGGTTTCTAACGTCGCTTTTTGGTGTTTCTGACCAAGGGTTTGTATCCTTGAGAAGAATGTGATTCTTGCTCGAGTTTGGATCTTGTTCTTGGAGCTACCAACCCATCTTGTTCGAGTTTTTTGTTGATTGGGATTTGATCTTCTTCCTAGGGGCCAAAGTTGAACTTAGAACATCTAGAAGTGATGGAACTTGGTATTTGAACACTATATATAGGTATGTGCATTTTTACACCCTAAGTTGTGATATTTGCAAAACAAAACCTATTCTCCCCCATGATGCACTATATGAACCCTATTTTCTCTATCCATGACTCTTTTGCTAAATTGCCTCAAAAATTAGTATTGATATTCTATTTCTTAGGTCTTGTACCCCACCGTCATGTTTCAAATATATGATTCTTCTACTTGCCATAATTTCTCTTAGCATGTTGATTTTATTATACTATTTAGCTAATGTAGTGGTACTTATGTATAACCACCCATAGATAGGGCATGTGTTATTTTGCCCTGGGGAATATTGAAACATATTGAATCTAAATGTAGCTTAGTGATAAGCTATAACATACCTAGATGTGATATATATATATATATATATATATATATATATATATATATATATATATATATATATATATATATATACATACATGTGGCCTTTGTGGACTTAGATGTGATGAGTTCCAGCTTTTGTGCTTATGAGCAATCAGTTTTAATTACTTGTGATTTTCAGTAACTTGGTTTGTTAGTGTTAATTCCACATTTTGTTTTGAGTAATCTCTCTTTGTGTGGTGCAGGGATTCACATCCAAGATCTAGTTTCCACACTCAATTATACTACTCTTACACCACTCCATCTTCATGAGGGATATTGTTATGTAAAAAGGGTTGAATAGTTGTGAACTATGTGTTATCTTGTATCTTTTCCAAGTTTTTCTTTGGTCCGTATTGTAAACCCTGAAAGGTCATTTGATTAACAAAAATAATTATTGTATTTAACAATCATGTATGTTGTGTGTGTAATATTTGGATATCTCAAACAAAAACACTTCAATACCTTTACCAGTGTCTATTTGGAAGTTGGTTTGGGATTGGAGTAAAAATGGATCCAAGACATTTAACACTTGGCAATTTTACCTTGAGGTCCCACACAAACTAGAAACAAGGTTAACTCTTGGATTTTTGCCTTGTGGTCTCTAAAAGACCCATTATTTGGGAGTCTGGTCAAAAGGCCTATGATGATATTGTATTGTATAATGTAAATTCACTTAAAATTTTGTTTATGTTATTAAAATAGTCTTTGAAGTTGTCTGTTTGCTTTTAGTCATGAAAATATGTTTTTCTAAACTTGCACGTTTTCATATCTCTATATAGTGTACCAATGTGTTTATATTGATAATATTTGACTTTATGATTTTAGGTACAATGTATAACATGTTAATCATCTGATCAATGATTTAATCACACAAAAAATTCTCTAGGTATGTAATGTCTAGTTTTACCTTAACCAAATGCCCACAAGAGGATGGATTTTATCATAATATAGTTCATGATTGAACCTAAGAGACAATGTATTTAAGAATAGTCTAATTAATGTAACCAAGCAAGACCTAATTACTAACACAAGAGTTTTATTTGGTTTGATCAAACAAAGTTGCAAATCAAAAGAATGCTAGATTCATGTATTGGTTATCAATCAATGGAAACACCAGGGTAGATGGGCTTTACCACCACTATCTACTCTTCACTCTCCACTATCTCACTACATAATAAATAACATGTACATAAAAATGTTGAGGTTGGATAAATTCTCCTTTTGACATTAGGATTAACACTATACATATACTACTTTAAATTCGATGTCACATTACCTAGACATCATTTACCTATCATCCTAGGAACACCTAATCAAAATTATCATCAAGGTTTTCACATGAAACAAATGATACCCTCCATATTAGATTCAAAGTTATCTACATCCAACATTTGTTAAATATGAAAAACACTTGGAAACACAAGATATGCAAGCATAATACATTTTCTCCATAAAATGTTATTTTCATACAAGGATAATAGAAGTAGAAAGAGCATAGAAAAGGTAGCGGGGATACTCATCATACCCTAGTGAGAGGACTACTGACGAGGAATATTATCGCACTACAAACTCACTCGGGGTTGAAATCCCCGAGCTTTTACCAAAACCTCGTGCAATAATACCATCTGCAAGCAGACATGCCTTATCACAGTATAGTTAAGGATCGAATCCCAAAGGACAACATTTTAAAGAATATTTTTCAGTCAAATCTAGCTCAAGTAAGACTAATATTTAGAATGATTGATTAGTTTGTGGTTGATTAAACTAAATGCAAGAAAGTAAAAGAGCAGAATTAAAGTTTGTTCTAGATAAATGATATGGAATCGCTGGGATGGTACTGGGTTTCACCACCACTGCACATGCAAACACATCCAAACACATAACATCCAGGCAAGAATCTAACTATCCAAATGGAACTGCTGCAAACCCTCCCTAAGGGATGTTTAGGCCCGCGTAAGCATCCACTTAGGCATCCGCTTTCTCATCGCCATATGGATCATGCACTCAAAGTTCTGAAGATACAACATCTAACTGAGGTTGAGGTCCTCCCTAAGGGATGTTTAGACCACAAAAGCACCAACGTAGGCTAGGTTTGATGTTTCCTAGCTCAACAGGCATGAAAATAGAAGAAAGGGGTTGTGGTAAGAGATTGGAGTGCTATTAATTAGGAACACTCATCTTTTCTTTATTTAGATTCTATTACATAGGAGCATTGTTTATTCTTTATATTTTTATATTTATATTTAATTGTCTTTTCCCTT
This sequence comes from Alisma plantago-aquatica, assembly GCA_963693085.1. Taxonomy (NCBI): domain Eukaryota; kingdom Viridiplantae; phylum Streptophyta; class Magnoliopsida; order Alismatales; family Alismataceae; genus Alisma; species Alisma plantago-aquatica. Next base: position 1,276,585,156 of record OY856409.1, on the reverse strand, counting down.
GGTGTAGTAGGCACATGGTGGTAAGAATCCATGCCCTGGAAACTGAGAAGATCCCCATCAATGATTCTCTTCTAGACGACCAACTTATGAAATTTTCAGGGGCTATCCCTTGGTACGCGGACTATGTAAACTACATGGTTGCTAGTGTCATCCATCCCAAATGCACCAGAAATGCACTGAAGAAATTCATTCATGATATGAAACAATATTACTGGGATGAGTCGTACCTTTTCAAACTCTGTGTTGATGGTCTATACAAATGATGTAACACTGAAGAAGAAGCTCAACTTATTTTGGAGCAATGTCACTCAGGCCTAGTTGGAGGCCATATGAGCTCTAAGAAAACTGCCGTGAAAGTTTTGCAATGTGGATTCTTTTGGCTAACTATATCTAAAGATTCCTACAACTTTGTTTTATCATGTGACAAGTGCCAGAGAATGGGTAACATAACCAAAAGAGATGAGATGCCACTGTACTTGTGGCAAGAAGTTGAGATATTTGATGTTTGGGGTGTGGACTACATGGGTCCATTCCCATCTTCTCATGGATTTTCCTACATCCTAGTGGCGGTGGATTATGTCTCAAAATGGGTCGAAGCCATACCAACCATCACTAGTGATTCCAAACGCATCATCAAAATGTTCAAAGATATCATTTTCCCCCGATTCGGAGTCCCACGCACTGTGATTTCTGACGGAGGTTCTCATTTCCTAGAAAGAAGCTTTGAAGCATTGCTGAGGAAATATGGTGTAACTCACAAGGTAGCCTCACCCTACCATCCACAAACTAGTGGATAGGTAGAGGTTTCTAACCGTCAACTCAAGGATATTTTGGAAAAGACTGTAGGCCGCAATCAGAAGGATTGGTCAATAAAAATCAATGACACCTTGTGGGCCTATCGATCTGCTTTTAAAACTCCCCTTGGGACTACACCTTTTCGACTAATCTATAGAAAGTCATGCAACCAGCTAGTAGAATTGGAACACAAGGCATGGTGGGAAATAAAACAACTGAATTTTTATATTAAAGAAGCAGGACAAGCCAAGATTCTACAACTCCAAGAGCTGGAAGAACTCCGAATGACAACTTATGAGAATGCTAGAATCTATAAAGAATGCACAAAGTTGTGGCATGATGGTCATCTCAAGAGGAAGGACATTCAAGTGGGAGACCAAGTTCTTCTGTTCAACTCAAGACTAAGGTTATTCCCAGGAAAACTCCATTCCCGCTAGTCAGGACCTTACATCATCAAGAGAATCTCCCCAGATAGTGCTTTTTCTTTATGGAGTGAAAAGTCAGGCGAATTCGTGGAAAATGGTCAACGACTAAAGAGATATTTCACCTCAGCTGACACAGGCACCGAAGCAATACTGGAACTCACCAATCCAACATATCCACCATGAAATTTGAAGGAACCAAGTCGAGCCATCGACATAAAATAAAGGCACTTGTCGGGAGGCAAACTGATAAATAAATATGTATTTAGTCTCAATTTTGAATTAGAAATTTTTCTTAATTTTGTTTTTACCTTTTAAATAATTTTGCACCAAATAAAAATTGCATCACAAGATGATATCTTAAGTTTTGAATGGTCTTTATGTTTGAGATTTTCAGATGGAGGATGCTCGCTGATTGGAACGCAACCACATCTGGTGGTCCAAATGGCATGAACATTTCCCTCCATTTTGGATTTAGAGTTTGCTCGGGATGAGCAAATTTCTAAGTTCGGGGTGGAGGATGGGTGGTACGTATCTTACTTTCCACCTTCACCCATCTAATTCAGACTTAATATTTCATCGTTGCATTTTTTTACCAAATACGTATCTTACTTTCTACCTTCACCCATCTAATTTAGACTTAAGATTTCATCGTTGCATTTTTTTGACCAAAATTTTCAAAAATTTTAAAGTTTTCCAAAGGAATTGCACAGAAACTTGATGAATTTTTGACGCTTTTCATTTCAACTACTTTGGATTTTGAATCATTATACCCCCCTTATTCAAAGCAGATCCTCAAAAGGACCTTCTTCTGAAAACTAGCCTTGTGATTGAAATCATCTTGTGAAGCTTATGAATCCTAACATCATGATATTTATGCAAAAATGGCAAGTATCTATCAAACTGATAGGAATCAAACACGTCATGCTTCCTAACTGACTAGTGGAACAATAACATGGAATCCCAACCGGATCCTCATTAAGTCATTATTTGAGTAGAGTATGATAAAGAGAACAACCCGATGCATGCAATTGTAAATCAAGTTGCATTCTGATCTGAACTCTCTTCTACACTTCTCCTGTCATCTTCATACCCCTCCATCCATAAAAAAGAAACAAAAATAGCCAAAATAGTGCCAAACCCTAAGTTCGGGGTGGCACACCACTTCCCTCTATATCCTCTTCTTCTATACCCCTCACAAATCAATAGGGGCGTACGAGCCTTATAGTTGAGCCTTGATGAGGACGTCAAGAGTCTAAGTGGGGGAGATTGTAACATCCTAGGATTTGAGGCCTCGGATAACATGATCTTAAAAGGAATGATTGGACTACTCATATCACCAAGGTGCACCTCCTTTTCTGGGAGACCATCACTAAGAACTTCATAGTTAAGCGTACTCAACTTGGAGTAGTATTGGGATGGGTGACATGTCGGGAAGCTGATCCTGGCATGCACGTGAGTGAGGACAAAGCATGCAGTTAAGGCTAGTGGTGGTTTATGGGGCCAATCATCATTCTTGAAACTCTACTAGAGCCTCGGGAAGTGGGCCTGGGCGTGACAACCGTTTAGTCATCAAACGGTCTCCAAGACCCTTTGGCCATCAAACGGTTTCCAAGACTGGTTGGAGGATATTAATCAAGACCGTTTGAATAAAGACTCAAGTCCAATCAAGTGCAAACAGTCTTCAAGACCGATCAAAGCTCAGCGGTCTGCAAGACCATTTGGCCAGGTTCCGCTGAAGACCGTTTGAAGCCAACGCACATGAAGATTGATTGGTGCCTATCGGTTTCAAAACGGTTTGAAGGAAAAGTTCCAGGACCGTATGGGAAGTTCCTCTACAAGACCATTTGGTCATTTGATCGGTCTACAAGCCCGTATGAAGATAGAATCCCAATACCGGTTGGATCTGTTCAGTATCCAAGACCGAATGGTCATATATTCTCAAGACCGTTTGGATGTCAAACGGTCTCCAAGACCGTTTTCTCCAACTCGTTCAAGAAAATCGGTTGCTCTAAACTGTTTGGAGCAAAATCACAACAAAAATGTGAGGACCCCATCCAAGCCTATAAATAGGACCACAAGGGTACTCATTTGGGCATTGATCGAGGGATGCCGACAGGCTGCCTAAGTGCAAGGTTCGATCAAGCTTCATCCTCCACACCACCGTCCTCCTTCCACGCCATTATCACGCCACCAACACCTCCTCCTACTGTGAGCTAGGAGGCCAAGAAGAAAAATAAGGTGGAGAAGAAGGTCTGCCTTGGTGGTCCTTTCTCCTCATCTAGATCTGCTCTGACACGATGTAGAAGACTACATCATCTTCACCAAGCTGTGACTACCTTCTGCATCATGCTCATGGCGGAACCTTCCCTCTCTCTTATTCGTCTTGCTTCTCGCATCATGAGCGAGTAGTCACTGTTCGCTGGGGTGTGGGGACTAGCCCCGCTGCCCATGCTTTCATGTCTTTTCATTTGACATTCCAAGGCAATGTATATAACTTTCCATTTTGTTGTTAATTGATAATGTTTGTAGCTTGATTACCTGGTTGCTATCATCTTGTTCTTCCCTATGTTATGAGAACTTATGTATGTAGGGTAGAATGTTGATTAATGAGGTAGACTCTCAAACTAGAATTAGAATGAGATTCCTTGAGGTCGTAAGTGTATGATCCGTGAGGGGACGAGCCATCTAGCCTATGGTGACACTTCCATGGCCTAAACATCCCTTAGGGAGGGCCACAACCTTAGTTGGATTTTGTATCTTCTTTGTTAATCATCGATGTTTGCTTGTAGATTAATCACATGTTCGCCTGTCGATTAGCGTGGTTGACTCCCTGACTAGAAATAGAATGGGATTCCTTGAGGTCATAAGTTTATGATCCGTGAGGGGATGAGCACTCCTTCAAGAATTTGATCTTGAAATTTGGGATAGGAAAGGGACAAAGAACAACATCGCAAATCACCAATCTAGGTTGACTACAAGTGATGAAAGTTCATTGCCTATTGAGGACCGATTTCTAATTGAGAAACTCTATGCCTTGTCTTCCACACAAGCACCATGGTTCACAGACTTTGTAAATTTTCTTGCTACAGGACAACTACCTCTAGACTTGACATACCAATAGAAAAAGAAGTTTCTTCATGATGTAAAATTCTACTACTGGGATGATTTGTTATTGTTTAAGAAATGCACTGATGGACTCATAAGGAGGTGTATCCCAAATGAGGAAGTTGTTAATGTGATTTCTAATTGTCATTCTTCTCCCTACGAAGAACACTTTGGAGCCAACAAAACAACAACAAAGATCTTACAATCCAACCTTTATTGGCCAAGTCTATTCTATGACATACACACATTTTTCAAGGCTTGTGACAAATGCCAAAGAGATGGGGGAATTTCAAGGAGAGATGAAATGCCATTAAACTCAATTCTAGATATAGAAGTTTTTGATGTGTGGGGTATAGACTATATGGACCCCTTCCTGTCTTCATGCAGCTACAAGTTCATATTGGTGGCCTATGATTACATATCCAAATGGGTGGAAGCAATCCCTGCTCAAACTCCAGATGCACGGTCAGTCATAAAACTTTTTTAAAAGATCATCTTCCCAAGATTTGGAGTTCTAAGAGCAATCATTTTAGATGGTGGCAGCCATTTTGATGAGAGAAACTTCAACAACTTTCTTAGCAAATATGGGGTAAATCATAAGATATCCACACCCTATCACCCTCAGACATCAGGTCAAGTGGATATCTTAAATAGGAAACTGAAGGCTATTCTACAAAAGATTGTCTCTAGCTCAAGAAAGAATTGGGCACTTAAGTTCGAAGATGCATTATGGGCATACACGACAACTTTCAAAACATCCATTGGAACAACACCTTTCAAGCTAGTCTATAGAAAATCATGTCATTTACCCAAAGAATTGGAGCACAAAGCATTATGGGAAATCAAGTTGCTAAATTATGATCTTAAGAAAGCAGGAGAGAAGCGGCAACTACAACTACAAGAGCTAGAGGAGTTGTGAATGGGAACTTATGAGAATGCCAAAATCTACAAGCAAAAGACAAAGAGATGGCATGATAAGAGAATCAAGATCAAAGACTTCAAGCAAGGAGACCAAGTTTTTCTTTTCAATTCTAAACTCAAGTTGTTTCTAGGAAAGTTGAGATCCAAGTAGTCTGGACCATTCTTAGTCCTACATGTCTTTTGGTATAGTACCGTGGAGCTATAAGGGAAACAATCCTCCTTCAAGGTTAATGAACAACAGTGCAAGCCTTACATCACATGAGATGAAGTTGATAAGGGATCCACTTGCTCCCTCCAAGATACTTGATTAAAAGACTAAAGAGTCCTACTCCAAACTTTAAATGGGGGAAATTGTAGGAGTTGACCCCACATTAGATTAGAATTTCTTTCAGTAGTTTGAGTCAAGAACAATCTTTAAATTTCCCAAAAATAAGCTTGTTGTGAGTGTATGTAATAATTTAAACACTCATACTTGCATCAAAATATTTATGCATGTGCTGGCGAGAAGCTAAATTCTACAGAAATTCAAAGAGACATGACGTGTCTTCAAATGACACAACGTGTTGCCTCTTGTGGTAAGCAAACAATGAGCAGAACCTCAAAAACACACGACGTGTCCAAAAATAGCATGACGTGTTACTGTCCAGCATACCAAAGTAACACTCAATATGGAAAAGAACATGACATGGATTAATTAAGACACGACGTGTACCTTAATGACAATAGGGAGAAGGAGTTATATGGAAAAGAACACAACATGTCTTTATTTGAACAAGGCGTGTCGTTATCACTGAAAAATATGCAATTTGAACTTTTGGATTCGAACACGGCGTGTGCGTAATAGCACACAGTGTGTCTTGTAATGCACAAATATGCTCGAAAGAAAGTGGGGAAGTTTTGTTAAATGACACGCCATGTTTTTTGACATACACATTGTGTCTTTTGATGAGAATAGGGGTTTTTAACCCTAAACGGCTGTTGCCTTCCTCACTTCCTCAATTCATTCCAGTTGTGTTGCCAATCATGTTCAAGCTCCTCCGCCAACGACCATCCATGTAAGATTTGCAGCAAGAATCCACCTCTCCAAGCCACCATCGACAACACCAAGGTCGTGAACCTCCCTCTTCTCCACTAATCTTCTTCTTTGGCACTATCAGGACTGGTTCTTCTTCTTCTTCTTCTCTCAAGCTCCAAGAAGAAGAAGCTTCACCTCTGGTGCCGTTTTGGCCCATTACGGTGTGAAATCCCAGCAAGAAGCTATATTCGGCCCGTCTCTACCATCTCTCTATTCCCCCCACTCAAGACACATCGTGAAAGCCACAAATTGGACGTGTTCTTCGTGTTTGAGATGTTGTTGTTACCCAGGTACACGATGTCCCTTTCTTTAGACACATCATGTCTTTCTTCAGGTCGGCAAGTTCTACATCAATCAGATACACTGTGTTCGCAAGGAGACACACCGTGTCCTTTGACACTTCAACAATGGTGCCCCTCAAGCAAACGTCCAACTGTAAGCATGGAGCTAGCTCATTCTCCATGCCAACATACATCTCCATGACCCAGTTCTGGGTCACTCCTGAGGAAGAACCCACCTACCAGTTCCTCATAGCAAGGAGGGTGCTCCCTTCTTGATTTGCTTGTAAGAAAACTCTCACCACCCTCGGCTTCAAAAAATGAAGTCTTTATGCGCCTAGAGGATTTGGGTCTGAGCTACATATGTCGCATGGTATCAAATACTTACCCCTGCTTAGTTTATGAGTTTTTGACAACACTCACTACCAAGCAAGACCTGCAAAAGAAGATGGAACCTTATGGTATTATTCTCTTTCTCCTTTTGGGTCGTAGTTTTAATCTTATCTTCAGGCATTTCTGCGAGGTTTTAGAGTGCCACTATCAGGGGCAATTAGTTATCCACCAACTTTTGACAATAATGAATTCTAGTTTGAGATATCAGATGAGGAACACCATGAAACCAAGTAAGCTAGGGCATCCTCTATTCACAACCCCATATTCTGATATATGCACTGCCTTCTTAGTATAGGAGTCTTTGCTAAGAAAGAAACTCAAGGGGTCGTCAGAAAATAAGATCTTTTCTTTTTGTGGGGAATGATGTATGACTAATAGATCAGTGTAGCCTATTATATCCTTACATGTTTCCTTGACATAAAGAGAGTGAAGAAGAGGGTATATGGAGACATAATGTGTGGATGCTTGATCACTTTGATAGCACCAAAGTTAGATGTTGATATGACAGGTATCAAGGCTGCACCAGGTAGAAACCTGGTAGACATTCAATATCTACTTTTTGTCTCAAGGGTTGACAATAGTGATACCAAATTTTGGCAATTCTTTGACAAAGATTAGTACATTGACATTCCAGATCTGAGCATATCACATTGGAGAACAAAGATAACTGGAAAGTCATTTTGAATACCAAAGAAGAAGTTAATGCAGGTAGAGCTACTGATGATACTAAGGAACCCCATACTTCTCCACCACCTCCCTCTACAAGCACACAAATGGAGTACCCTTAGGCCATGCCTGATGTCAAGCATCTATATGGCTATGTGCAATAGTAGTTTGACCACATAGACAACCGCATGGACCTGATGGGTCAACAATTTTCTACTATGAGTGATATGGTTCATCGCATGGATAGTTGGAACCTTTCTCAAGGCCACTACTCCATGAAACATCAGCACCAACCTACTCCTCCATAGCATCCTGAGTTTGTTCAATAGCCAATGCGGGTTGATATTCCAGATGAAAATGACCTCATTAGTTAGTTCTTCCCTTCTAGTCACATGGGCCCTGGCCCATCCCATTGATGCACCCACCCCATGATAGGTGTCTGGTTGTTTCCTTCATAGGCTTGATTGCAGTAGTGAGGACACTGCAAATTTCAAGCTTAGGGGGATGAGACCAGTCGGTAATGTAGTTTAGTTGTATTGTTTTTCATGTTTTCATGTTGTCATGTCATTTTTTGCTTTCATGTTGTTCTTTGTTTTTCTTTACTTTTGTGGAAAAATCATGTATGATGTGAGGCTATCTTGATGTAATGAACATATTTTCTGCCAAGTTTGAACCATTTTGTACTCTTGCACCTTAATCTGCCATTGAAAGAATTCTAAAGAGAATGCATAGATTAGTTGAAATCATTGGCCTCCAACATGCGCTTATTTTTGGTTTATACTTGTAGCTTGAACACTCACCTTTTTCATCATTGATTGTCTAAAACATGTAATGGTTTCATTTTTGTGAGTAAATTAACATCAAAAAATCATTTGGAATGTGGGATACCCTTGCCAAGCTCTTAGTGCATTTTTCAACCTTTCTTTCAGTGAAAATTTTTCAAAACAAATGGGTAAAATCTAGCGAATGTTGCTATTTAGTTGACTCTCCCATGTTGTGGAAAATATTTAAAATCTCTTTTGTCTCATTTCACCCCCCATAAAAGACAACTTATTTGCCCACATATCATGCTAGCCTAGGGTAAAATACCCCAACTGACACTCCACATGAGCATAAGCCTACATTAGCAGCCAATTGCCAGAACCCATAATCTATTTCCATATCATTATTGGGAAATGAGGAGAGTACAACTAATTTTGTTAATGTTAGCTAGGACTTCATCATTTGCATCCTTAATTGTTGAGAAATAGTGTTGTGCATCCACTAGTTGTTTGGCTTGGTTATCCAAATTTTATTTAATGTTGTTGATTTGATTGATTCATTAAATTGAAACCTCCCTTGTTGAACTTAAGAATCTCTTTCATTCATGTTTAAGTTGAGTTGATGGCCTTGAGTATAAATCATCGATCACTGTTGGCTAAACATTGCATATCTTTATTTCGATTAATCTATGCATGATCTTGAAAATTCTTTCATGTGCATTTCTATGTTCCTTTTTGCTTGAGGACAAGCAATGGTTCAAGCTTAGGGGGATTTGTTGTGTGTGTTTTATATCGACCTTTTGCTCTTCATCACACATAATTTCAGCACATTCTGTCCCAATTTAGCCTCTATTCATATTCATTTTGCCACACTTTTTAGTTTTTTTGCTTATCACATGATGTTGATTGCAGATATGTATTAAAAAGGTCAAATTGGAGATAACCTAACTCAAATCCAACCTCAATGGGAATTCTCCAAGTTTTGCAACTGACCCAAAGTAAATTCCTAAAGAAATGATAGAAGACCTGACGTGTTCTCTTAAGAACACGGTGTGTTCACTTACAGGCAGTCTCACGGGACAAAGATCATGTCGTGTGTTATTAAACACATGACATGTGGTTCTCCAGTAGTGTCTAGCCCATATCAAAGAAAGTGGTGACACAATGTGTCCATCCACAGACACGACGTGTTCCTAGTACATGAAGACAGTCTGCACCTTTTTGCCAAAGCACACGATGTGCGTTTATTCAAACACGTCATGCGCCATTTATTTGATTCACCTCATGGAGGCAGAAACATGGTGTGTCTGTTTCCAACATGTCATGTACCTCATTGTAGCGGCAACATTGAGCAAAAACAAACGACATGACATGGCTTGTTCACCTAAAGATACATCGTGTCATTATCATTTTCTGTAAAAATGAAAATGATTGCCTTTCATTTTAAAAGAAAATTGGGGTCCATAAGGTAGTTATGCTCGATCATATTGTAGTGTTTTACTCTTAAGAGAAGTTCCAGAGTAGAAGAAGGTGATTTTAGGGTAGAAGAAGGTGTTTTCTTGGAAGAGAACCCCCCATTCTACTTCATTTCGTCTTTGTTTTCTTTTCCAAAGGTGTAGTAGAGTTACTCTCTTCATTCTAGCTTTTTGGGAGGGAAGTTGGTCCAAGTTGGAGCTTTATAAGTGGTGGAACTTCATCCTTTAGTAGAGTTCTCTTCCCTTAGCCTACATTTGTGGTTCCTCTAGCTTTTTCCTTCTCTTAAGCATGCAAAACTCTAAAATTATTTTCATGTATCTGCATATCTTCACTATGGATGAGTGGAGCTCTTTTCTTGAGTATGGGAGAATAGATCCCATGCCATTGTTCATGTGAACTCAAAATTTATGCTTGTTGTTGTTTAATTCGCTTTCTTCAATGGATGCCTATGGTGTTTTCTTGCTTGTATGCTTGGATGGCCACCTTTTATACATGTTTTATGCTTTCCTTGTACTTCAAGAGAATGCATTAGGAGGTATGGAGTAGGATCTATGGCAATATTCTCTTGACCACGAGAGTGGCTAGGTATTATTGAGGGTTTCAGTTGTGTTTGATACTAAACATAAATGTGGGAGCATTATGTGAAGTTGAGAGCCATCTCATGGAATTGGGAAATGCATGACGATGACAACCTCCTTGCTTATTAAATAGCAATCTTCTTTCATACAGTGATGTGATATAATGGTAATGGTAGTGAAATATTATACTCAAGTTCCTAATCATTTAATCAATACCGTTGTTTAAAACCTTTTCTTTGGTTTCCTTTTCTTTAGTCTATATTCAATCAAACTTTTTCAATTTGATTTAAATTAGTGAAAGTTAACATGTTTGCACCTAACTAGCCAAGGTCCTCATGTTCAACACTCGACTACATTGACTCATGTACACTTGCATGTGATTAGTGAGTTGAAATCTTTTCCTTTCTAAAACTCTCAACAAAGTGAGTAGGGAGTGTTAGGGACTAGTTCTCCTATACACAACCTAGCATATCCATGGACAATTAGTAGCTTAGGATAATTCATTAGACTCTAAATTGTTGTTTGGTTTGGATAATATAAATGGAATCATAATGTTCATATGTCACCCCAAACTTAATTGATAAGTGCATCCCCTAAACAGTTCACATCTTCCTTAACTGTTTTAAAACCCTAGTTTCCATCTTGCTTAGCTAGTGTTAGCTTAGTTAGCTCTTTTATTGCTTAGATTTCTTCTTGCCATGTTCTTGCTTTGTTCTTGCTAGCTTAGGTCTTTAATTGTCTTGTACCTTGTCTTGGTTGCCTTAATTTAGATTGTTCACTTATTGCCTTTATACCTAGCTTAGTCTTTTCTTGCTTAATTAGTCTTAATCTAGTCCAGGTTTAGCATCTTTCTTCGCCAGGAGGTAAAAGATAGCGACATGATCCGAGTAGATAATGACTATTGAACTAATGAGGTAGGATCTAAACTTGTCAAAGCCATACACAACCACAAGAATCTCTTTCTCAGTAGTTGCATAATTCCTCTGAGCTTCGTCGAGGGTTTTTGATGCATAGTAGATCACATAATGTTTCTTTTCTATACATTGGCCCAAGACAGAACCCACAACATAATCACTGGCATCACACATAATTTCAAAAGGGTGATCCCAATCAGGGGCTCTGATGATGGGTGTTGTTGTAAGAGCATGCTTTAGATGGTTGAAACTTTTAACACATTCTTCATCAAAATTGAATTCAACATCCTTTAGTAGCAAATTTGTCATCAGCTTGGTTATCTTTGAGAAATCCTTTAGAAACCGTCGCTAAAATCCCACATGACTTAGGAATGCGTGAACCTCCTTTACATTGATAGGGATAGAGAGCTTGGAAATCACTTTGATCTTGGCCTTGTCTACTTCAATTCCTCGATTACTGACCCTATGACCGAGGACAATGCCTTCTTTTACCATAAAGTGACACTTCTCCCAATTTAACACAAGTTGTGTTTCTTCACACCATTTGAGGACAAGGGAGAGGTGTTTTAGGCATGATTCGAATGATTCTCCGTACACAGAAAAATCATCCATAAAAACTTCCATAATTGTTTCAGTGAGACTAGTGAATATGGCTGTCATGCAATGCTAGAAAGTTGCATGTGCATTACAGAGGCCAGATGACATCCTTCTAAATGTGTATGTTCCGAATGGGCAAGTGAAAGTAGTTTTCTCTTGGTCATTTGGATGTATGGGTATTTGATATAATCCAGAGTAACCATCAAGATAATAGAAATATTCTTGATGAGCCAACCGTTCTAATATTTGATCAAGAAAGGGCATTGGGAAATGATCCTTTTGAGTTGCCTTGTTTAACTTTCTGTAATCAATGCACATCCTCCATCTTGGAATCGTTCGAGTGGGGATGAGTTCATCATTTTCATTTCGTATCATAGTAGTTCCACCTTTCTTTGGGACCACATGCATGAGACTCACCCATGGTGAGTCCGATATCAGATAGATTATTCCAACAGTGAGTAGTTTAATGACTTCAAGATAGACTACTTCCTTCATATTTGGATTCAATTTGCATTGATGTTCAATAGTTGGCTTGCGATCTTCCATCATGGGGATTTTGTGCATACACAATGCTTGAATAACCCCAATGAGGTCACTCATCTTGTACCTGATTGCTTTTCTTCTTTCCTTTAGTTCCTTCAAAAGTTTGTCTTCTTGTTCTGACGTTAGATCTGAATTTATGATGACTGGGCAGATCTTGAGTTCATCTAAAAATAGATATTTCAATCCTTCTGGTAGGGGCTTCATTTCAGGAGCTTGTGACTTTTCACATGCTTCTTCAGTAACATCCACTACTTTTAGTTCCTCAATCTTGACTTCAGGATCTTCTTCAGCAGTATCGAGGTGGAAAACACAACTTTTCACTTGTTGGTCATATGAACTTTCTGCATTCAGATTGGTAAGGGTCATCCCTAAAGGATCTTATCTTTCATAATCCTCCTGCATTAGGAGTGACATCTACTCTATGCACTCAATCAAGTAGACTTCCTCTTGCATGATTGGCCTTCACATGCTTTCGAAAACCTTGAATTTGAGAGTTTCTTTACCTAATCTAAGCAGCAAAGTTCCTGCTTCAATGTCGATTAGAGCTCTTGTAGTGGCGAGGAAAGGTCATCCAAAGATGAGAGGGTATCTAGCATCTTCTTTTATGTCCATGATGACAAAGTCACACAGAACATATGAATCTTTTCCTACCTTGACAGGGACATCCTCAATGATTCCTAAAGGTAGAGTCACAATGTTATCTACAAGTTGTATGGTCATGCCAGTCGGGATAAGTTCAACAAACCCTAGCCTTTTGCAAAGTCTAAGTGGCATGATGGAGATATTGGTGCCAAGATCGGCCAATCCTTTCTTACACGATGAATCACCAATATGGCAGGAGATCCCAAAAGATCTTGGATCTTTCTGCTTCTTGGGCATCTTACTCTGGATGATGTCTGAAGTAGTTGTCGCTAACTTGACTATTTCATATTCTTCAGTTATATATTTCCTAGTGAGAAGTGACTTCAAGTACTTTGACCAAGCTGGTATCTCAGCCAACACATCTAGAAAAGGTATATCAACATGAAGCTTTTTCATGGCTTCCTTGAACTTGCTGAATTTAGTGTCAAACTTGGTCTGCCTCAAATGAGATGGGAAAAGTATATGAGGCTTGTACACATGAATATCAGGCTCTGGTGTTGCTTCTTCCTCTTCTATAACAGGTTTTACAGAATTTTCTTTCTCTGACTTATCATTGCTTGGCTGCTCCTTCAGAATAGGTTCAAGTTCTTTGTCAACTTGATCGTTCACCTAGTCTTTCTTATCTATGACAACCACTGGTGTCTTGACAAAAGGGTCAGGATATACATTACTAGAACGAGTCATAACAACCTTGAATTGCTCAGGATGTTTAGGGTTGTTCTCTGGTTGACCAGCAAAGGCTCCAACAGGGGGCTTCACGCTAGCTGCAAGTTTAGCTAGTTGAGATTCAATGGCTTTCTGATGTGCTTGCTGGTTAGCTATCAAGGTTTGCTGGTTAGCTATCATGGTTTGCTGTGACTGCAACATCTTCTCAATGGTCGTCAGTTTGTCATCAGGGGAAATGGGTCCGGTTTGTTTCCCTTATTGTTGATTTAGGTAAGGTACTTGGTTGGGGTTCTGAAATTGAGAATTGTTCTGATAATTGTTAAAGTTTCTGTTATGAAAGTTTCCCCTAAAGTTCCCTTGATTTCCAAAGTTTTGTTGTTGGTTATACTAAAATCCTGGTGGGCCTCTTTGTTGGTTAGTTGAACCATGTTGTCGTGAGTTTTCTACTCCTGAAGGATTTCCATATTGAAAACCAGGATGGTTCCTATTTTAATTCGGATTGTAGTATCCTTGACCAAGAATGGTGTTGATGGCATTAAGATTTTCTAATTGACTATTATCTCCTTGTCTACATGCGTTGCTTAGAACAACATTGTAAATAACATTGCATGCTAAAGTGGAATGATAAGTACTTTTGCATGCTTAACAGAATAGTGAAGCTGACTTAATTTGTTCCTGTTGTTGAGCTGGTGAACGTCCTCTTCTAAAAGAAGCAAGGGATGATTCAATATGGTCTTTCTTGGCAACTAGGAGTTTGAGGGTTTCAGCGATTGACTTATATTTAGGAATAACTTCAGCCATAACTACCTTCAACACTCCCTTGCCTATAGATCTACCCCAATTAGCTTAATTTTCCTCTCCAAGGGTGACAACCCTCCATGCGCTATCATAACTCTGACGCATGAAGTTTCCTCTTGATGAGGAATCTAAGAATCTCTTGATATCATCATCCACACCTCTATAGAAGATCTCAATGAGTTGATTCTTAGGGATTCCATGGTGTGGACACTTGCGTAGAAGTTCCTTATATCTTTCCCATGCTTCAATAAGAGTTTCTCCAGGGGCTTGAGTGAACATTGTTATTCGTCCCCTAATTTCGTAGGTGAGAGAAGGAGGGTAGAATTTTTCCAGAAAAACATTTTGAAGTTGTTCCCAAGTGGTGATGGGTTCGCATTGCAAGGAGTTGTACCAACTCATAGCTCTATCAGCAAGAGAATACTTGAAAAGTCGGAGTCAAATAGCATCATCAGACACTCCATTTTTCTTCGTCATAGCACATAGATCGATGAATCTTAGAAGATGTGCTTGACTGTCTTCTCCTTGTTTACCATAGAATGGGTTGTTTTGAAGCAAAGTAATGCAATGTGCTCGTATCTCAAAGTTGGGAGCATGGATAGGAGGAGGTTGGACTGGGTGATGAACATCAGTAGCTTTAGGGATTGAGAACTCCCTAAGATCCTTTTGTAGTTCTGCTGCTTGTGCTGCCTCTTGTGCTGCTAGGATTTCTTCTTGAACTATGGCTCTGGCTTCTTGCATGAGCCTCTCTCTCTGTGCATTAATGTCTTGAGCCACCCTTTGGGCTATCTCCTCTTCTTGATCCATGCTTTCTTGGTTCTCTTTGTTTTGTTGATGAAAGGTTCTGTCTATCTCTGGATCAAAGCTGGCGGTGAGCCCGGGACTGTTCAAATGGTGCATACACCAGTCTTAGGGGTACCTAAAATGAAAAGATGTGAAGTAAGATTGATGGAGTAGAGTGAAATTCAAGTAGATCATCGATTGTATCAAAAGAAAAACAAAATCCTAGATTAGCCTTAAAAGAACTAGATTTGACTAACTGATTCCGTTCTCCCCGATAACGGTGCCAGAATTTGATGTGGAATATTATCGCACTACGAACTCACTCGGGGTTGAAATCCCCGAGCTTTTACCAAAACCTCGTGCAATAATACCACCCGCAAGCGGACGTGTCTTATCACAGTACAGTTAAGGATCGAATCCCAAAGGTCAATGTTTTTAAGAATCTTTGTCAGTCAAATCTAGCTCAAGTAAGACTAATATTTAGCATGATTGATTGGTTTGTGGTTGATTAAGCTAAATGAAAGAAGGTAAAAGAGAAGAATTAAAGTTTGTTCTAGATAAATGATATGGAATCGCTGGGATGGTACTAGGTTTCACCACCACTGCACATGCAAACACATCCAAACACATAACATCCAGGCAAGAATTTAACTATCCAAATGGAACTACTGTGAACCCTTCCTAAGGGATGTTTAGGCCCGCATAAGCATCCCCTTAGGCATCAAATTTCTCGTCGCCATCTGGATCATGCACTCACGGTTCTAAAGATACAACATCAAACTGAGGCTGAGGTCCTCCCTAAGGGATGTTTAGACCACAAAAGTGTCACTATTGGCTAGATGACCCGTCCCCTCACAGATCATACACTTATGAACTCAAGGAATCCCATTCTATTTCTAGTTAGGGAGTCAACCACGCTAATCAACAAGCGAACATGTGATTAATCTACAAGCAAACATCAATGATTAACAAAAAGATACAAAATCCAACTAAGGCTGTGGCCCTCTGTAAGGGATGTTTTGGCCACAAAAACGTCACCGTAGGCTAGATGGCTCGTCCCGTCACAGATCATACACTTACGACCTCTAGGAATCTTATTCTATTTCTAGTTTGAGAGTCTACCTCATTAATCGACATTCTACCCTACATACATAAGTTATCATAACATAGGGAAGAACAAGATGAAAGCAAGCAGGTAATCAAGCTACAAACATTATCAATTAACAATGAAATGGAAAGTTATATACATTGCCTTGGAATGTTAAATGAAAAGACATGAAAGCATGGGCAGTGGGTCTAGTCCCCGCACCCCAGCGAAGAGTGACTACTCGCTCATGATGCGAGAAGCAAGAAGAAGATGATCAGATGCATCGTGACACATGGGAATGACTGTGATAGATTTAGATGAGATTTGTCCCTCTACATAAGTATGATATCTAGGCCATAGGAGCTACTAGAACTGAGTTAGTTTTTTCTAGGTTCCTACTAAGCAGCTTAGGGTTGAAGGGTTTCAAGGTTGATTTTGTGTTAACTACACTAAGGTTGAGAAATGCAACAATGAAGGGAGAGCAAGAATCAAAACCTAAGCTAACCCTAGACAAGAAGTTCTAATGAGCAGGAAAGGAAACAAAGAAAGAAAGGAATCAAGTTACACCAAGGAAGGAAATGCAAGACTAACACTGAATTAAACTACCTATTAGGACTAAGATGTAACTAAATACCAAAACTAATAAGAACAAGGAAAGAGAAAGTAGAACTAACTAGGAAATTGATGTGATTATCTAAGAAATCATTAAGTAAGAATGATAGCAAATTACAATTTTCATGCAATAATGGGTGGTGTGGGAATGTACTTGTCAATTGAGCTGGGGTTTATAACATGTAAAAATCATTCCTTCATTTATATTACCAAACCAAACAACAACATAGATGCTAGAGAATTTACCCAAGCTACTAAATGGCTAAGGATGGGGAAGGTTGTGTATAGGGGAGCTGGTCCCTATTACCTCCTATTCACCCATACGGGGATCACTTGGATTAGGGTTTAGGTAGAACTCAATTAGTATCTAGTTAAGACTAGGTTTCTTGGATATAAACTCTTAGGGTAATTAGGGGCCAAGGGTTGCAATAGAAAGTGGAAATGATGTTTTAGACCTCACACTACCTACATTATAGCCTTAAGAAGGATTCAAGTTAATTACACTAAATGCTTATATACTAGCTACTTAGACCTCCCACCTAAGTGTAGGAGAATTTATTAGCATTTCAGAAAGTGAATATCTATATAGGGAAACATTAATTGTGCCTAGAAGCAATTCCTAAATTAGCTACATATAAGAAAATTTGCAAGAATTCTAGGTTAATTTAAGCACAAACGAACAAGCAATTTATGTGAAATGAAATGAAAGAAAAACATATTCATTAACAATAAAAAATTACAATGTTTACACATCATTTCCCTGAACATGGTATCAGAGTAACACGTTGGACCTCAAATAGTCTGCCTAAGGGGCCTAGCTACTCATAGAACAAGAAAAACAAAAATGGAGAAAGAAGAATGAGTATATGAGTGAAAAGACATATATCTTGTTGGAGACTCCTCCTTCTCCACCTCCTAGCGGCATAAATTCAAGCACCTCCCTACTCCAAGGTGGCATGGCATGGATGGGTGGTGGAATGACGCTAAAAACCCTAAATGGAAGGGTTTTCAGGTGGATGGTGATAGAATAGAGGTAAAATGGAGTTGGAATGGTGTAGAGGGGGATAAGAGGGGATTTTAGGAAGCTAAGAGTGTCTATCCTTGAGCTCCAACTACCACTCAGGTATGTATAGGTGGTGGGGAAGCACTAGGTCAAGTAAGGGTATAATGAAAATGCAATACAAAACTGCTACTAAGATTTATGGTAGCACAGTTGTGCTGGGAAGCCCTCCATTGTGGGTGGTATTTAGTATGTCTTTGGTGAGGTGGAACAGGAAAGATGACAAAATGGGAATAATTCAGGTTGTTTTGGGTGTTTGGAATGCTGGTGGCACGATCGTGATGGGTCACTTGGTACTACCGTGGCTGCTTGCACTGTCGTGCTACTGTGCTTCTTTTGTGATGCTTGAATTGATGCTCTATCTATGATTTTTAACTTGACTAACATGTCCATTCCTAAGCACCAAGTCATTTTGATAGGATCACACTCAAATCTCAATTTCCCGAACCCCCGTCACGATTGGAGTTATATTCTCTATTCCTATTCAATAAAGGTATAAACCACAATTTATGCTTGTACTAATATGGAAAATGGGCTATTTGAACCCGATCTCAATCAAACTAGTGTTGGGGTAAAAATGCAATATGGCCTCATTTCTCATATTAAAGCCTAAAATGAGGGCTCTTTTGGGTATATTACTAGTAGGATTACAAAACATTTGGTTCAATCCAACTAGGGGTTACATTTCAAAGATTATCCAAGAAAATTCCAGTTACCTACCTCTCACCTATTCACACCTCTCTCGATAGACTACTACACATTCTCCTATTGCTCTCTCTTTGGTTTTAGTGATTTCCTTTCATCTTCAGTGTTAACTCATCACTGATATCCCCTCCACCACTATAGTGGAAGCCGCATTCTTCTGACCAATTATCTTTGAATAAACTAGCCATTGTTGTGGAAGTTGTGTAGGGTTAGGGAAAGGGTGTTGTGAGCACACACTTCTCTTGTGACCTAAACTACATTAAGAAAAGCCTACTTACTCTTTAAGCCTTTATGACAATTTTTAGGTGCTACTTTCTCTGCTGGCTCTTCTTTGTCTCTTTAAGACCTATCTATCCATTGATTGACAAGCCATTGTCCTTCTCATGACCCTGACTTCCCCTTATTATGTGACATAACTGCTTTCTCTGAGAAAGAAACCCCAATGTAGGTCTGAATTTCACCATAGCAAATTAGGGTTACAATTATATAACCCCTGACTAATTGATTTGTGGTCTAACTATTCATCTTGTATTCATTCACTCTGTGGTGATAAATGTTTCCACCATTACATGTGAGCCCAATGGAAACCTTGCTCAACCTATGAGATTAGTTCTATTTTATCTATTATAATTATTCCCTATTCGTTATACTCATGTTTTTATTATACCTTCTTTTTATTTCTTTTGAAACTATTCATTGTGATCTACTTTTGTTGCATCATAACTTACATGGATTGGAATTTGCCTTGTATATAGTTTTGTTAAGCCAAACATGTACGTTTCCTAATATTGTGATACTTTTTCATATTTGTGATTAGGGTTTGTATATTTATCGCTATGCACATAAAATTCTTACTTTGATTAAGGAAATTGGGTTATATTTGATGGCTTAGTTTTTACTGAATATGGTTTATGGTTTGATTTTAATCGTATTGGACTCATTAATATATTATGATCCACGAAATCACATGCAAAAAGGAAGTGTTGTAAAGGAAATCCATTCAATACACATAAATCAAACAATTCCCATAATCATACATTTATTGGGGAAATTGCATTTCCAACCATATAAACCCAATAATTGGGGTTGTAACATGACCCATTTTTTGTATTTTGTTTTTAAGTTCAGAGATGGATAGAAGGTTGATGGGTTTGGTGACCTATTCTAGGTATACTTGTTGTAAGATCCAGATTTAGTGCACATGAATAACTTGTACCTCGACTTTGGAAATGTGTAATTGAACTCATGAATATGATGTACCTTGTATAATTTATACTTGTTGAATGTTGAGACTGTGTTGATGCCTTTATCTTGTTATTTGTTCATGTGTGCTAAGCTTTATGCTTCCGCATGTTGTCTTTGGTATTCATTTGGTTCATGGGACTAGGATTTTGGTTCCGTGATAGTGACATAAGATGGATCTTTTTGGGTGTTGGTATCAAATGGTGGTCCTTATATATGTGGGGGTCTATGCTTCCCTCTCTTGATCTCCTTGGATCGATGATCTACTTTGAGAAGGTGATCAAATGATGGTTTTGACCCTTGTGACCTAGGGTTTCAACAAACGACGACCACCATGTGTTGAAACTCAATGGTCACCCTGAGTAGCCAAGATCCAATGTCCCTGTAGACTCCCAAAACTAATGGAGCTATTGCTTGCATGGATGTGATATCCTATGTCCGTGGACACATGACAAACCTAGTAGGACACCTTAAACTTCTCTCCCCTCACCCATAGCCTTATATACCTCCCACCTTCTTTCTATTTAGAGATTCATACCCCCTTGGATTGGTATAGAAGAAGCATCCCAGGGTAGAAGAAGGTGGATGGTCTAGCTTGCATCTATACCTAGAAGTTCAGATCAACCCTAGTAGAGGTCGTTTGGTGCTTCCTTGCTTGGTTTCTTGGCCTAGGTAAGTGAGATCTTCCTCCTTTCCTCCTTTTTTTTGCTACCCTACATTCTCATCTCTTCTCATTGGTCATGCCCTTGGTTTACCATGGTGGAGTTGTGCTAGAGCTTAAAGAACACCTCTATCTTGCTTCCTTGACCTAGGGATTGCTTCCTCTTTGAAGAAGGAGCTAGCTTGGCCGAGTGAAGAGCTCAAGATAAGGTTTTCTTCTCTTTTCCTCGAGTTTCCTTTCTATTTGGAGTTGCTTGTTCTTTGTAGAGGTGAGTTATATAACTTTCTCCACATTTATTGCTTACTCCTTGATTTAATTCACTAGATCTTACTCTACAGTGATGTTCTAAGTAGAAAGGTAGTATTTTTTCCTATAGTTTAATCTTAAGTGATGATTCTTGAGTAGTTTATCTTCTTAGATGGACCCTAACCTTGTGCACAACCATTTCTTGGTATAGGAAGCTCTAGACTTTGTATAACCATGAATCAATGGTGCTCTTGGGTTTTATAAAGGATGGTTTTGCTCATGTGTTATGGATTGTTTTTTTCTTGATTCTATGATTTGATGGTTGGGCCCTTGTGATAACTAATGGTGGATACCTTGGTGCTGTTTGAGCCTTATTTTAGTGCCTAGAACTGATGTCTATGTTCCTCCAAAGAGGGTAGCTTTAATGCTCTCCCAAGTGGTTCTAAACAATGGGTTCTCTTAGGGTTTCAGGACTAATTTCTATCTTGTACATGAGAAGATGGTGTACCTTCTTGCTAGAGTCAATGACCTTGTATTTGGTGTTTTTTTGCTTATATTTTTTATTCCAAACAATGGACATGGCTTAGCTTCTATTTTGGACTCTTTTGGGCTCAAGGAATGATGGTTTTAATGCTCCTTTAAGTGGTGAACGGATGGTATGTTTTCCCTACTCAACATATTTTGGAAGCTTGTTTCACACATGTTAACCAAACTCGATGGTCATACTGGGTCCAAACTCGACGGCTCTTCAGATCCCACAACTGATGGCTTTTCAGACTCCCAAGAGTTTATGGTTTCTCTAACCAATGGTCATCAACTAATGGGTGTTCTAACTCCTATGGACGATGTTGTCAACCAAAGGCTCTCCTACTTCATGATCCGATGGGGGCCCTATGTGCCACAACTGATGGTGGCACTAGGTGCTACAATCTATGGTTGTACTAGGTGCCACATCTGATGGTGGATCATATGGTTACATCTTATGGTTTCTTTGAAGTCAGCAAACTATGGGTTTTCTCAAGTCCACAATCATTGGTGTAATGACCTCATTTTTCAGCAACCTGCAAGTAAGGAAGACCAAAAAGACAAGAGCCATTACTTAAATTTTTTGCAAGGATCCACATTTTCAAGAAATAATAATTAATAGTAAATAATATCATTCATTTCAAATATTCTATTTACAAGATGTTCCTCTAGACCTTACATGACTTTCCATCATCAGAAATGTACATATGAGAACTAACTG
The DNA here is from genome assembly GCA_963693085.1 of Alisma plantago-aquatica. Lineage (NCBI taxonomy): Eukaryota > Viridiplantae > Streptophyta > Magnoliopsida > Alismatales > Alismataceae > Alisma > Alisma plantago-aquatica. Next base: position 1,276,562,884 of record OY856409.1, on the reverse strand, counting down.
AGAAGAAGTATCTATCTATTCCTCCTTACAAGTTAACTTTAATGTATTAAAGTGAATTCATATGGCCATCATATCTTTATAGAACATTATTTAGCATGTACCTAAAATGGCGTGAAACAAAACACGGATCAGTATAACAAGTTATACTGTGTACGTGGGCTACATGCAAAAGAGTGCAAGTAAAGTGCCAACATATATTTCATCAAATACTTGCAAATAAGAACTGGTATTTTATTCACATAACATTTATTTATGTGATATTCATAGTGGCATTATAATTGAATAGAATGTAAATAAACATCCAAGCTTTTAGTTGTTCAATCTTTGTGAAACACTCGACAAACACAGGAAAACTAATACAGATAGTCATAGGCGTAACCATGTAACTTGATAGTGAGCCATGCATATTATGCAATTATACTCGATGTATATTCTATAAAGACAATAAAAAAATTCAATCAATTTAAGAATTTGTAATTTCTAATATGAATGTAAGTCCTAAAGTGTCACCATCACATTAATCACATTAAACCCTACTCGATTCCTAGTCTAAGGTTTAGGTTTGATAATCCAATTTCATATTATTTAGTTTAATAACATAAGAACTGTAATTCATATTAAGTGTTGCTATGATTATCATATCTACCATGTTATGCATTAGGAACCCTATATTAGATTAGTCACATTAAGGTTATAACAAGTTCCCTCATTGATTTTCAAAATCTTAATTGCACATGTTAAAGACCATCCACTCTAAAAAACCTAGTTTCTCATCATTATGATCATAACCATGTTAGATTGCCATTATAGCTCACAATACCAGATATTAGCATAAAAGAGAGGTTTTTGACATATTCAACATCTTAATATCCAAATTAAGGGTTTTTAGGCTTAAATCATCCTTTCTACACACGTTATCATTAATTTTAGAGGTGGGATAATAATTAGGTCTACATCTTATTGTCTTTATGTTCCTCTCATTTTTTAATCAAATTTTGTATATAACTTATTTCCATGATAGATACAAATAATTTACTACAATGTTTGTAAAATTACCTTTAACGGGCCAATGAGGAACTTCTTTGTCAACGTAATTGGGTCTTAGGACCTTTTCACATAGGTCCAGCCTGGCCAATGACATGTGGCCATCTCAGCCACCTGATTTGATGCTCTTAGGGTGGAATTATGAGTAAAACGACGGCTTTGCCCTTGTCCTGCTTTGATAATCTGGAGGGTACAAAGGACATTCTAGCAAGTTGCATCTTCAACCTTGTAATCGTCCTGTATCTGCTCTTGGGGTGAGTCAACTAGCAAGTTGACATCACGATCCTGAGAATCAAAAGACCTGGGCACAGTGCAAGCACCTTCCTTGGTCTCTGCCAAACTTAAAGGTGGCCTCGATTCCACCGGAGATGGTATATGAAGGGATAATGGTGGTTGGGTTCTTTTGCATCGACAAGCATCAAGGAACTCTAATAGAGGGACTGGAGGTCCTACTTTGGTGTTGGAAATGCTAAGGTGGCCACTAAGATCCCTTTAGGAATCTCATGATCTCCTCCACACTACCTGGTATGATCATCTCCTCTGGAACGACATGCGTAAGCCAGAAGGGTGACAGAAGGCCACACGTTGGGGTTCCTTCTTTGTTCATGAGTTGTTGTGTCTTGGAGGAGTTCTAGTTAAGTCATTCCCCCTTTTGCAAGGTAACCCAATGTGTCTTATAAGTATCATATTTGAGAGCATCTGGGTTGGTTATATGAAGAGTAGGCTTCAACTAGGAAAGTGGGGATCTCTTAGCTCATAACAATTATGGGGAGAAATGGGGTTGTTCTGATCCTATTTCATCCCACGAATCAAAAGGAACAATTTCTCGAAGCTGTAGGGTTACTGATATGGAGAAGGGTGATCGAGGGGGGGTCTCATGTACTGTAGCCATAGTTTTCGATTTGATTCTAATGTAGGATATGATAGTAACACTATTGATTTTGGATCTAGTGGTTACTAGGGTGTGTGACAAATTAAAGGGTCGGGCCCTAGATTCCTAGTTTCCATAAATGTGACATATTATATTGATGTATCAATTAATCATTCACTTTAGGAAACCTTATAAAATCCATAGCTCTCTCATCTCTCCTCCAAATGACCCCATGTTTTAAGGGAAAGCTTTTAATGATTAAATGTCGGTGGGGGAAAGATTTGGTGACAAAAGGATATTTCTATATTCCATTTTCCCTATCTGCTCAAAAGGAACATAATTCATTTATTTCAAGTAGATTGCTTTAACTCCACTAATTTCTATAGGACACTAGAATTAGCCTTTTTCTATGAAACTTAGAGGGGAACTCGTTAATGTCTTCCCAACCTTAAGCACTTTTGTGGGATTTATTGGAATAAGATAAGTAGTCGAATCTTGCTCTTATGAAACCATTAATGAATTTTTCACACCACATAGAAAGTCCTTTTTCTCCAAAATTCTAGAATTATCTTTTTTCATTATTATTTCCAAGTTTACAAAAAGTCATATCAAAATATTCATGTTTGATGTATTAAACATTTTATTGCCATTCTTTGTTAGATAATTACCCTTTAATTATATAAAACACCATAAATCTTATTTTCTTTTTGAAACTTGCACATTTTTATATTATCGAACAATTAACAATGTCACCATTCTTTACAAAAGTCTCTTTTCTAGAGTATTCTACTTAATTCCATATTTAAAATGCCAACTGTCCACTTCTAAAAATCCCTTTATTATTGGATTTTCCACTTCCAATAATTATTAATGGATTATTGTCAACCAAAAAACTTGTTAAGTGTATTCCATATGGAGTATTTAGACTTTCACACCATAATTTTCAAACAAGACACATAGGGAACCACCTTTCTAACGTGTCCTTAATATTACATTATTTGCAAATAAATATTTTAAAACATGGGGAAAACCATATTATAACATCTTTCCCTCTTATAGGGATTTTGTGCTCAAAATTTGATTAGTACTCCAGGAAAATGGAATGAGACAATTTCCTCATATATAAGTTATCGAAAATATCATAAATCCATAATCTTTTATTTTTGTGCTAATTATATTTTTTTTCTTTAATTTGTTCCACAAGGACTACTTTTTTTTCCAAGCAATTAGTCTCATGGGTCTTACTTGGGAAATGGGTAAAACCCATTCCACAGAGGTAATTAGTCCGCCAATAATATCTTGGGAGTGTTTTTTTTTTATCAAACCATGGATTTATAATTATTCAATTTTACCAAAATTTGAGGATATAACATTCACCAATCCGTAAAGGAATTTTGACCCCAAAATTGAAACCTAGTAAGGTTAAGGTGGTAGATAAGTCATCTTAGTTTCACGACTTAGGGTTAGCATCCCTACTTAGATATCTCTAGCAACTTTTGTTAATATGCAAATTCTACACATTATCACTAATATTGGTACCTGAATTCAGTTCAAGGTAAATCCATATCCTTAGTACTTATATGATTTCATCTTTTGGTGATTACAATTTCATTTGTGATTTCAATTTCACTGGGTGATTACCCTTTTCATCTATGTTTCCAACATGTTATTCACTTATATCCACATAAGGGTGAGGTAATACTATTAACTCTAATTTATGTCATTAATCTCAACTTAATATATTCATTTTCATATGTCAATTTTAAGTCTTCCCAATTTCTCTCTCTCTCATAATGGGATGAAATAACTACTTGACATTAGACCAAACATTAAGTTCATCTCAATCTAAGAGTAGAGATGGTGTATCCACACTTTATCTTTCAATTTCACATTTTTCGTTGGATCATTCTCAACATCACTTTAAACCATAAATTTTAATTCCACACTATTCTTATATTGCATCAAATCCAATGTTTTCTCACTCTTGAGTTTGTGCACAACTCCTCTCAAGATTTCATTATTACACAATTTATTTGTATCTTTTATGTTTACATCTCATGTATTATGAGCCTTAGCCACTTACTTGAGGTCTCTAGGGGTCTAGGTACTTTTAGAGTGATCTCATACTTATGCATCTAAGGATTGCCTCTCACATTCACCCATAGAGCCACATGGACTCATGAAGGTGGCCAATCTCCTAAGACAAGGGCCTTAGGCAAACATAGGTATTACATCAGTCTTGTGCATTCAAGGAACAATCAACTCCTTATCCCATCAGTCCCATGTAACTTTAGTACTCCCTACTTGACCTTAGGATTGACTTAGGGTTCTACCCTTCCCAAAGGTTTCTTTGAGATGTCACAACTTTAACCATTTTCAAGCACATTATTTTATTATGTAACTCTTTAAACCAAATTTCCTCCATAGCTTATGGTGCTCATTATTCATTTTATGTCCCCTAATTAGACTCATGGAAACTTTCTCTTCTGGGATCGGTCCCATACTGTCAGCCACTTCCATAGTGATTTTTTCTCATGTTTCTCAGAGATGGCATACCTGGGTTCAAAGAATCACACTCAATATATGTTCTTTCATATTTTGTATACTTAATTATTTACACTTTAAGTGACATTTTAAGGTTAGCTCGATCTTTAAATTTATTTAGTCAACTTACCTTTCTAAGGAAGGTCCTAACCTAGGGTGTCCTCTTGAACATAGGAGGAGGTGAGGTTGTCTAGCCACAATCTGACCCCAAGGTCTAGGGTTTTGCCTCCCTCATAGGTCCTTTTACCAGATCTTAGGTTGACACACCCTAGGTTGGGACACCAACTAAAACGTTTTCATATTATCATCCTTTTTATGTGGCCCAAATAATGGCTTATTGTTTTAACCTTGTGACCATTATCCTCTTTTCTCAATGGTTTACCCTCTCTAAGGGAAGCCTCTTTATGGGGAACCTTCCATTAAGGATTTTGGTCCTCCTTCTGTGAACATTTCATACATAGGCCTTCCTTTCTAGGTAGGATCACCCCATTCTCTTTAATATAGGGTTTGAGTAGGTTACATCTATAAATGCATTATTCATAGGTTGCTTATTTTTCTTAAAAACCTTTTTTAAGTACCCATAATATGTTGAAGATACATTTTATATTAAAACTTCTCAACCTGTATTTTCCCAATCTTTGTGGTATACCCACTCACTTGGGGTGTTCATACTCTCTCGCTGGGATTATTTCAATGAACTACCCACTCTTTGGGGGTGATCTCTATCCATACCCACTCACTGGGTGTATTCACAAAATCATACTCACTTAGTGGGACTATTTCAATGCCATACCCACTCACCAAGGGTAGCATACTCATTCTATGAAGGCAATCTCAATGACATACCCACTTGTTGGGGTAGTTCCAATTGCATACTCACTCACTGGGAGTATGTCAAATAACCTACCCACTCGTCGGGTGTAGTCTCAATGGCTTACCTAACTGCTGGGGGTAGCATACTCAGTCACTGGCGTTACTCCTTATTCCTCAATTCCTCCAGAGATAGCATTAGGGAGATGATCAAGTTATATTCATGTTTTCATTTTCATGTATAACCCTTGGTTATTTATGTTTCTCATGTATATTCCAATTCTTTCACATGCATCATGCATGAATTTCTCCACATTCATGAATGGGAGGTTGTGTAATGTAAACTCATTTATAATTTTCTAACTTCTCTTTACTCTTATTCTAGTTTGGGTTCATATGGGTAGGGTTACTCTATCACCCAAACCACTCCGATTGCTCATGATTAGTGTTTAGGGTTTGTGTTGGGGACTAAACAATCTACAACCTATATGTTAGGGTTTCCATGTCCCTTGACCCACTAGGGTTTCCTAACCTACCCTAGCTCCATCTATAGTCTACCTTTGTAAACCATTTTTCTTTTCTTTATCATTATTCCCATATTACATGTACATTATTATTTCCACATTATACTGTTCGGTTTTAGGGGAGGCAGAGAAGGCAGTGGAAACAAAAAAACTTTTCTCCCCCAAACCCAGAACAAGGAAATGCATCAACGTCTATACAATAGGAAAGGATGGTTTGTGGATTCATACCTTATACCGAGGATTGCTCGACGACAATACCTCGCGCCTTGCGCGGTCTTCACCTCTGGTCTTAGACGGTGTTTGTGCAACTCCTGGTCGCACTGGGACTGACGACTCTTGGTCTCACCGGGACTGTCGGGATTGACAGCTGTCCTCCTAGAAGCAGAAACCTCCCGCCTCTAAAGTAGTCCACACGGGCCACCTAGAACTCCAATCTCCTTGTCCCACAAGGAGTTGGAAGGAGTCGCACCCTGCTGTCAGTGTACTAGTCGCCAACACACTCTCCTGCCACCAGTCACAACTGTAGTTGTCTTTCCCTTATTGTGCCTCCCTTATCGGGTAGCACTTGCTCAGGCTCTCTCTCGGTTACCAAAACCAGAGAGAATGACAACTTTGCAGAGCAACTGGTTTGCACTGAGTTGTACTTTGAGAAGCCCCCAATACCCCTATATATATAGGAGGGTCATGGGACAGGGTTCTCTATCCTGGGCAATCCGGGACTAAAAGTAGGAGTAGAAAGGTTTGAGATTTTCCACAAAATAACCAACTCACAACTTGAACCAATCGTTTCACAACTGAAATGGTCGGTTGGGGACCTGAGCCGGTCGGTTGACACCTCAATCGATCGGTTGGGACACCTCAACCAGTCGGTTCACTTCTGAACCGGTCAGTTCGTGGTCCTGGTCAGTTCCCGATTGACTTTCCATCTTTTGTTTCTAATTGGTATCAAATACCAATCCTTGTTCCAATCAAATTGGGCAAGTGAAACGAAAGGAAAATTCTCACCAATGCTACTTTCCCAACTTGCTCGGTTGCACCAGTTGAATTGATTGTTTCAACACTTGAAGCAATCGTTTCACCCTGACAATGAGCCGATCGACTCACAATCTTGAGCCGATCGGTTCACCAAGCTGAGCCGGTCGGTTCATCTCATGAGCCGATCGGTTGGGAGTGCAGATTGTGCAGAATCAGTCAATTGCGGTTTTAATCAATCCGATACTCTAATCAATCAGTCCAACACCTTGAACATTATGATACTGAGCTATCAATTGATTGAGTGTTTAATTGAACTACTAAACTCCTTTAGCAATCAATCTAAACATTTTTTATGGTCAAAACTCCTCTTCCAAGTTAAATCCTATGTGTGTGACCCTGCAGGTCCATTTCACGTTGGCAGTGAAAGTCCATAACACTTATGACTTCACAAGCAAAGAGCGGTGCCTAGTCACACATCGGTGCTACCCAAGTGAAAGTAGAAAGTTGGAGAACAACTTTTGATCCTACAATCCGTGAATGGTGTTATAGTGAATGTATAATTCCTTTGTCACTAATATCCCGAATGAACTCGAGGCATGGAATAGTCATCCTGTCAATGTTCATTCACTTTCTTGATCTCAGAGCAGATTGGAAGAGATATGTATGACATCAATATCACATACTGATTCACACATGCATGCGCATGCCTATTTCAATCCTACTCATCAAGTGGCCTTGGATATCAAACTCCCTTGGGAGGGACAAATCCCATATCTATCACTCACCCCTCAAAAGCCCCATGTGTCAAAGCCACCCAATCATCACCTTTATAACCACCCATGTTTCAGAACTGTGTTTGATAATGTCAAAGTGTGCCCAACGACATGTGTTGAGTGTAGTGATTTTAGGTCAAAGAATCACATTCACCACCATCACTGTGAGTACTGACTATGACTACCATGGCATGGTTCCATGTGTCAAACTCACGGTGGGTCTGTCCGGTACACTTGTTCTCTAACAAGTACCTATGTGTTTGGTTTGATATCTCTATATCATGACTAATGAGATTTTTTCATCAACCAACACCACAATCTAGTCTTGTGTGTCATTTCTATCTATCTACATTCCACAATGACATCCGACTAGGGACATAATGAGAATGTACAAACTCTTAGCATCCGTGTGATCTCATCGTTCAGGTCCTGAACCTGAAGGCATAAATCATTGAGTTCTCTCATTCTCTAGACATTCAATATGTTCTATCACTATCTCATGGGATACTAACTCCATGTAACATGGACAAGTTTTCTCCCACTGAATCTGTGCATACTGAACCCTTCAGTATAGATTGCCAATGTATGCTTTCCTTTTTCAGGTCAAGAGGTTTTCAAGAACTATCTCTATAGATCTCTATTCTTATCACACAGGAAACATCTCTATCTTCCTTGAAGATAATTTCCACTTTTGTATTTCCATTCTAGAACATTTCCATTTCACATCAACATGTGGAATGTGAACACGCTCCCACAAAATCACAGATCCCTTCTTTATCTTTGACGTATCAGTCAAACCCTTTGACTATATCATCAAATTAAAGATCCAATTTTGAGTTGCTTGTACTCAATCAATCATATTGATTAGTCCATTGTAACTTATAGACTTCATTTGCATTATTGGATTCATAAACCTTATAGGTTGTGTCACGTACACATCCTTGTTTTATTCCTCATAGGAATGCAGTTTTAGTATCCATATGCCAAATGTCTTAGTCATTAAGTTGCAATCCTCAAGCATCATCATTCTCAAAATGTTATCCATGTATCTTAACCTTTAAGATTCATTTGCACTTATGGATTTCATCCAATGGGTGCTACCATCAAGTTCATACCTTATGGTTCACATGGATGTCATTTAGGATGTAATGGTCATAAACCATAACTCAAAATTTAGTTCCTCATATTCATCTAGATAGTTGACTCATCACATGAATAACTCATCACATAGATAATTGAGGTGTAAGGATATAAGAACTCACAACCCTTGTGATTGTTAATTTCTTTTATTAGTGTGGGGTATTCTTAAGAAGAATTCAGTTATTTGATAATCATTCTCTAACTCCTTAGAGTATGATTCCTTCTTGATTTAGGCATCACCATGCCTTAATCATGAGTTCACTATGATACACTATCATAATCACTCAAAAGGATCTCAAACATTTGGTCCAAGTATTTCATTCATTGATCTTCATCAAGAATTAACACTTTACCAAATTTTTACTTCATCTATGATAATCTTGAACACTTCAAGATATTCATATTGGTATTTCTCTAAACACCATTTGAAGTATTAGAATTTGTTCCAATAGGTATGTAAATACATCACATGTATTATACCTAATAGGATAATCATTCTCCCACTACCATTAGTGAAGATTGATTAATCATGTCCAAGATATTCATATCTCTTACTGGTTCTCTAACCAAAAGAGTCTAGATTTATCCATCACATGGAAACTAGAAATGAATTTCTCATAATTGATGCTAATTTGATTGTTTGAGTTATCTATAACTTTTAGGTATCATTTGATCTTATGCATATCAAATACCACAAGATAAATAAGGCATTGCCACAAAGATCATATCTTTAGAAATAGAAACATCTCTTTATTGATTGCCATTATTGTCATACAATATGCAAAAATAAAGTGTTTCTATATATTGGCAAATATGAAATAGCAGTTCATAACTTTATTACATGCCTTTTAGGCTGAAAATAAACTAAAGTACTCCTATCTATGGCGGAAACACTTGCCCCAATTATGAGTGCTTTACACTTTACATCTTGGTATCATATACCTCAAAACGTGTTACAAGTTTACTTTCATGACACCTTTAAGTGGAGACGTCTATCACCTCCTTCTTCTTTTGTTCTTCCAGATAGAGAGGAAAATTCCTTTTCCAATGTCCTGGCTTTTGAAAATGGTGGCAATTTCCTTTCTTGGTCACACCTCCCTTGGCCTTGAGAGCTGAAGACAACTTGGGCTCTTGGCTAGCATCAAAACCTTTCTTTGCTTTTCCCTTGCCCTTGCGCTTGGACTTGCCTTTCTTGCTCGTGATCACCATCACAGACTTAGGCTTGTCCTTCTTCATCTGTATCTCGGCTGTCCTCAACATGCCCAACAACTCGGATAGTGGCCTATCAAAGTTGTTCATGTTGTAGTTCATCACAAACTGACTGTAGGATTCTTGCAACGATTGCAGTATCACGTCAGTAGCCAACTCTAGGCTCAATGGAAATCCCAGTCTTGTCAGGTTCTCCACATACCCAATCATCTTGAGTGTGTGAGGACCAACTAGATCTCCTTCTGTCATGATGCACTTGAACAATGCCCTTGAGACATTGTATCTCTCTTTTCGTGCTTGATCTTCATACATGTGCCTAAGATGCTGAATCATCTCAATGACACCCATATTCTCATGCTATCTCTACAACTCGTGGTTCATAGAGCACAACATCAATCACTTTGCATAAATGGCATCATCAGAATGTTTCTTGTAAGCATCCCTTTCTACCTTTGGTGCATTAGGAGCAGGTTCCTCTGGAATTGGAGTATCCAGGACATAGAGCTTTGGCTCTTGAGTGAGAATAATTCTCAATTTCCTATACCAGTCATGGAAGTTTGTCCCATTTAGCTTGTCCTTTTCAAGGACCGATCGCAAAGAAAAATGATAGTTGTTTGTTGCCATTTATACTACAAAAGGAAAATATGAAATTTTAGTCCAAAAACTCATTTTTGACTTATTTTATTGATTTAAAATTGATGATATAATTAGGCCTTTAATTAATTATCGCTCCCACTATTTTAGTTCAAATTTATAGCCCTCACCATCAATTCGGAAGATTGCAGCATACAACCTTCTAGTGGACAAGATCCTGAAATCCTCTAAGTCATGGACCAACTAGGGCTGTCACCCACAACTTAGATCTCTCAGGTAGGCAACTCTTGCCAATTGCATCATATGCAACTCTTGATAAGATGTTATATGCAACTCCTTGCCATGATCATCTCCATGCCTCAAGGTACTAGATCCCATCAAGATCACCTTGTTAAGTCCGACCTAAAGCAAACACAATGAATATGCACCCTGCTAGGGCAGACCCACACATTCATCCTTCACACTTCCACGAGATAGATGGTGCACCATGCTAGGGCATGCCCACACTTGGTCGATCAAGATTTTCACGTGTGTCACATTTGGAAGGCATTTAAAACTTAATATTTAATGAGGGATTTGGTTTTTATATACATATACATATCCAATCACCACAATACATAGTACGTATCATATACATGCTATATCCCACAGAAAACATGCAAACGATAAAATCGATGATTATGGCTATCCTAATGTGATTCCTCGAGCCAAGAGGAATCACGGTCATCTAGGTCTACATCACATGCAACCTGTACAAGATGAACTCTATGCTTTGTCTTTCTGGGTTTGATCAACTCATCACATGAATGATCGGCTCTCCATCAGACTGGTCGGCTGGGTGCCACTAGCCGATCGGTTCGCTCCTCCAATCGATTGGTTCGCCTGGTCGTCGTGCATCTCATCATGGCTGCCACCCACTCGTCTCGCTCCTCGAACCGGTCATCAACTGATCGGCTCACTCCTTGAACCGATCGTCTCAAACGTCAACCGATTGGTTCACACCTTGAACCAATCATCTCAACAGTCGTCAGGATGTCCTCCGTTCTTTGACATAACAGGAAATAAAATTCTATCCTATTTTACATTGTAAAAAGAGAAACCTCGAGTTACATTCGAGGGGAGCAAAGGTAGGAAAGAAAATCTTGAATTATTTCGAGATACATCAGGAATAGGAGAAGGAAGATCGGTGCGCAGACCGAGCTGCAAGAAACCACATACAACCATACATAGATATGGTTTATTGGCCATAACCATGCTATACATCCACCACAAAACTTGTTTAAGGGTGACGCGTATCGAGTGCATTAATAATACATATCATATATGTAAATTGGGATTTTTGGATTTAGGATTGGACATGCATAAAGCCAATTTTATTCGCATCGTATGCAATAAATAAAGGTGACAAACCAAAATCAATCATATCGATAATACCTAAAGTATAGAGCAGTTGACGTGGCTCTGATACCACTGTTGGGTTTTAGGGGAGGCAGAGAAGGCAGCAGAAACAAAAAAAATTTCTCCCCCAAACCCGGAACAAGGAAACGTCTCAACGTCTATACAATAGGAAAGGACGGTTTGTGGAATCATACCTTATCCCGAGGCTTGCTCGGTGACAATACCTCACGCCTTGAGAGGTCTTCACCTATGGTCTTGGACGGTGTCTATGCAGCTCCTGGTCACACCGGGACTGACGACTCCTGGTCTCACCGGGACTTTCGGGATTGACAGTTGTCCTCCGAGCGGCAGAAACCTCCCACCTCTGAAGTAGTCCACACAGACCACCTGGAACTCCAATCTCCTTGTCTCACAAGGAATTGGAAAGAGTCGCACCCTCCTATCAGTGTACTAGTCGCCAACACACTCTCCTGCCACCAGTCGCAACTATAGTTGTCTTTCCCTTGCTGTGCCTCCCTTATCGGGTAGCACTTGCTCGGGCTCTCTCTTGGTTACCAAAACCAGAGAGAACGACAACTTTGCAGAGCAACTGGTTTGCACTAAGTTGTACTTTGAGAAGCCCCCAATACCCCTATATATAGGAGGGTCATGGGACAGGGTTCTCCATCCCCGGCAATGCGGGACTAAAAGTAGGAGTAGAAGGGTTCGAGATTTTCCACAAAATAACCAACTCGCAACTTGAATCGATCATTTCACAACTGAAATAGTCGGTTGGGGACCTGAGCCGGTCGGTTGACACCTCAACTGATCGGTTGGGACAGTTGGTTCACTTCTAAACTGGTCGGTTCGTGGTCTTGGTCAGTTCCCGATTGACTTTCCATCTTTTATTTCTAATTGGTATCAAATACCAATCCTTGTTCCAATCAAAATGGGCAAGTGAAATGAAAAGAAAATTATCACCAATCCTACTTTCCCAACTTGCTCGGTTGCACTAGTTGAATCAATCATTTCAACACTTGAAGCAATCATTTCACCCTGACCATAAGCTGATCGACTCACAATCTTGAGCCGATCGGTTCACCAAGCTGAGTCGATCAGTTCATCTCATGAGCCGATCGGTTGGGAGTGCAGATTGTATAGAATCAGTCAATTGCGATTTCAATCAATCTGATACTCTAATCAATCAGTCCAACACCTTGAACATTATGATACTGAGCTATCAATTGATTGAGTGTTTAATTGAACTACTAAACTCCTTTAGGAATCAATCTAAACATTGTTTGTGGTCAAAACTCCTCTTCCAGGTTAAATCCTATGTGTGTGACCCTACAGGTCCATTTCACATTGGCAGTGAAAGTCCATAACACTTATGACTTCACAAGCAAAGAGCGGTGCCTAGTCACACATCAGTGCTACCCAAGTGAAAGTAGAAAGTTGGAGAACAACTTTCGAACCTACAATCTGTGAATGGTGTTATAGTGAATGTATAATTCCTTTGTCACTGATATCCCGAATGAACTCGAGGCATGGAACAGTCATCCTATCAACATTCATTCACTTTCTTGATCTTAGAGCAAATTGGAAGAGATATGTATGACATCAATATCATATACTGATTCACACATGCGTGCACACGCCTATTTCAATCCTACTCATCAAGTGGCCTTGGATATCAAGCTCCCTTAGGAGGGACAAATCCCATATCTATCACTCACCCCTCAAAAGCCCCATGTGTCAAAGCCACCCAATCATCACCTTTATAACAACCCATGTTTCAGGACTGCGTTTGATGATGTCAAAGTGTGCCCAACGACATGTGTTGAGTGTAGTGATTTCAGGTCAAAGAATCACATTCACCACCATCACTGTGAGTACTGACTGTGACTACCATGTCATGGTTCCATGTGTCAAACTCACGGTGGGTCTGTCCGATACACTTGTTCTCTAACAAGTACCTATGTGTTTGGTTTGATATCTCTATATCATGACTAATGAGATTCTGTCATCAACCAACACCACAATCTAGTCTTGTGTGTCATTGCTGTCTATCTACCTTCCACAATGGCATCCGACTAGGGACATAATGAGAATGTACAAACTCTTAGCATCCATATGATCTCATCGTTCAGGTCTTGAACCTGAAGGCATACGTTATTGAGTTCTGTCATTCTCTAGACATTCAATATGTTCTATCACTATCTCATATGATTGAACCAGAAAGAATCGGAATCTTGCCTTTGATGTTTATCAAATCAATCTTAATGTATCCCATCAATCATCTCATGATTGGCTCTCAGGGCATACATACCAACATATACATACAATATTATTTCCATACTAAATGTATATTGATTGGTAGAGGATGCCTTAATCCAAATTCTTCTCATAAACCCTAAGTTGAGATGAGGAGGGAAGTATGTTTTAGGGTTTATTAAGCAAGATGATGAGGAGTAGATGAATCAAAATGAGAAGAAAACCTAAAAGTATTTTACTTCGAGCCAAATATTCTGACATTGCCAAGGCAGGATGCATATGCCCAGGTGTACTCATAAGCTGATTAACGGTGTGAAGGAAAGTTTTTCCAACCCCTTGATCATAGTCCCTTCTAGACACCATAGTCTTCACAAAGTTCCCTAATAACTCCCTCATATTTTTATAGATTACTTGAAATTATAAACTGTTAAATAGTATTTGAAAAATATGTTGCTCTGATACCAAATGTAACGACCTCACTTTTCAAAAACCCCCAATTAAAGAAGGCCAAAAAGATGAGAGCCATTACTTAAATTTTTCCCAAGGATCCAGATTTCAAAAATATAATTTCATTCATTTCAAATATTTTGTTAACAAGATGTTCCTCTAGAACATACATGACTTTCCATCATCAGAAATGTACATACAAGAACTAACTCAGAAGAAGATATGTCAAATGCTCCTTGAATGTTAACATTAATGCCTTCAAGTTAATTCATATGGACATCATATTTTGATAAAACATTATCTAGCATGTACCTAAAATGTCATGAAAGAAAAACACATATCAATATAACAAGTTATACTATGTAAGTGGGGTGCATACAAAAGAGTGAATGATGAATCCTCTAGATTCACCCTCTCAGTCGCCAATTCTAAGGATTTTGTGGTGCATATCGACTGATCTACCCTCGCTTTGGGTTTATTTTAAGTATCTTTTTAGTTTCACGTAAATAATGCTTTACTAGTTCTAATTACTCTAGTTTCCAGCTTATTTGATCTCATTTCCCCATACTCACGTTCTCTCTCCTCTGCAGATCATCCTCAACTATCACTAGCGGTCATGACCCTTACAACAATGACTCTAGAGGTCTCAAGACCGTTTGAGCCCATGCGGTCTCAAGACCGTTTGCTGCGATTGTAAAGATCGAATAGACAGTCAAATACAAGACCATTTGGAGAGATCATCCTCAACTATCACCAGCGGTCATGACCCTTACAACAATGACTCTAGTGGTCTCAAGACCGTTTGAGCCCATGCGGTCTCAAGACCGTTTGAGTCCATGCGGTCTCAAGACCGTTTGAGCCCATACGGTCTCAAGATCATTTGTTGCGATTGTAAAGACCAAATGGACAGTCAAATACAAGACCATTTGGAGAGTTAACGGTCTTAGACCATTTGAACGTCTGAGAAGTGATGACTGAATTAGCAATGAAGACCGTATGGTCGCATGCATTCCAAACTGTTTGGATTAGCACATGCATGAAGACCATTTCACTGCTGTGAAGACCGTTTGGCTAGTGGAGAATCAAGATTGCAACAACAACTAGCACCTCCGCCGGTGTTGTGACCTGCTCACTGACACCACCGCTGCCCACGACGGCCTTCTTGCCACAAGTGCTAGCGTCACCATCAGCAGCAACGATGGTGCCCACGGCGGCTTGCTTGCCACAAGCGCCGACATCGTCTACCTCACCATCAGCAGCATCGACGGTGCCTGATTGTCTACCTCACTGTCGTCTCTGCCATCGTAGCAACAACCATCCCCTTCATCGGCGCTGCGAGCTGCTCCAGCAGCCACCTTCGCCCCCACCATCACAACAACAACTAGAACCTTCGCCGGTGCTGTGACCTGCTCGCTGACACCACCGCTGCCACAACGGCCTTCTCGCCACAAGTGCCGGTGTCACCGTCAACAACAATGACGGTGCCCACGATGGATGCCTTACCACAAGCGTCGGCGTTGTCTACCTCACCATCACCAACAACGTCGGCACCCACCTACACATGATCTCCGGTGTCATCGTCTTCATCACCCACCTACAGCAACCTTGCTCCACCACCATCGCACATGCATGGAGATGCTTCCACTTGCAAACCGTGACAAGCTGCTGCTGTGTGAGCACCTACAACGCCACCCGATCATCATCGTCTCCCTGCTCATACTCGTTGCACATGAATGGATCAGCGCCACCTTTATCCACCTTCACCAGTAGTACCACCGTCATCCTCTTACACCCTACACGACCAGCATCACCCATAGACTGCTCACCAACACCACCGATGTCCACGACGACCTGCCTACCACAACCGCCGACACCATCCTCCTAAGACAACTGCAATGTCGACAGCTTTGAGAACGCATAGCCAGCAACTTTGGCACCCACGAGAAGAACTGAGTGAAGACCGTTTGCTGATTGCCATGCAAACCGCATGGAGCAACCACACCAGCAAGACCGCATGAGAAACCAAGCAAACCGCATGAGCATGCAGCTATGAAACCGCATGAGTATTTTGAGATCGTTTGCTGCTTTGATGCGAAACCACATGGCTCCACATGACGGAGTGCTGCATTGTGCCAAAGTGAAGCTGCCAAGACCGTTTAAGTCTACGTGAGGCTGAAGAACGCATGATCAATAGAACACATGAAGATCAGTAGCTGTCCACGTGAACTGTTTAGACACTTGCAGCTGCTAGGACATGAAACCGCATGAAGCAATGTGAAGTGAAGACCGCATGACCCCACATGGGCATGAGAATGCACGACATAAGACCGCATGGAGCGCTGCATTCAAATGGAGTAGCAAGACCGCATGGGCAATTGCATATGAAACCACATGAGCAACCGCGAGCACATGACCGCAAGCACTGAAACCGAATGGCAAGGAAAGGCAAAACCGTATGAGCATTATTAGAGAAAACCATATGAATTAGAAACCATATGGGACAAAAGGGCACGCACAAGGCGTGACTCTTTGGCCCAAGATATTTTGGCAAGCCTATAAATAGAAGGGTAGAGGCATGGTCTTAGAGAGCCATCTCACGACGGCCCAAGGCTGCCAGACTGAGACCAGTATCGGGACGCCGCCATACTGCCTGAGCATAGTTTCTGAAAAAAATTCACCCACAGCCCCAGGATCCCGGTCTGAGCACAGATCTGGAATGCTGCCAGACTGGGGACAAATCTAGAAGGCTGTTTCATCACCATATCACCTCTACCATCATTCTACCATTGTTCTACCTCATTCTACCTGTGCAATCCCGGAGGTAGACACGACGATCGAGGCAGAGAGACGGGCGTCATCGACCACAACGGAGCAGTCCTAGAGACTGCGATGATCTACACTGGGCTATCACAGATCTACTCTTCTGCTCCGATGATGCTTTCTTTCTCTCTCTTCTCTTTCTTTGTTGCTCCCTCTATGAGGAGCGAGTAGTTCCATTCACTGGGGTGCGGGGACTAGCCCCGCTGCCCGTGTTTTGTAACTTGTACTAAAATGATGTTATCATTCTGATTCAATACTAAATCGTTTCATACATGCTTGAATGTTGGCCGCATTCTTGTATGCATCTATTGTCTTTCGTTGTGGTTTGTCTACGACCGCTCTTGAAGACTCGAATACCGATTTAGTTTTGGTTTCTGGTGTGTGTATCCACCGCGCATCTGTTTCGGTATCTAGGAACGCTTTCTAAGGAGTGGAGTAAACTCACCTCCATCGTTGTACTTTTTTACTATGAAATGGAATCAGTTGACATACAAAAGTGCAACCTTGACAGGTCGAGGAACACACTCTAATGAGAGAGTGGTGCAAAGTACTTGACCATTCATTCGGGAATGGCTGACATTGCAACACTCTCACGTTTCTCGTAGCTATATCCTCGAAAGAGGGATAGTCTATAAGGATACTAATCGATTTGGTAATTATCGCTCGCTTGTTAGTTTTCCGATGCACGTTTCACAAGGTTGAGTAAAATTTCTCTTCGGAGACTACATATCTTCATTGACACATAGATATGTACCGGATGAGAGTTACTCAACTCGTGAAGGATGTGTGCATTACTCTTGTCCTATAAGACATCGGTATTGTACAACATCCATGTATCTTGCTTACAAGTCTTGCTATGTTTGGTATAAGTACAATTCATGTGTAGTGGTGGCGCATACCTGCATCACCCCAGTGACCCATCATCATTTGCTAATCTTAGATTTTAATCATTAAACTAGTTTTTATTCTTGCCTTTACTTTTGCATGTTTAGGTTGAATAACTCAAATCAAACTTCTGGTCTTAGATGATTAACTTAGATTGATACGAAACAAGAAAAAGACACTCAGAGTCTTAACGTTGTCCTTTGGGTTCGATCCTAAATCTGTACTATGATAAGGCTTCCACACTCTTGTGGGGTTGGAGCATTTATCTAGCACCAGTTGTAGGTAAACCTAGATAGGACATCAACTCTCTAGGGTTTTTGGTGCACATTAGGACTTCCATTGGAAGAGTAATATTTTGGTGTAAGTTCTAGCTCCATCAGTGAAAGTAACTAAAAACATATATTTCACCAAATACTTGGAAATAAGAACTAACATTTTCTTCACGTAATATTTATTTATGTAATACTCATAGTGGCATTATAGTTGAATAGAATGTAAATAAACTTCCAACATTTTAATTGTTCAATCTTTAAGAAACACTTGACAAATGCCGACGAACTAATATGGATAGTCATAGGCCTAACCACATACATTCATAGTGATCCATGAAGATTATGCAATTATACTTCATGTACATTCAACAAGACAATCAATAGGTCCAAGAAAATCAAACATTCATCATTTATAATTTGCAAGTATGTAAATCCTAAAGTGTCACCATCACATTAATCAAATTAAACCCTACTCAGGTCCTAGTCTAGGGTTTAGGTTTGATATTCCAATTCTGATATTCATTAGTTTAATAAATTAAGAACCCTAATTCATATTAAGTGTTTCCATGATCATATCTACCATGTTATTGCATTAGGAACCCTATATCAGATTAGTCACATTAAGGTTATCACAAGTTGTCTCATTGATTTTCAAGATCTTACTTACAAATTTTAAAGACCATCCACTCTAGAAAGCCTAGTTTCTCACCGTTATGATCATAACCATGTTAGATTACCATTATTGTTCACAATACTAGATAGTAGCATAAAAGAGAGGTTTTTAACATATTCAACATGTTAATATCCAAATCTAGGGTTTTATTCTTAAATCATCATTTTAACTCATGTTAGCATTACTTGTAGAGATGGGATCATAATTAGGCCTTCACCATGTTTTATTTAGGTTCCTCTCAATTTTTTTTATCAAATTTCATATATAACTTATTTCTGTCTGAGCTACCAATAATTTACTAGAATTTTTGTAAAATTACCTTTAATAGGCTAATGAAGAACCACCATGTCAACATAATTGGGTGTTAGGCCTGTTACACGTGGGTCCAACCTAGCCAATAACTTGTGATCATCTCAGCCACCCACTTCAATGTTCTTGGGGTGGAATAGTGAGTAAAATGATGACTTTTCCCTTGTCCCGCTTTGATAACCTTGAGGGTAGAAAGGACATTCTAGCAGGTTGCATCTTCAACCTTGTGATCATCATGTGTCTATGCTTGGGGCGAGTCAACTGGCAAGTTGACTTCATGCTTCAAAGCATCGAAAGACCTGGGCATAGTGCAAGCACCTTCCTTGGTCTCCGCTGAGCTTGAAGGTGGCCTTATTTCCACTGGAGGTGGTCTATAAAGGGAGAACAATGGTTGGGTTCTTTTGTCTCGGCAAGTGCCAAGGAACTCAGGCAGATGGACTAATTTGATTCAATACTTTTCACATTATTCTGATAGTGTGGTATGATTCAATACTTTTCACATTGTTATGATAACCAATTTGTTAGTTGACTCTTGTCAATAATTTATTACTCTAATATTAAGCATGTTTCTATAATAAAGATTCATATATTATCATAATAATACATGTATAATTGTTGTTTCTATGCCCTATATTGATCTTTCATTTACCCAAATGCATTTCTATAATATAATTGCACCATATTCCTTCATTGTCATCACCACTATTATGTTTTAAATGGAATGAATTTGACAATGAGTTCACAATTTCATCAAAATAACATAAATTAAAACAAACAATTCTAATATGTTGATTCAATATTTCATTAACAATACGCTTAACTATTTCTATCAAATTATTTGTTGCATATGGTAATAAATGATTTATGAGAGTGTACTAACCCTTTTCTGTGTTTGAAATAGTTATTTATTCATAATGTATGCAAAACCCACCCCGACAAACAACCAAACATGTAAACTTTGGATATGAAGTTTATTTTGGGTTCACTGAGTATATCAAATTAATTCTTTTTTAATTTTTGTATTGAATTTCCATCAAGGAACACAATATCTATTTATTTGTTTCTTGTTTTAATTTGATAGAGGAATCACTCCCCATGGTATATCATTTGTATCGTGACTTCCAATATATTTTCTCAATATGAAACAAAATTAACATCCTTAAAAAAAGTAGTATAGTCATTTGTTCTTTCATTAGCATGAAGCTTTTCAATTGTTACTTAATTTGACAACCTCTTTCATAGTACTGAAGTTCACACGATAAGAAATTAATTTTGTATTTAATATGATATTAGAAAGAATCTCATATGTATCAATGCAAAATTGTAGTTCTTACTTTCCTAGTATGTAATCTATGCATCTTAACAATGTAATAATTACTCATTGTCATTATATTAAAATACATAAGAGTGCATTACATGCATATGAACTTCATGTATAATATTGGTTGTTTATTTTCTAATATAATAATAATAAGTAAGAAAAGTCATTTCGAAATTAGTTTATTATGTAAATAACCACTAAAGTCTCAATGGTAATGGAACTTTGTATCTTTAGTCCCTAATCTTAGGTATTCATCTATAAACAATTCAATATCTATAATGACATGCAAGAACGAATTGAAATGACATAAATTATTTGCTATTTCATTTATTATTATTCAAATACATTTTTAGTCTAGAAGATCACTAAAATGTAGTTTTGCTATAGGTGGATGTGAGATTATAAATATTGTCATATTATGTCATTCTTTTCCAGTTTCTCATGAGATAACATGTATATAACACAAAATATCAAGCTATAGAATGTGTATTTTGATTTTAGATCATCTTAAGCATTATACAATTGATAGACAATTGGGAACTTAGATAAAAACTTATATCTTATGTAAGTTTTTGATTTCATTGTGGTTTTTGTTTGTAATGATTTGTCACTATAGACTACATCATACATTAAACACAATCTCTACTATCCAAAGACTAACATCTTCATTATTATTTTTTAATGAAATTCCTATACAAAGAAATTACTAACAACGTCTTAGGGTACTCTGTACTACATATAGATTCATCAAATCAAATAAATAGAACAAATTATTGAGTAATAATAGTCATTGATAATTCAAAATACATTGATACATGGAGCGACAAGATATAAAAAAATCATATTATATGCATCAAGTAATGAAAGGGGTGATCAAAAGGAACTTGGTCACATTTATATTGATAACAATGTAGAAATCTTTGGTTCAAATGAGCACTTACTGTAATAAGTTGAGTGAATTTCCATGGTTATATGTTATAATAGTAGATAAATTTGGTCATTTTGGTATCATGGATCCAATTTTCCTCAATCAGTAAAATATACTCATGCATGACATAAGATAAATTGTTAGTTCAAATTGAATGAAGAAATTAATATAAATGTTTAGACCCTCATTTCGAAGTAAGACATCTTTTTATCCCAAAATCATATCTTAGACTCACTTGAGTTATAAATTGATGAGGTTCTAGTTGTTACCTATATTATACCATGTGGGCCTATCAATATAAATTGGATATATTAGTTCGATGTGCTTTTCATTATCCACATCTCAATATTTTTTATAACAATTACAACAAAATGATTGAGATGAACTTAACCCTTTTGACGTATTTAAGAAAGGAGTGTTGCTTTGTGTTACTTGAAGGAGATGATAGTTATTACATTTAATATGTTGTGACATGTTCAACCTTTACGACTTCATGATAACTTCAATAATTATCTACCTTAACATCAGTTTTCCTTAGTGATGTCTTCCAATGATAATGGATTTAAGGTTATCATATGATATGAATTCTTGCATTAATTGCAAATACACAATACTCAACATTTTTAATGTAGAGACATAAGTTTAAGGTATCTTGGTGACAATTTATTTAGTTATCTCATATGCAATCCTATATCTTAAAGTTGGTTACATATTTATAGTTTTATTATAATAAACGATGTATATATCTTAAAAATATGTGTTATTGTTATGCTTAGGGCCACATCGTTAGGCCCTCCACTCCCATGTCCTCTATTTTAAGAAAATTTCTTTTTAAAAAGGAAGTACCATATTTTCCAATTATCTTGTGTGGATCAATAGTGTAAAATGAATTGGTAATTATATTCATTCTTCGGCGGGGCTTGAATTTTATATTTCTATAAAATTGGGATTGTTAAGAAAAATTATAAAATATTGTTATGAAGGTAATTTACTTTCTTAGTGAAAATTAGTCTATTATTAATGCCAAAATTTGATACTTTTTCTTGTATTGGCATTTATTTGTATACATTTTGAATTTATCATGCGATCATAGTAGGAGGAAGATTTTTATAATATTTATCTTGCATGGACATTAATGAGGTATTGTATGTTCTTGCATGCTTCCAGAAGTCATAATGCCTGCTCAAATATGTCGCATCCTACAAACAATAAAAAAGGTATTCCAGGATCTTATATTATTTAATATTTCACTAATTAAATCAAATTACATATACACATAGATGTGTTTATGTATGCATGTTTTCCACAATGTAAATTGATTATGACGTAATGCCATTGGTACACTACTCATATAATGATCAGTCATGTATATGTAAAAGAGAATACTAAAAATGTTTTGAATAGATTTAAATGGTGTACCGTTTATTAATTTTATGAGACAGAATTATGAGCACTTGTTCATTAGTCGATTGCATTGTGGAGGAAGATGGTTTTATCTAATAGCACTATCTTTTAGTTTCTTGAAAGGAATGCATAGCTTGTTTGTTTAAACTAAATATATATGCAAAATACGAATTTAAATGTAAGAAATATAAAGTAAATAAAAACATTCACTTTGTTTAATTGTTTGGTTTGATCGAGATAACAGATGCCTCCTTTAATTTAAAGTAAGGTGTTTTATTTGGAAGACTATGAATGTATAATAGGAAGTTGAATGTCACATGTCAGATAAGGGTGATGCTAACCAACAATGCACAAGAAACTTGATTAGAAGTGCATGATAGTTTGTATAAATTGGCCATGATATGAAAGAGGTTTACCCAATTGGTAGAAGTACATAGAACCAAATAATATTATTAATGTGTAAATTAGTTAATTTATCTCGTATTTGATTCTCTTGGTACCAAGCTGGAAATTAAAACTCAAGTTACAAGCTACAATTCATATTTTTCTTTTGTATGTTATGATCTAGTAATTGTGTACAATATAAAAATTTATGATCCAATCATAAATATAATGGAATGGGCAAATGTTTATAATACATGACACTTCTTCAATAGTTGAAAAGGTTGTGCCATTTCCCTTATATTCTAACACTTATGTTTTTCTCACTATAGCACCTTTTACTGAATATGTAGATGTTGCAGGTATAACCTTACTTTTATTCTATAACCTCAATAACTAAAAATATGTTTAACCCACACCACTTGAATGACAATAACTCTGTTGTAGCTGGTATTATTCTCACACTATGAGATATATTGACCGCGAGCATTTTGAGATGTTTCAATAATAAGCTTTTGCTATAAGGTTTGTTGTACTCTGAACAACACCTTACACAAGCATCATGCCTCAAACAATCATGATATATTTTATCACAGGAGGGACATGTTCACATTCTTTAAAACAAATACTAAAAAGATTGTTTAAACTAATACTAAGAGTAAATGGAATAGAATGTACCTTTGTCTCATGATTCCCCAGTATGGAACAATGGTGTTCTTCGTGGTGGCTTCTTATTAAACACCAACAATAAAATCTGAAAAATCCATGTATATTTATTAAGAAAGTTGGAATGAAGTACCAAAATAATGGTAGATCGTTGGAACAAATATGGATCTTTTTATTATCAGAAAGACAACAGACTTGTGTTAGGTAACAGAAGGTCTGCAAATTTTAATGTATAGGGAAACAAAATACGTTTTCAAAGTATAATACATAAAACTCATAAATAACTGGTGTAAAGGAGGCTAATCTTACACAAAGGCCATAGTGGAGAAACGAAACACAAAGATAGACAGAAACTGTAGCAAACAATGCAAACATGATAATTCCATAGCATCCTTTAGTGAGACCTGCAACCATTAAAATTCCACAACATCCTTTCATAAGATCTTTGGGCACAATAATGATGGCAAGAAAAGGGGATCCGTTAAAAAATACCTAAGAAGACTAACTTTAGATCCATGCAATACTAATAAAATAGACAACTACAAAACTCACCTACTGTAGGGGGCCATGTAGTATCACTCCGTTACAGAAGCCCATGTACGACCACTCCATAACAAATAAACCTAAATACTCATGGATAAAATATCTGATTCACACACAGTGGTAAGCGGATGAAGGAATATCTATGGAAAACGAGCTTGGAGAATTTCCATATGTGATTCGTGTTGATCATTCATGTAGTTAAGAAATACCGAATTGGTAGAGAGAGGGATCCATGCAACGGAATGGGCTGCCATTGATCCACCACCACAACACTACACAATCATGTGATCGTCATCCCAAAGTGTTGTTCTATTGTTGCATAATATCATGAGCTTGATCACGACCCAAGATTGCATTATGAATTGCTTGCCAGAATCATGAGCTTAATCACAACCCAAGATAACTTTATGAATTGCTTGCCACAATCCACCATGGCATAGTTTGACGGACGTTGCAAACAGTCGTATCATGAGCTTTATCACACATGAGGCCGGAGCAACAATGGTGACAAGAATTGTCATAGAAAGAAAAGACATCTGCTTCAGCAATTAGAGTCCATGTGATTTAGATGGACTTCTTAGTGCAAGATTGTGCCATGTAGCCTCGGCTTTGTGCACCTTGAGCGTGGTTGTTAGATATTTTCGTTCTAAATTTGTGAACCCATCCCCATGTTCTGCTACCCTCTTTGTCGATGTACTGATGTCTTTGCTATGGCTAGGGCAAGGTGAGCTGTCGTCGAGGAAGGAGAGGAGGGACAAGAGTGTGTTGGACGTATACTAGTACGGTCCTCCGATCTAGAGTCCTAAAGGTCACGGTTGTAACTTATAAGTTAACTCAAAAGAAGATTTATCTAAAGAATAAGATAATTAAAGAACTGAATCACATTATAATAATACCACTCGTTAACGTGCTATGTTGGAGGAGTCTTGCTATTACTGGAATCATGTGAGAGTGGAGAGGAGGACAAAGATGAGTCTTGACTCTTAGATGAGTAAGATAGTATATATATATATAATTTTTGAAGTAACCATAATATATTGAACATACATTTTATATTATAACTTTTCAAACTTTACTTGCACAATCTCTATGGTATAGCACTCAATGGGGGTATTCATACTCACTGGATGAGAGTATTTTAATAGCTTACAGACTCACTAGGGGAAGTATACTCTTTCTCTGGAGATAATCTCAATAACTCACCCACTCGTTGGGGGTAGGTTCAATAGCTTACCCACTCACTGGGGGTAGCATACCCACTCACTAGGGTGATGAGCAAGTTATATTCATGTTTTCATTTTCTTGTATAACCCTTGGTTATTTATATTTCTCATGTATATTCAAATCCTTTCATATGCATCATGCATGAATTTCCTCACATTCATGCATGGGAGGTTGGGTCATGTAAACTCATTTATATTTTTCTCACTTCTCTTCACTCATATCCTAATTTGGGTTCATATTGGTAGGGTTACTCTATCACCCACCCAACTCCCATTTCCCAAGATTAGGATTTATATGTAGGTTTGGGACTACACCCTACATCTTAGAGTTTCTATGTCCCATAACACATTAGGGTTCTCAACCCTATTTCCATCTAAGGTTTACTCTTTCAACTCATAAAACCATTTCTTTTATCATTATTTCCACATTACATATACATTATTATTTCCACATTCTATGTACATTGATTGGCAGAGGATGCCTTAATCCTACTTCTTCTCCAAAACCCTAACTTTACATGAGGAGAGAAATTCCTTTTAGGGTTTATTAAGCAAAGAGGATGAGAAGTGGATGAAACAATATGAGAAGACACCACAAAAGTATTTTGATTTGGAAAAAATCATCCGACCTTGGCTAGGAAGGATGCATGGGCTCAGAAGTCCTTGTAAGCCGACTAGCGGTGCAAAGGAAAATATTGCCAGCCCCCAGGTTGTGGTCCCTTCTAGACACCATCATCTTTCGAAAATTCTCTATTAATTCCCTCATATTTCTACATATTACTTAAAATGATAAACTATTAAATATTATTTGAAAAATATGGTGCTTTGATACCAAATGTAATGAACCCACTTTTTAGCAACCCCCTATTAAGGAAGGTGAAAATATGAGAGCCATTAATAAAAAATTTCCCCAAGGATCCATATTTTAATCAAATAACAAGTAATAGAAAATAATTTCATCAATTCACAACTATTGTTCACAAAATGCTTACATGAACTTTCACCACAAGAATTAAAATATGTGAGAGGAAGTGACTAGCTAGTCATCCTTACTTAGCTTAATGCCTTCATGTAATTTGATATGTCCATCTTATCTTGATATCATCATAGTTAAGAATGCACCTAAAAACATTGTGAAATTGCAAGCACAGATCAGCGTAACAAGTTATACTTTGTATGTGGAGTGCATGCAAAAGTGTGCAAGTAAACTAGCAACTTATATTCCAACAAATACTTGCAAATAAGAACTGTCATTTTATTCACATATATCTTTTTGTGTGATACCCAAAGTGACATAATACCTGAATAAAATATAAACAAACAAACAACACTTTAATTGTCCAATCCTCGAGAAAACCTTGTTAAATGTTGGCAAAGTAATGTAGGTAATCTTAGGTGTAACTACGTACCTTAGTGGTGAGCCATGTAGATTATGAAATCATACTTCAAGCATATTATCCAATCATAAGAAAATAAAGCAATCCACATTTTAATTTGAATGAATGTAAATGCTAAAGTGTCACCATCACATTAATTAGATCAAACCCTACTTAGGTTTTGGAGCTCCCTCACCAATGGCGTTACACACGACTCAATTGAGACTTGAATGGATGCAACTCTGTGGATGGAGGCACATGAGTGGATTCACTTTCAAAATTTATATAGACCTTAATTAACACGCTCTCAAAAACCAAAACACTACACCCACAAGCGCACGGGGGTCATGTGATAGTATAGGAGGGTGGAAAGTATAGGGTCGATCCACAGGGAGAAAAGGGGGTACTAGAGCTAGGTTAGTTTTTGCTAGGTTCTGATGAGACGTGGTTTAAAATCTTTCTTTTTAAACAAGTACTTAATTGCAACATGATCTATATGGACAATGACTTTGAATCCTACCAAATACTGACTAAACTTGTCAAAAGCGTATACTATGGCAAGCATCTCCTTATTTGTGGTTGTATAGTTGATTTGTGCCTCATCTAAGGTTTTGCTTGCATAGTGTATGGCATGAAGCTTTTAATCCTTCTTCTATCTAAGAATTGCTCCTACTGCGTAGTCACTCACATCACACATTAATTCAAAAGGAGCACTCCACTCTGGTTATTGTATAATTGGGGCTGAGATAAGAGCTTCTTTGAGCTTTTTGAAGGCTGCATGGTAGTCTTCATCGAATATGAACTCAACATCTTTTCTAAGTAAGGAACACAATGGCTTTGCAATCTTAGAGAAATCTTTGATGAATCTCTTATAGAACCCTACATGTCCAAGGAAACTATGGATGTCTTTGACTAAAGAAGGAGTAGGAATCTTCTCTATAGCTTCCACTTTAGCCCTATAAACTTCAATACCCTTATTAGAAATGATATGACCTAGTACTACACCGGATTGTACAATGAAATGGCACTTTTCCCAGTTTAGTACTAGGTTAACCTTTTTGCAATGGGCTAAGACCTTAGATAAGTTGCACAAGAAATGATCAAAGGAATCTCCATAAATGCTAAAATCATCCATGAATATTTCCATTATATTTTCAATGAAATCGGAGAAAATAGCCATCATGCAACATTGAAATGTGGCAAGGGCATTAAAAAGACCGAATGGCATGCGACGGTAAGAATAGGTCCCATAGGTGCATGTCAATATGGTTTTCTCTTGATCGTGAGGGTAGATTGGAATTTCTAAAAACTCAAAATACCCATCCAAATAGTAAAAGTAAGAATGGTTTGCAAGTTGC
Source organism: Alisma plantago-aquatica (assembly GCA_963693085.1). NCBI lineage: Eukaryota > Viridiplantae > Streptophyta > Magnoliopsida > Alismatales > Alismataceae > Alisma > Alisma plantago-aquatica. The sequence goes on along the minus strand of OY856409.1, from coordinate 1,276,534,143 downwards.
TCAAGCATCAAATCGATAAAAGGCAAGGGAAAATGATCTTTGTGAGTTTCTTTATTCAAACGACAATAATCAATACACATACGCCAACATGTGACTATACATGTTTGTATTAACTCATCATTATCTCCCTTAATGATAGTTGCACTCCCTTTTTAGGTACCACATGAATGGCACTAACCCAAGGGCTGTCACTTATAGTATAAATGATGCTAGCATCTTTCAGCTTAAAAATTTCCTTTTTAACCACTTCCATCATGTTTTGATTTAAATTTCCAGGTGGTTCAATAGTGGGCTTAGCATCATCTTCCACATTTATTCTATGCATGAAAATGGAAGGATGGATGCCCTTTAAATCATCAATAGAGTAACCAATGACATCTTTATATAAACATAATTCAACAAGCAATTTATTTTCTTATTCATTAGTCAACTCATCATTGATTATGACTGGAGAAGTAGAATCGGGGTTAAGAAATGCATACCTCAGCCTTGGTGGAAGGGCTTTGAGTTCTACCTTTATCCCAACTACATTTTTGTTGGCTTTATCATCTAGAAATTGAGTATCTTCATTAATATCATTTGGTTGAGAAATAGAAAATACTCTAGAAATTTTAGAGTTATCATTTGTAGCTTCATCATCATCACAATAGTTAAATATGAATTTAGCATCATTATGATCTTCCTCCACAATAGACTCAATAGAGTCGATAAAACAAAGTTCTTCCACTTGTGAAGGTACCTTCATGACATTAAACACAAAAAACTCCATAGCTTCTTCACCAACCCAGAGTGTAAGCTTTCTTTCCTAGACATCAACAAGGCATCCAATAGTCCTCAAGAAGGGTCTCCCAAAGAGAATGGTATTGGAGGGGACTTGAAGCATGTCTAACACAACAAAATTGCAATGAATGTAGAATTTACCAATTTGCACTGGTACATCCTCCACAATACCTTTGGGATATAATTGATTGAGTGATCGACTAACTGGATAACCATCTTCGTAGGTTTCAAATCTCCAAGGTGCAAATCTTGCCACAAGGTAGATGGTTTGAGACTAATGCTAGCTCCAAGGTCAGCAAGACCTTTGTCAAATGTGGTGTTGCTAATCTTGCAAGGTATAGTGAATGCTCTGAAATCATCTAGATTCACATGAAGTCTGTTCTGAATGATTGAACTCATTCTCTCAAAAAGCATGATGGTTTCAATTTGGTCTATCATCATTTTCTTGGTGAGGATGACCTTCAAAAACTTGGCGTATGATGACATCTCAGCTATGACCTCAACCAACAGAAGATTGATATGAAGTTTGTTTATAATCTCCCTAAATTTCCTAAACTTTGAATCCTCCTTCTTATTTGCAAATCTTTGTGGAAATGGTGCACTTGCTTTGTAAGAAGGTGGTACTTTAGCTGTACCTTTTAGTTTGTCATCTATGGGAGTGTCAATCTTTTCTTCATCAGCAACCTCAACACTCTTATCCTTGGGTGGAAAAGGTCTTTGAATTTTAGCTCCACTCCTTAAAGTGATAACATTACTTTCCCTCTAGGATTCTCCTCCAGTTGGCTAGGAAGGGAATCAAACAATGTGTTCTTTTGTTGTACTAAAGCTTGTTGGGTGATTTGGTTTTCTAACATCCTTGTATGAGTGGAAATACCATCCAATTTAGCAGAGAGTTGAGCAATTAAATCTTCTAATAGTTTATCATTGCCCTAGAACTCTTCATTCTACTATGCTTGAGTAGAGATAAATTGCTTAATCATAATCTCCAAAGAAGAATTCTGGGGTTGTTGTTGTTGTTGGTAACCCCTATTGTTATTGAAACCCGATAGATTCCCATTTGATTGTCAGTTGAAGAGTTGTTGTTGCGCTTGTCGTGTTCCTTGTTGAAAGTTGTGTGCATTGCTAGTGTTCTGGTAAGAGAAATTAGGATGATCTCTCCATCCCAGATTGTATGTGTTGGAATAGGGATTCTATTGCTTGTTCCCATGCATCCCAGCGACATTCACTTGCTCTTGGTTCTATTAATTCATATTAGGATCAAAACAAGCAGAAGAAGTATATCCATCAAATATGCAAGCTTCACAAGTTACCTCGGCGGCTTGGATCTACATTGTATTCATCTTCTCAAACTTTTGTGTAAGGACATCAATCTTAGCTGCAATTAGATCAATTGGATCAACACTATGCTTTCCTTCTTGCTTTTTAGTTGAAGAACTCGGTGTAGAAGACGATTGTGCTTTTCTATCCAACCCCCATTGGAATTGGTTGAGTGCTATATCTTCAATGATATCATAAGCCTCCCTATAAGACTTATTCATTAAAGCTCCATTAGCTATGACATCCAATGTCATGCGAGTGTTGTAGAACAGTCCATTGTAAAATGTTTGAATTAACAACCAATTAGTCAATCCATGGTGAGGGAAAAGGTGTTGTAGGTCCTTGAACTGCTCCCATGTGTCATACAAAGTCTCTCAATCTAATTGAGAAAGGTTTGTGAGCTGGTTTCTCAGTTGAGCTGTTTTGCTTGGCGGAAAATACTTTGCAAGGAAAGCATTTAATAATTGATCCCAACTCGTGATGGACTTCTTAGGGAGAGATAAAAGCCCTTGGCTCTATCTCTCAAGGTGAAGGGAAATAGTAGAAGCTTTATTCCATCAGTGGATACACTATTTATTTTAAAGGTGTTCATGTACTCTAGGAATTCCGCTACATGAAGGTTTGGATCATCGGTGGAGGTACCCGGAAAATGGATTTGTTGGATCATCTGCATCATAGAAGGACTAATGGAGAAGTTGTTTTCTTCTATCACATGTAGATCAATGACTCCACAAATGTTTATGGCATGTGGCATGGTGAAGTCCTTTAAAGGACGGTTGTCTTCCATGGTTGGATCTTCTTGTATAACTTCTTCAAAGGATGAAGAAGATAGTGGTGGTGATGATGGTTGTGATCCCACTAAGTTTGAAGAGTTCTCACTCCTCCTTACTCATCTATGACTACTAAAAGTTCATTCTATCTCCGGAACTAAGAAGATGGAGTTTGTAGGCCTCTCTTTGAATGACGCATGCAACCTAAAAAGTAAGATTTGAGTGAGATTCACAATACTAAGAGATATCACCAAGTAAAATGTGATAATGGTGATTTAGTCTCAATTACTAGTTAACACTTTTACTCTAACTAAAAACTACCATAGCTCCCCGGCAACGACGCCAAAAACTTGTTGAGAGATTTAGAAAGGAAAAGATTTAAACTCACTAATCACCCACAAGTATACAGGAGTCAATGTAGTCAAGTGTCAAACATGAGGAGCTAGTCTAGTTAGGTGTAAACATGTTAACTTTCACTAATCTAAATCAGATTGCAAAAGTTTGATTGATTATAGACTATAGAAAAGGAAACCAAGGCAAAGGTTTTAAACAACATCATTGATTGAATATTTAGGAACTTGAGCATAAGATTTCACTACCATTACCATTATATCACATGAACGTATGACACAAGATATCTATTTAATAAGAAAGGAGGTTCCTATCGTCATGCATTTCCCAATGCCATGATATGGCTCTCAACTTCACATAATGCTCCCACATCAATGTTTAGTATCAAACACAACTGAAACCCTCAATAATCCCTAGACACTCTTGTTGTCAAGAGAATATTGCCATAGATCCTACTCCATACTTCCTAATGCATTCTCTTGAAGCACAAGGCAAGCATAAAACATGTATAAAAGGTGGCCAACCAAGCATACAAGTAAGAAAATACCATATGTATCCATGAAAGAAAGCCAATTAAATAGCAATAAGCATAAATTTTGAGTTCACATGAACAATGGCATGGGATATATTCTCCCATACTCAAGAAAAGAGCCCTACTCATCCATACTGAAGATATGCAGATACATGATAATAATTTCAGAGTTTTGCATGCTTAAGAGAAGGAAAAAGCTAGAGGAACCACAAATGTAGGCTAAGGGGAGAGAACTCCAGCTAGAGGATGAAGTTCCACCACTTAGAAAGCTCCAACTCAGACCAACTTCCCTCCCAGAAAGCTAGAATGAAGAGAGTAACTCTGTTGCACCTTTGGAGAAGAAAATAGAGAAGAAATGAAGTACAATGGGGGTTCTCTTCTAAGAAACCACCTTCTTCTACCCCAAAATTGCTTCCTCTACTTTGGAACTTCTCTTGGGAGTAAAACACTTCAAAATGACCGAGCATAACTGCCTCATGGGCCCCAATTTTCTTTTAAAAGGAAAGGCAATCATTTTCATTTTCGTAGAAACTGATAATGACACGGTCTGTGTTTAGGTGAACAAGTCATGTCATGTCATTTGTTCTTACTCAGTGTTTCTGCTGCAGTGAGGTACACGGCGTGTTGGAAACAGACACGTCATGTTTCTGCCTCCATGAGGTGATTAAAATGAAGGGCACACGGTGTGTTTGAATAACACACGCCGTGTGCTTTGACAGAAAGGTGCAAACTATCTTTATGTACTAGGAACACACCATGTCTGTTGATGGACACATCATGTCACCACTTACTCTGATCTAGGCTAGACACTACTAGAGAATCACACACTGTGAGTTTAATAACACACGACATGTTCTTTGTCTCGTGAGATTGCCTGTAAGTGAACACGCCATGTCTTCTGTCGTTTCTTTAGGACCTTGCTTTGGGTCAGCTGCAAAACTTGGAGAAATCCCATTGAGGTTGGATTTGAGTTTGGTTATCTCCCATTTGACCTTTTTAATACATATCTATAATCCACATCATGTGATAAGAAAATAAACTAAAAAGCGTGGCAAAATGAATATGAATAGAGGCTAAATTAGGACAGAATGAGCTGAAATTGTGTGTGATGAAGTGCAAAAAGTCGATATAAAACACATACAACACCCTTGTGAGGCTCAATTGGGTTAGGGCTTGGGTGTAATTCAATTAGAGTCCAAAAAAGCCTAGGTTTCTAGGTTAGATGATCTTAGGATGATCAGGGGCTGAGATTAGTATTGGGGGTGGAGGTAAGGTTTTAGGCCTCCCATCACCCACATTCTAGCCTTGAGAAAGACCCATGATAAACACACCAATTTCATCTAAACTAGCTACTTAGATCTCTCAACTAGGGTTAGGAAGATTGATTATGATGTAGGAAGATGGGTAGCTAGCTGGTGATCCAAGAATTGAACCTAGGAGCAAATCCAAAAATTCACACATATAAGCAATTTCACTAAATTCCCAATTGATTTCAAGCACAAACCAACAAGAAATTCATGGAGAATGAGATAGAAATAGAACATAATCATTAGCAAATGATACTACAAATTTTACGTATCATTTCCCCCAACATGGTATCAAAGTAACATTTTACACTCCAAATGACCGTGGTGGTCACCACGGCCGTGGTGGGGTAAAGGTAGCACAGTTGTGGTGGGTGCCACGACCGTGGTGGCTCGAATTCAATTGACCGTTCTCGGTTCCACGGTTTTTATCTAAAGGTAGCATGGCCATGCTGGGCAACACGACCATTCTAGAGTCAGTGCACCATGACCGTTCTGTGGTACCACAACTATGGAAATTTCTACACAAATGAGCTTTGAACCTATTGATTTTACAAGTGTGCTAGAACGGCTGTTCTGTGGTACCATGGCCGACCTAGTCTCTAGATCAACACTTTGACTTGATTCTTTAGATTTTCCTGGACATCTTTACTTTAATGGATCTTTGGCCACTAGGGAAGGTTGAGGAAGGATCAAACTTCACTTTGGGTCTTTCCAAGGATAAAGAAACCCTAGGATCACTCCTCTCTCTCTTCCATCAAGCGTGGTCCAAATGCCTGAAAAACATGCAAATAATTTCCATAAGTGCATTTTACACAAATATGCATATTGAGGGCAGTAACAAATAATCTAATAGGTATACATGTGATTGGAATGTAATATGACACAAGATGAAGTCCTAAAATAGGGCTGAATCACCACCCCAAACTTGAAACATACTTGTCCTCAAGTATGCTCTAACTCAATCTCTCTATAATTTTTCCACGATCAAGAAATGACAAATACAATGCAAAGGATGAATACTACTGAATGGGATCAATAGTGACTAAGTACATGCATTCCACCTCTTTCTTCTCCTGATTTCACAAACCAATCATGAAGAGAGTACAAAGTATATGAACTTCAAATATAGTGTAGAAAACACATGAGCTATCCATATTTCTTTCATGTAGTCCTGGATAGAACGTTTCATGATGGAATTAATCAAGGATGACTAGGAGTGTTGTTTCACCTTCATTATTTCAACCTTATGTTTCAAATATGACCAAAGACCCACGTGGCTATGAAAAAGGGCAAAATGAGCTAGGTTTGATGTTTCCTAGATCAATGGGTATGAAAATGGAAGAAAGGATTGCAGTAAGAATTTGGAGTGCTATTACATAGAGCACTCATCTTTTCTTTATTTAGATGCTCTTAAACACGAGCATATTATATTTTATTTTTACATTCTTTTTCCTTTTTTCTTTTCCCTTGGAGTAGATAGGGCATATAGTGATTGGAGTGAAGCGGTGAGATGTAGATGTGGCCACCCCAGACTTTTGGAGGTGTCCGCAGTTGATATGTGCACTTTGACATCCTTTCATGAGGTGGAGGGGCAAGAAGATGGTGAGTGAAGGGTCGGGTCAAAGAGGGGTCACTGGCGTGATTCTCAACATAAGGTATCCTGTGTGAAAATTAATCCAACACTTCATCCAACAATATCACACCACATGAATGAACAACCTGAAATTGATACTTCTATCAAGTGATTTCATAGGCACTAAGCGCTCATAGGTTGCTTAAGTCACAATTCAACCAAATCATTCACAAACACAAAAGAGGTGATGCACACATAAAAAGTCAAGAATCAATACCATCTAGCAACAAACAATGATAAATCACTTGCATTTGTCAAAGGTTATCCTTTTTAATCCAAAAGGTAGAGATTGGGTTGAAACACACTTTTAGACAAGAAGTCTCAAATTTGGGCAAAATTGGTGAAAATGATGGAAAGTTTCTTTAATCAAATCTAAGCCTATATTATTGAACTTAAAGCAGTAAATAAGCAAATCCTATCTAAAACATGCAAAAATTACCAAAAATCTACATGATATGCAATGCATGGCAAAAAGAGCAAAATTCTTTAAAATTATGCAAAAATGACAAGAAAGCAAACTACATGGCCTGCAGGTATGCAAAGCAGGAAAATTCTAAACTAGATAGAAAAAATAAATAAAAAGTAATCAGATGAGATAGGAACTCAACAAAATAAGCTGAGAACTGAGGTCTTACCGCCCTACCACCCCAAACTTTTGAATCATGACATCCTCAGCATGAAACTAAAGCTTAGGAATGATAGGGTAGAAGTCATGGTTGTGGTTGTATGGGATCTTATGGTGGGCCTAAGTGTGGGGGTGGGTGCTGGTAGTGATGGCCCCATTAGTCCACTGGTGGAGGCATGTTTATGTTCGTGTAACCAGAAAGTGCTCCCCAAAAATCCTCCCCCCATTGGGGGTTCCTCTACGCCTGCACATGCTGATAGTGGTACATGTGGTTAATCTAATGCATCTGCTACTGATCTAACCACATGAACTATTGTGTCTACTTAATTGCCTCCAACTGTGCATGGCTGACATGTCGTATGCATTTATTGGAGATTGATGTGCATCAAATTCATCCCCTCTCGGTCGTGTGTGGCGTGCCTGCTCAAAACTCTGTTGCTTCTCTGGCACATTTATCTCTCCTCCATCTTCTTGTAAGTCCATGTTTGGTGCAGTGAATGCCTCTCTTGGGTGCTCCTCCTCATACTGTGCTATCACCTTAGAAAAGTTCTCTGATGGCCCCACATCCATGAGTCGGGGGTGGCGTGGTATGGGATCTCCAAGATGATTCCAGGGTACCCAGGGTTTAGAACATAGAAGATTTTTCTATCTCAGAGGAAGATCATTTGGGACCTAACAAGATAGTTTAGATCAACATATTTTCTTTTGGCTACCTTGGTAAGTCCATCTAGATTGCATCCCACTGCCTTTTCCATTGTGGTGATAAGTCCCCCCATGATGAATGGATTTTTACGCTTGGAGGGAATTGTCTTCAAGTGGTCAATCACCATGGCACCTATGTTTACAAATCCCCTACTTGCAATTATGGACATTATAAACAAATCCTTTTGCAAACAACACCCTTGATTGTCATAATAGCCAAACAAAGTGTTTGGTAGGACCTTCTGTAGGTATCTCATGAAGGGGTTGTAAATCTTGCTGGTCTTTAAAAATCCTATAGAAAAAGAAGCTTGAGCAGTAATTCTCTTCCACATCTTGGAGTAATATGCTCTACCACTCTTGTCAAGTTTTCCTTCATTGTATTTCTCTACTGAATTAGGGGGCAAATATGGCATTGATTTGGGAAACTTTAAGCACATGTGTAAATTTTTTCATCTTGAACCTGATGGCATCTTCTCCTTGGTACTTCACCTTCTGTAAGGTTGTAAAGAATTCATGATTCAGCTCCAAGTAGGTTTCTTCAACCTCAGTCAAGATCTTATGCATCCCACAATGTTACAATTGACCCTTGAATGTGTAGTTCATCGTTAGAACTTCCACAATAGTCATACATGCATATGTAGTGGGGATCACCCTCCTTTTCAAGCACTCAAGGTGGAGAGGCCTCATCACATCTTTTCTTATTGTTCCCCTTCTATAGGAGGTTCCCTCTGGTTTCTTTCCCACCCATCTCAACCTATCTTCTTCTAGCTTGGACACAACATCCATTGGTTCATTTTCCATCTCCTGGCTTTCAGCATCATCTTCTTCCTCTTCTACATAAGTGTGTGACCCTGAACTTGTGTCTAAGTTCAAGGGCAAACTCTCATAGCTTGCACTAGGTTGAGCCGAGGAAGTGGAATGTCTTTCCGGAGCTGGTCATGGCGGTAAGTGTGAGGAAGATGCATCATTTGTTTTCTTACCCCTCCTCTCGTGAGCTGGTGCATCAACATTAACAGAGTCCACTATTCTCTCCATCTCTTCTTCTTCTTCTTCCTCCTCCTCTTTGGGGTTTTTTTAGATTGAATCCAAAGTGTAACCACTGGAGGAGGAGCTATATGAGGAGGTGTTCATCAATGTCGACCGTCTAAAGGATCGGGAAATAGAATTTGATGGTGATGAAGCTGTGCCAGACTACTGTGATGAATGGGAGGTCTGCTTGGAGTGGCTTTTGCCTCTGGTGAGGATATTCATCATCTTCTATACTACCTTCCTGATTGTCTTGCCCGTTATCTTCATCTTTGCAAGATTCTTTGGTGAAAAATGAGCATGGACAACACCAAACGTGCTTCCAGGTTGTAGGGGCGGATTCTCCTTGGAGATGGAGAAATAGATGGTGATGGAGGGTGGAAAATGAAGCTTTTAGTTAGGGAAGATGATTGGGGATTAAGGGGAACTCAAATATGGAGTTTGGGAGTAAGAGGAGTTGATTTAGGGGTGAAGGCAGGTCACCCTAGTCACCAGGCTATGTGGAACGACCATTCTTTTTCATGAAAATGCTTTATGGGTCGTGTTGGCTCAGGCAAAATCAGGGGACTTAAGTGCTGGATTCGGGCTAGCACGACCATTCTGGCCAGCACGGCCGTTCTGGTGGGATGCTAGCATGGTTGTTATGGCCAGCACGGTCGTGCTTCCCGTGTCCAAAACTAGAGTTTTCCCTATTGAAATCCAACTTAGCCAGCACAGCCGTTCCATGCCAACACGGCCGTTCTAGCAATATGCTAGCACGACCATTCTGGCTAGCATGATTGTGTTGTCAGAGGCCAAATCTTGCATTTTCCCTATTAAAAACCATCTTTGCCAGCATGGTCTTTCCACACAAGCACGGCCGTTCTGGGCCCTGTTCGTTCAAAAATCTTAAAAAATCATCAACTCATTTCATCATTCATCATCCAATTATCTTGAACGATCCCTTTGATGTTGTATCAACCATTTTTCACTGAATGTGCCTCATTTCTCAACTTGCACCTATTTCACCTCTCATTTCATCAAAAATAAAATAAAAACTATCATTCACAAGTGTGTGTGTGTTAGGTTTGGTGTAAAAATAAAGCAAAATTATAAAAAATAAGAGGTTGGGTAAAAAATTCCCCAAACCTAGGTGGGTTGCTCCCACAAGGACTGAGTTTCTTGCCTTCAACTAGGCTTCTTGGTGATTCTTCATTCATTCATTTGTTTGGCATTCTCATGTGTCCATTCTTGCAAAACATGCATCCCTTATTTGTACTCAATCTGTTTTCCTCATCCCTTTGATTACAATAATCGTAATCAATTGATCCATCTTGATTTCCTATTCTTAAATGATCATACAGACTTGTGAAGTTATCATGTCCAATATCCCTATCTCAGACACGCCAGGTTGGGGTTTTGTACATGTGAATCTTGATTTTCATGTCCATGAATGAAACTGTCATGGTGTCACTGTGTACATGAATCTCGGCATCAGCTGTAGATCAAAACGACCTTCCTAAGATGATGGGAATTTACCTATCCTCTAGCTCCATATCAAGTACAATGAAATCTGTTGAGAACACTGTGCCTTTCTCTTTATCTATCATCACCAAGACATCATCCCCTCTCCCCCTAGGAACTTTTATGGATCTATCCGCCAATTGTAGATTGCAATGTGTTGGCTTCAACTTGCCTAAGACCAGCTCAACATAGACATTGTATGGCATAAAATTCACACTAGATCCCAAATCAAGAAAGGACTTGTCTATGTGATGTCCCCCTATATATCTAGGTATGAGTGGGGCTCCTGGGTCTTTTCTCGTCATGGGAAGTGAATGTTGTATGATGGAGCTCACTTGTTCAGTCAACTTCACTTTCTTTGATATCCTCCTCATTGACCTTCTCTTAACAATGCATAGGTTCTTGAGGAACTTGGCATATGATGGGATTTTCTTGATAGCATCCAAGCGTGGAATGTTCACCTTCACTTGGAAAACCTCCTCAAGAATATCCACATTGTGCTTTAGCCTCCTCTTCATCTCTGGTGGCTCATCTAGTGGTTCAATGAATGGAGGATCATTGTCTTTTGCCTTGCTTGCATCAGTGTGAGGTGGAACACTAGGGATGGTAGGGCTTGAAAATGAAGTATGAGGTGGAGCACATGGTATCCCTAAATAACCAGGATGTATCACTGAATCATTTTCAGAAATTTCAATCACAATATCACCACTTGGCTTCCTTTGCTTTGGAAATTTCAATCACAATATCACCTTCGATTCGGAAATTTCTAGGAGAAAAATTGTTACGAACCCACCTTTCAGTAACCCCCAATTAAGGGAGATTGAGAGGTCAAAGCCGCACCCATAATTTCTGGATCGAAGGTTCGACATATAACCAAGAACAATTATTAAATTTTAACATACTAAACTGAAAAGCTATAATAAATAAGTTTTTTTTTGCATACCTTTGAAAAGTTTAGAATATACTAAACTTCAAACCACAGCTGAACCACTCTAACTAGTGCCTCCTTGTTCTTTAATTCTTGAATTCACAATGTGTCATTTTACTGTTTGTACTTTTAAGATTTGTACCTAAATCACTGACAAACAAAACGACGGTCAGCTGAAGCTGGTATGTGGGGGGAACAAATAATGTGCAACTATGTTAACAATGTAATCATTCAATTAATTATTAACAACTAAGATTATGTTTTAAGCCATACTACTCAATCCTTACCTATCCCCCAACTCTATGTTGTCCCTACAGTGGACTTGCATGCTACCTCTCTTTAGGTAGATTCTTACCCCCATGGTCCTACCTTACAGGTAGCCAATACATAGGGTAGAAGAGTTGCATGGAACTACCCAAAGGTAGTCCAACATCTAACTTAAAGTGACTTGATGGTCATACCCCATTGGTAGCCATGTACTAAGTCATCCAATGACCTGATGGACCTACCCCATAGGTAGCCATGTACTTGGTCAACTAATAAGCCATAGAGGGGACCATGATCTGAGCTAGTAGGCACATATCTTATGTGATAGTCATAATCACATTATAGTTTGCATGAATTAAAATCATCCAACAATTAATTCATGACCTCGATGAAAACTTCAGTAAACCTCGGAAAGTTAACTCGAGATATTCATAAGTGTAACCACATACCTATACTTGCAGATTTGGATACAGAATCAACTATGTAGAGAGAGAAAATCCAAACAAGCAAGCAAAGTGCACAGAAACCCTAAAAAAGTACAAGTTTCCTTTTATTAATATTTACCCAATTTCATCATATTCCTTAGGGCTTCTATTCTAATTTTAGGGTTTCTTTGGAAATTAGGGTTTTGCTTCCAATAAGCATCCTAATTCATCAAATCTACTTAAAACCTTTAAATTTTCTCATTTTAATATTCCTAACAGTATTAGGATCATTATTTAATAATTTATTTTCTTAATCCAAAAATAACATGGTTTTCCTATTCTTTTACCCTAATTAGGGTTTCCATATATATATTATTCTTCATTTATGGATTGAAACCCTAAAACTACCAACTTTGTATACAAAATGGATGAGAACTCTATATTACTAATCAGCAGGTTAAAACTTATCAATTTAACCTATTAAACTTCAAAGATACAACCTTTATATACAATTAGGGTTTCTAATTACTTTTTAATACATACTTCCACCAAATTAAGGTACTTTTATAAAATGAAATAGAACTAGGTGCTATTATTTTTTTAGGTTCCTTGTATTTTTCTACACAACTTTCATGTATAAAGTTTCTTCATATGAGATTCCTAGCGATCTCTATTAATTTTGCAAGGAAAAAGCTATTTTCTTGATTATTCGATGAGAGAGAGGATATTACTGATTTTCCTCGATCGTTGGATCGATGCACCAAAAGTACATGGCTTGATCTGATGCTCTACGTCAGTTGTCCCCACTAGCGGCGCACACCTCTTCTGGCGATCGTCGATTCTCGATCTAACACTCTCTGTCTGCGAGCAAACTCCACTTAACCGACTACCGTCCTAGCACCGTTAGATCCCAGCATGGATCACAGTGATCCCTGATCAAACGACGTATGTACGTCATCTTCCTCCTTTCCTTACTGCTCAATCCATGGTAGAGTGAGGCGGTGCCCTCACCGGAGCAGGTACAATAGAGCGAGGGAGAGAGCTCTGTGACTTGGGAAGTAGCCGTCCAAAGTCGTGAGGGTGAAAGCAACTAGGAGGAGTCCTATTTATAGGCTATGGGGGTCTCTTTTAGGGTTTCCAATCTCGCCGCTAAAACGTCCTTCACCCCAATTGGGCATTTCGGGTATACGCGATGAAAGTCGGCAAAACCTGGGTCTAGATCCTTCGTAATGATCTCCTGAACCTAATGGAACAAAAATCATAAGTGCACATGCACTGGATTGATTGGAAAGAAAAGGGGAAAGTCACCATGTGATCGTGCTATAGTCCCTGATCAACTGGGACTCGAGGATGTATGGCGCCTGTTGGATTGAAATCCAACGGCCAACATGCCACATGATTTATCCAAAGGAAAGTATTTTTCCCCAAATCCAAGAAAAATTCTATTTTGAGGATAACTTGAAAAAGAAATAACTCCCAAATCCTAATTCCTTTTTAATTCAAATTTTAAGGGAACCTCTTTTATGCTTTTATCTTTCATCCTGCAAAAATTGGGATCATTATCTCAAGGAAACAGTTTCCTTTCTGTAGTTGCAAGAAAACACCTATTTATTCATATTTTCCACATATTCTTTATTTCCTTTGCTAGTATATTATTATCCTGGGTTCCTTGAACCCCAAGGAACCTTCATAACTTAAAATACTATTTTGGGAAAATATCTTTTAGCCTTTTAATCGTCTTTTATTCATTTTCTTATGTATTCCATTATCCCATTGAATTCCTTTTTCATTTCTTTTTATTTTTCTTTCAATTGGGCTTAATGGCCAATAAGGCCCATCAAGAAAGCATACCAAGCTATCATACACGAAATTCATTCAAATCAAACCATCAAATCAACCATGGATTTCATTTATCTTTTAAAAAGAGATTTACAAATTTCATTACATGCTTTAGAAAATGGGGTTATAACATCCTCCCCTCCTTATAGGAATTTTTTCCCTCAAAATTCGTCAATCAAACAAACAAATTGGGATATGTTGTTTCCATGTCTGTGTTAGCTCCCATGTGGCCTCATCCTCTCCATGGTGCTTCCAAAGAACCTTTACCATCTCTATATTCTTATTTCTGAGCTCTTTTACCTTGGTATCTAGAATCCGCAAAGGCAACTCAGGATAAGTTAGCTTTCCTTGAAGCTCAATGGGTTCAATGCTTAGCACATTTCTTGGATCTTGCACATATCACTTCAGATTGGACACGTGAAACAAATCATGCATCATACTATATTGAGGGGGTAATGCCAACCGATAGGTTGCTTCACCAATCCGTTCTAATACTTCAAACAGACCCACGAATCGGGGGCTCAACTTTCCTCTGTTCTTAGCTATAGCTCAGAGCAGTCGAATTTTCAGAAAAACATGTTCTCCCACAGCAAAATGCACATCAGTCCGCTTCACATCAGCATATGACTTTTGTCGATCCTGGGCTCTCTTTAGCCTTTGCCTGATTAAAGCGACTTTTTCAGCATACACTTGGAGTTCATCTGACCTCAATAAGGTCCTTTCACTAACATCATCCCAGTGAAGTGGTGACCGACACAGTCTCCCATAAAGAGCTTCATATGGTGGCATCCCGATACTGGCCTGGTAACTATTGTTGTAAGTAAACTCGGCTAAAGGTAGGTACTTCTCCCATGATCCACCCCAATCGAGCACACAAGCTCTCAGTAGATCCTCTAAGGTCTGGATTGTCCTTTCTGACTGACCATCTTTCTGGGGGTGATAAGCGGTACTGAACTTCAACCTTGTACCTAGTTCCTCTTGAACCTGCTTCCACAACTTGGAAGTAAACTTTGGGTCTCTATCGGAGATGATGGAACTGGGTACGCCATGAAAACACACTATCTCTCTGATATACAACTCAGCTGAATCTAACACCTTGGCAGTGGTCTTCATGGCAAGGAAGTGTGCTGACTTGGTAAGGTGATCTACCACAACCCATATCACATCATGACCTCTCTTAGTCCAGGGTAGACCCACCACGAAATCCATGGTGATCTACTCCCATTACCACTTTGGGATCTCTATAGACTGTAAAAGTCCATCGGGTCATTGGTGTTCAACCTTCACCATTTGGCACGTAAGACAACTGGCCACATAAGCTACAATGTCTCTCTTCATGGCCACCAGAAAAACCTCTGCATGTCCTTAAACATCTTAGTAGTTCCCGGGTGCACCGTGTACTTAGAACCATGCGCCTCTTATAGAATACATTCCTTCAATGGTGAATCTTCAGGAACCCATATGCGATTCTCAAATCTGATCCCTCCGTCTACTCCCAAAGAAAGATGGGTCTGAGGCTTCTTCATCAAGTTTTTCATCTTGTTAAGCTCCCCTCTGGCCAACGGTGCTGCTACAATTTCACTCAGCAATTCATACTGTATCTGGATGTTGGCCAATCGAACTCGATCATCTAACGGTTGAAAAGACCATTCTACCAACTCTTCTAAGCTCTTCCACTGATTGGACAAAATAGTTGCACACCTGAGCTATTTCCGACTCAAAGCATTGTCTACGACGTTCGCTTTTCCTGGATGATAAGTGATGGTGAAGTCGTAATCCTTCATGTACTCCATCCATCGTCTTTGTCGTAGGTTTAAGTCTTTCTATGTCAGGAGATATTTTAGGCTCTTATGGTCGGTGAAGATCTCAAAAGTGGCACCATACAGGTAATGTCACCAAATCTTCAAGGCATGGATGATAGCAGCTAACTCCAGGTCGTGTGTTGAGTAATTCACCTCGTTGGGCTTGAGTTTTCGGGAGGCATATGCAACCACATGCCGATTCTGTTCCAACACACAGCCAAGTCCCATCTTTGATGCATCAGTGAAAATCATAAAACCCTCATGCCTGATGGTAAAGTCAAAACTGGTGTAGTGGCCAGTTTCTCTTTCAGCTCCTGGAAACAAGCCTCACAAACATCAACCCATACAAACTTCACATCCTTCCGAGTTAACATGGTCAAAGGCAAGGGAGTCTTTGAGAAATCCGCAATGAAACGCCGATAGTATCCTACTAACCCCAAGAAGCTTCAGATCTCGAAGGGGTTCTTCGGTGCAGGCCAATCTCGTACTGTCAACACTTTAGCTGGATCTACGATGATTGTTCCTCCTGAGATGATGTGTTCGAGGAACATGACTCTGTCTATCCAAAACTCACATTTAGAGAATTTCCCATAGAACTTCTACTTTCTCAAGATATCAAGGACTTTACTTAGGTGGTCTCGATGTTGGTCTAAGTCATCTGAATAAACCAATATGTCATCTATGAATACTATGACAAATGAGTCAAGGAAGGGTTGAAACACACTATTTATAAGGTTCATGAACACACTAGGTGCATTAGACAACCCAAAAGGCATAACCACAAACTCATAGTGGCCATACCGGGTTCTAAAAGCTATTTTCGGGATGTCCTCACTCTTGACCCTCAACTGGTGGTAACCTGATCTCAAGTCGATCTTGGAAAAGACTCGAGCTGACTTCAACTAGTCAAACAAGTCATCTATCCAGGGTAAAGGGTATTTGTTCTTAATGGTAGCCTGGTTGATCATCTGGTAGTCTATGCACATTCGGAGTGAACCATCATTTTTCTTCACAAAAAGAACTGGTGGTCCCCATGGTGATGTACTAGGGTGGATAAACCCTTGTCTAACAATTCATGAAGTTGTTTCTTTAACTCGAGAAACTCAGCAGGGGCCATTCTATAAGGTGCTCGGGAAAAAGGGCTTGTACCAGGAGCTATCTCTATGGAGAAATCTACCTCTCTCTCAGGAGGAATCCAAGGTAGATCATCTGGAAAAACATCTGCATAGCTCCTAACTACCTCTATTTCTTCTAAGGGTTGCACCTTGGGTTCTGGCTCGATGACTACTACTAGGAAAGCTTGACACCATTTACTCATCATCTTCTCTGCTTTCAAGGATGACACATACAGGCTGGTGGTGGCATCCTTTCTACCCCTAATGACAAAAGATGGGTGACCTAGTCTCTTACTGATCACTTTCTTCTCCCTACAGTCAATGTTGGCCCTATAAGTATAAATCCAATCCATGCCAATGTTTACATCAAAATCATTCATGTCAAGAAGGATAAAGTCTATAGGAAATTCATGATCTCGATATTTCATAGGTATCACCGGGGTTTTCAAAAGGGAAGTAAAGATCCGACCACTCGGGGTTGTAACATCTAAGACATACCCTAAATCCTTGATATCCAAACAAAGCATAGTTGCAAGATTTCTCGAAATGAAAGTATTAGTAGACCCAGAATCAAATAAAGCTTTTACATTATGTCCCATGACTTCAAGCATGCCTACATTAGTTTTCACCATACATTAGACCATTACATGCTTAAAATTAAAACATAAAAGAAAACTCTAAGGGTTATTAACCTCGACCAACCAATTCACATTTGCTTGAGCTTCCTCATTATCAATGGAAAACACCCGAGCTTGTCTTCTCTCTCCAGCACGTGGGGCTGCAACTATAGGTGGAGCTCCCATATGTGGAGTTGCTACTGATGGGGTTGCTACCTATCCTAGTCCTCTTGGATTTGGCAGAGGGAAAACAACTTGGATGTGCCCTTCTTGGTGGTATCGGTAGCATATCTTCTTCTTGTTGCGACAGTCACCGGTATGCCACCTCCCGTAGGTGCGGCATCGAGGTCGGTTGTTCTCTTGATGGGGTTTCCATTTTCCTCCACATCTTCCTTTATCATGATGACGCCCTAGGCCTTTCTTGTGGTTGCTCTTCTGACCTTGAGTTCCTTCAGTGAAACCCAAATACCCCTTGGGTGGAACTTGGGAAGGCATCACGGTCCTTTCCATGTCTAAAGCAGTGTTGTAAGCCTTGGCGAAGGTTTTGGGTTTACTTGCCATCACATGGGGCTTGATGGCAGGGTGAAGACGCTCTATGAAATGATCCACCCTTCTTTCCTCATCCATCATATGCCCAAAACACTCCAAGATTTGAAACCTGCGCCCGAAGTCTGCCACAGATGAGTTCCCTTGAGCCATGTTGGTAAACTCCCTTTCCTTTTCTTTCTTAGTGGAGATCGGGACAAATCTGGCAGTGAAGATTGTCTTGAAGTCAACTCATGCCATGGGTTCTTCTGTCAAATCTGGACCGGTGATGTGGGTCTCCCACCATATCTTGGATGCTCCTTCTAAGAGGTGAGCATCAAAGAGGACCTTCTTGCTCGGCTGTACCTCAAGCATGTGGAATCCATTCTCAACTGCAAGCAGCCAAGCTTCTGCCTTGTCGACTACCTCGGTCTTATCTTCTCCCCAGAACTTCTCGATGTTCAACTTGACGAAGTCCATTATGGTGGCTCCTAGTCGAGGATGAATTGGAAGCGGCTCGCCATTTTCACCTCTAGCAAAGTCTCGGAGAGCCAAGGAACTTATGGCCTCTATCAGCTTCTTCTGTTGTTCCATCCAAAAAGCATTAGGGGTGTGAATTATCATGGTAGGCTCAGGACCGCCAGCTAGATCTTCTTCCATATGGGCCACCTCCTCATACTCATGTTGTTCGTTGTACCCTTGGTCTTCTTCTTGGTCGAGGTTGCTGAAGGGTATCGGGTCAGGGTTAGGGACCTCATGAGTGGTTTCCTCAGGTCTCTTCCTCTTCTTAGAGGATTCACCATCCAGGTTCCTCTTTTGCTTTTTTGAAGACCCCTTTCCTTTGCGGGGAGGCCAATCACTCCTAGATGGGTTCCCAGTGCTCTCGGGAATAGAAACAATCTTGGTACGAGCCATCTACATAAGAATAACAAATAGACCTTTAGTTTATCATTAAACGAATTATACTTATGTCAATGATGTCTCATTACATATCTTTTATTAATTTGATGGAGGATTCCTTAATCCTTAATTTACTTGCCCATACCACATGAGGGTGAGGAAGAGAGAGAAAACCCTAACTCTTAAAATACTTAATAGAATATGTGATGAGAAGGGATGAATAAGATGAGAGAGTCCTATAGGTATCTTATTTCGATTCATACCCTAAGACTTTGGCGAGGCAATCACACAGATCTGGGAGTCCTCGTATTCCGACTAGCGGTGCGGAGGAAAATATTGCCAGCCCCCGGTCGTGATCCTTTTCTAGACACCTCCATTTTTCGGATAGTCCTCTAATAACTCCCTTGGGTTCCATGGAGTTTGTAAAATTTAATAATTATTAATGGTTAAGTGAGGAACCATCGCTTTGATACCAAATGATATGACCCCACCTTTCAGTAACCCCCAATTAAGGGAGACCGAGAGGTCGAAGCCGCACCCATAATTTCCGGATCGAAGGTTCGACATATAACCAAGAACAATTATTAAATTTTAACAGACTAAACTGAAAAGTTGTAATAAATAAATTTTTTTTGCATACCTTTGAAAAGTTTGGAATATACTAAACTTCTAACCACAGCTGAACCAATCTAACTAGTTCCCCATTGTTCTTTAATTTTTGAATTCACAATGTGTCATTTTACTATTTGTACTTTTAAGATTTGTACCTAAATCTCCGACAAACAAAATGACGGTCAGCCGAAGCTGGTATGTTGGGGGGAACAAATAATGTGCAACTATGTTAACAATGTAAACATTCAATTAATTATTAAGAACCAAGATTAGGTTTTAATCCATACTACTCAATCCTTACCTATCCCCCAACTCTGTGTTGTCCCTGTAGTGGACTTGCATGCTACCTCTCTTTAAGTAGATTCTTACCCCCATGGTCGTACCTTACAGGTAGCCAATACAAAGGGTAGAAGAGTCACATGACACTACCCAAAGGTAGCCTAATATCTAACTCAAAGTGACTTGATGGTCCTACCCCATTGGTAGCCATGTACTAAGTCATCCAATGACCTGATGGACCTACCCCATAGGTAGCCATGTACTAGGTCAACTAATAAGCCACAGAGGGGACCAGGATCTGAGCTAGTAGGCACATATCTTATGTGATAGTCATATCCGAATTATAGTTTGCATGAATTAAAATCATCCAACAATTAATTCATGACATCGATGAAAAGTTTGGTAAACATCGAAAAACTAACTCGAGATATTCATAAGTGTAACCACATACCTGTACTTGCAGATTTGGATACAGAATCAACTATGTAGAGAGAGAAAATCCAAACAAGCAAGCAAAGTGTATAGAAATCCTGAAAAAGTACAAGTTTCCTTTTATTTATATTTACCTAATTTCATCATATTCCTTATGGTTTCTATTCCAATTTTAGGGTTTCTTTGTAAATTAGGGTTTTTCTTCCATTAAGCATCCTAATTCATCAAATATACTTAAAACCTTTAAATTTTCTCATTTTAATATTCCTAACAGTATTAGGATCATTATTTAGTAATTTATTTTCTTAATCCAAAAATCACATGGTTTTCCTCTTCTTTTACCCTAATTAGGGTTTCCATATATATTATTATTCATTTATGGATTGAAACCCTAAAACTACCAACTTTGTATACAAAACATATGAAAACTCTATATTACTAATCAGCAGGTTAAAACTTATCAATTTCACCTATTAAACTTCAAAGATACAACCTTTATATACAATTAGGGTTTCTAATTACTTTTTAATACATAATTCCACCAAATTAAGGTACGTTTTTAAAACTAAATAGAACCAGGTGCTCAAATTATTTTTATTAGGTTCCTTGTATATTTCTACACAACTTTCATGTATAAAGTTTCTTCATATGAGATTCCTAGCGATCTCTATTAATTTTGCAAGGAAAAAGCTATTTTCTTGATTATTCGATAAGAGAGAGGATTTTACCAATTTTTCTTGATCGTTGGATCAATGCACCAAAAGTCCACGGCTTGATCTGACGCTCCGCATCAGTTGTCCCCACTAGCGGCGCGCAACTCTTCTGGCGATCGTCGATTCTCGATCTAATGCTCCGCTTCTGTGAGCGACCTCCACTTAACCGTACGTCGTCCTAGCACCGTTAGATCCCCGCGTGGATCATGGTGATCCCTGATCAAATGACGTCTATACATCGTCTTCCTCCTTTCCTTGCTGCTCAAGCCGCGGCAGAGTGAGGTGGTGCCCTCACCGAAGCAGGTACAATAGAGCGAGGGAGGGAGCTCTACGACTTGGGAAGTAGCCGTCCAAAGTCATGAGGGTGAAAGAAACTAGGAGGAGTCCTATTTATAGGCTATGGGGGTCTCTTTTAGGGTTTCTGATCTCGCCGCTAAAACTTCCTTCACCCCAATTGGGCATTTCGGGTATACACGATGAAAGTCAGAAAAACCTGGGTCTAGATCCTTTGTAATGATCTCCCAAACCTAATGGAACAAAAATCATAAGTGCAGATGCACTAAATTGATCGGAAAGCAAAGGGGAAAGTCCCCTTGTGATCGTCCTATAGTCCCTGATCAACTGGGATCGAGATCCAACGACCAATATTCCACACGATTTATCCAAAGGAAAGTATTTTTCCCCAAATCCAAGAAAATTCCTATTTTGAGGATAACTTGAAAAGGCAATAACTCCCAAATCATAATTCCTTTTTAATTCAAATTTTAAGGGAACCTCTTTTATGCTTTTATCTTTCATCCTAAAAAAACTGGGATCATTATCTCAAGGAAACGGCTCCTTTTCTTCAGTTTCAAGAAAATAGCTATTTATTCATATTGTCCACATATTCTTTATTTCCTTTGCTAGTATATTATTATCCTGGGTTCCTTGAATATCTTTTAGCTTAAAATCCTATTTTGGGGAAATATCTTTTAGCCTTTTAATTGTCTTTTATTCATTTTCTTATGTCATTATCCCATTGAAATCCTTTTTCATTTCTTTTTCTTTTTCTTTCAATTGGGCATAATGGCCAATAAGGCCCATCAAGAAAGCATACCAGGCTATCATACACGAAATTCATTTAAATCAAACCATCAAATCAACCATGGATTTCATTTATCTTTTAAAAAGAGATTTACAAATCTCATTACATGCTTTAGAAAATGGGGTTATAACAAAAATTGTGGAAGATGGTTGCTCTATTCTTTCTACTAGCCTTGCCACATCTTTTGAACATCATCAAATATTTTCAATCTAGAGATAACCTCTTCCTCAAACCTTGAGCTATATTTTGGACTTTGCGGCTCTTGGTAGATATAGGAGTGAGGTGTCTTCTTCTCTTCACCATATAACTCAATAAAATTGACCAGGTGGCAAGAAACATTCGTCACCTGGTTCTTCATGAAGCTCACCATGTCACCAAGAATATTCATCACTTGCAAGCTTGAGTCATTATGAGTAGGAGGTGTCACACTAAAGGCATAGCCCTTGTCATTCATCATGCTAGAAGCTTGAATTCTTTATCCTTCAGCCAAATCCTCAAACAAAGGACATATCTCCTCAGGCTTCCTAGCCATGAAAACTCTTCCACAAGAAGAATCCACTGTGTCTTGGTCCTTTAGAGATAAACCAGAGTAGAATGATTGAACTAGCTGCCATAAAGGGATCTCTTGGTGCGGGCACTCTCTCAAAATCTTCTTAAATCTCTCCCATGCATTGTGGAACTACTCATTTCCCATTTGACTAAAACTTGTCACAACACGCCACATTTGTGTTAACCTTGCTATAGAGTAGAATTGTCTCAAGAAGGCATTCTTCATTGTTTCCCAACTCATGATGCCCCTTCTTGAGTCATAGAAATCTTTGGCTCTATCTTTGAGGGAGAAAGAGAACAAGGTCAACTAGATTGTAATATCACTAGACGTTGACGTCCTGAAGGTGAAGCATACTTCAAGAAAGGAGCCAAAGTACTTGTAGGGGTTCTCACTCTCTGAGCTGTAGAAGATGGGAAGGAGCTCATGAAGGCCTGGAGGGATGGACAATTTCTCCCATGGCATTTGATCAACCTTGCTAGAAATTGGTAATTTTTAGTTGCTTGGCATCAAGAAGTCTTGAAGTGGCATGTGGGGTGCATCTTGGCCTTCCATCTTGTCTTCCTTGAATGGCTTGTCACATGCACAAAGCACAACCAAATAAAAGAGAACAAGTTAGTAAACCAAAATACACAAAGAATGCAAAGAAAAATGAATAAAGAATAGCAATGATGAGGGTAGTAGGAAAAGTCAAACCAAAAATAACTAGCTAGGGCGAGCACCTTTCTCCCCGGAAACGAGGCCAAAAAGCTTGGTGCGCCCCCGCTGATGGCATTACACACCACTCAATTGAAACTTAAATGGATGCAACTCCTCGGACGGAGTAACACATGTGGATTCACTTTCAAAATTTATATAGACCTAACTTAAAACTCTCTCAAAAACTAAAACACTACACCTACAAGTGCACGGGGTCATGTCATAGTATAGGAGGGTGGCAAGTATAGGGTCAATCCAGAGGGAGAAAAGGGGGCACTAGAGCTAGGTTAGTTTTTACTAGGTTCCTACTGCAGAGACTAGGGTTAAGGGTTTAAAGGTGATTTGATTGTTAAACCAAGGGTGCATCAAGAAAGCAATTAAAGATGAGAATGAAATCTAAGTTAACCCTAGACTAGATTAAGACTAATTAAGTAGGAAAAGACTAAGCTAGGTATCGAAGGCAAAGAGAACAATTTAAACTAAGGAAAGAAAAACAAGGCAAAAGAGTAATTAAAGATTTAAAGCTAGCAAGAACAAAGCAAGAACATGGAAAGAAGCTATCTAAGTAATAAAATAGATAACTAAGCTAACACTAGCTAAGCAAGATGGAAACTAGAATTTTAAAACAATTAAGGAAGATGTGGGTTGTTTAGGGGATGAACTTATCAATTAAGTTGGGGGTGACATTTGAACATTATGATTCCATTTATATTATCCAAACCAAACAAAAATTTACATTCTAATGAATTATCCTACGCTACTATCTGGCCATGGATATTCTAGGTTGTGTATAGGGGAACTAGTCCCTAACAATCCCTACTATCCTTGCGAGGCTCAATTGGGTTAGGGATGGGGTGTAATTCAATTAGAGTCCAAACAAGCCTAGGTTTCTAGGTTAGATTATCTTAGGATGATTAGGGGCTGAGATTAGTACTGGGGGTGGAAGTGAGGTTTTAGGCCTCCCATCACCCACATTCTATCATTGAGAAAGCTCCATGTTAAACACATGAATTTCATCTGAACTAGCTACTTAGATCTCTCAACTAGGGTTAGGAAGATTGATTATGATGTAGGAATATGAGTATCTAGCTAGGGATCCAAGAATTGAACGTAGAAGCAAATCTAAAATTTCACACATATAAGCAATTTCACTAAATTCCCAATTGATTTCAAGTACAAACTAACAAGCAATTCATGGAGAATGAGATAGAAATAGAACATAATCATTAGAAAATGGAATTACAAAGTTTACATATTATTTTCCCCCAACATGGTAGCAAAGTAACATTTTACACCCCAAACAGCCCACCCAAGGGTTCTAGCTACTCATAACAATGCAAAGTACAAAAAGAGAAGAGAAAGAGGAAGAAATAGCCATGGAGCTCGGCTTATATGAGTGAATCCTCCTCTCTAGCTACTGTAAGGTCGACCTCCTCCTTCTTCTTGAATGGAATGATGTGGAATGATGGTGGGAAGTGGATTGAAGGCTTGGAAATTAGGGTTTTGGTGGTGGAAATGGTGAAATGGAGTGAAATGGGGGTGGAAATGGAGTGGAATGGCTAAGGGGAAAAAATGGGGAGCTAAGTGGTGGTAGAAGGTAGCTAACCTTGTGTTGGATCCTCCACCTAAGTATATATAGGTGTGGGGGAAGCACTAGGTCAAGTATGGGTAAAATGGGAAAAATAGTGCAAAAGTAGCCAGGTTTTTGTAGGTAGCACGACTGTGGTGGGGAGGGGTGGGAACGATCGTGGTGGATGGGAACAACCATGGTGAGAAATGGTGAAAAGTCACAGGGAATAGGTCACTTTTGTACTGAAAATGACACGACCATGGTGGTCTCCACAGCCATGGAGGGGGTGAGAACAATCGTGGTGGATGGGAACGACCGTGGTGAGAAATGGTGAAAAGTCACAGGGAATATGTCACTTTTGTACTGAAAATGGCACGGACGTGGTGGTCTCCATGACCATGGTGGGGTAAAGGTAGCACTGTTGTGGTGGCTCAAATTCAGCTACCCGTTCTTGGCTCCGCGGTCATTCTATTTGTAGGTAGCATGGCCAAGTTGGGCAACATGACTGTTCTGGAGTCAGTGCACCATGACCATTCTATGGTACCACGACCATGGGAATTTCTTCACAAATGAGATTTGAACCTATTGATTTTGCAACTATCCTAGCACAGCCGTTCTGTGGTACCACGACCATGCTGGTCTCTGGATCGACACTTTGACTTGATTCTTTGGATTTTCTTGGACATCTTTGCTTCAATGGATCTTTGGCCACTAGGGGTAGGTTGACGGAGCATCAGACTTCACTTTGGGTCTTTCCAAGGATAAAGAAACCCTAGGATCACTCCTTCTCTCTCTCTTCCAACAAACGTGGTCCAAATGCCTGAAAAACACACAAATAATGTCCATAAGTGCATTTTACACAAATATTCATATTGAGGGAAATAACATGTAATCTAACAGGTTTAGATGTGATTGAAATGCAATATGACACAAGATGAAGCCCTAAAATAGGGCTGAATCAGGTTCTCTCAGGTTTAGTTATGGATTAAGGACTCAAATCCTATTTCCAGCACTTATTGATTGTTAGATGAAACCCTAATTACTATATCCAACATAACCCTTTTCAGTACAATTACTTAGATTCAATCATGTTCATTAGCTTCTTCACAAGTCATGACTTTTAACCCCAATTCTTTGTGAGCATAGTTATACACATTAGATGTCCAAATTACCATGTTTATGATCTTTATCATGTTCACTTATCATTATATTCCAATTTATCAAACTGCATCTCAAAGAAGCATATTCAACATGATTAACAACCTATTTATGAAACTAGGGTTCAAATGCATTAGTCACTACTTAAACCCATATTTACATTACTTTTGGAATTAGAAGCATAATCAGACTTTGAGACTATTTTATTTAAATTCCTCTTATTCTCCTAGTCATTTTCATATATAACTTGTCTAAGTACGAGTTACCAATCATTTTTTACATTATTTGCAAGAAAAAACTATCTAAGCTAATCATAGGTTGGCACATCAACAAAATACCTTTGATTCTTTATATCTGGGCTGACCTAGTTTTAAATGTTGGTATTTATGCCCAAAGTTCCAATCTTATGATGATTGTAATGGCAAATCTTATAAATGATTTGATTAATAAAAAGGCAATCTTCGAGTTTATTCTGTTATTCAGTTATGAGATAATGATGTAAAATAATAAATGTCTAAAGAATGATATTACTCAATGATGTATGTCTTTGAGTTGAGGACCTGAACAATAATATCATACGGATGTCAAGAGTATATGCGTTCTTGTTGTGTCCCTAGTCAGATGTTATTATGGAAGGAAAATAGGGAACAATAACACTTAAGAATAGAGTGTATGTTGGCTGATGACAAAATCTCATCAGTCATTATATGTGATATCAAACCAAGCACATAGATACTTGTTAGAGAATAGTGTATCAGACATACCCACACTAGAGTGACATATGGAACCATGAGTGGTAGTCAGAGTCATCTCTCATAGTGATGGTGATGATTGTGGTTCTTAGACCTAAAATCACTATACTCATCACATGCCATTCAGTGCGCTTTGACATCATCCACTGTGATCTTGAATAAGGGTTGCCATAAAGGTGGTGCTTGGGTGCACTACGAACATGGGTATGGGTGTGGGTGATGTATGTGGAATTTGTCCCTCCTATAGGAGTTTGACACCCTGGCCACTTGATAAGCGAGACTCAGAAATGCATGGCCATGATGATGTGAGTAAATATGTGATATTGAGATTACACATATCTCAGAAAATCTACTCTAGTTCAAGGAAAATGGATTGAATGTTGAAGAGTATGATGATTCTAGGCCTTGAGTTCAATCTGGATATCAAATACAAAGAAACTATACAATCACTATAACAATAATAACAGATGATAGATTAAGTTGTTCTCCAACTTCTCCAATTACTTGGGCAGAAATGAAATCCTGCTAGATACCAATCATTGCTTGTGAAATCATAATATGATTATGAATATAATTGCCAACATAATGTAGATCCTACTCAGTCAAACACATAGGATGTGATTGGAATAGGAGTATAATTGTGGACGTGATTGGAAGTGTTCCGAATCACATTTAGTACTAAAACATTTAAGTAATTTACTATAATATTGAAATATAATATGAGTTATTTGGTTAAAGTGTTTAATCCAATTAATTAGATTCCATTCTTAAGTCAATTTTATGATCTAGAGCAATTTACTAGATATGTAAAATAGAAATTAATTAATTAATTAATGTAATTAATTGGTTAATTAAATGATTACAAGGTATTCTTTTACTTGTCCACAAGCGGCTCGTTTTAACAAACCTGCAGCCTTTTGTTTTCCCAAGGGTTTTGGGAAACTTGCTTCCTTTCTCTACTATTAATGGGGGCATGACGTCCGACTTTTGTGTAACACATATGCTTATATGTCTGAGGTTACACTCTTATATGTGAACCCTAGCTGTCATCGTCCCCAAGAAAGAGAGAAGGAGAGAAACCGAAACTAGCACATCGTTAAGAAGGAGGTTGCTCCTCCCTGCTAATTTACAAAGCATGAAGTGGATTTACACTATATAGATGTAGATGTTGTGTTGCCTACATTCAGAGGATGGATGGGGACTGTCTGTGCACGTTAGGAGTGACACAAAACATCAGGCAAAGGGAAGTTGCTAGACTTGCACTAGGACAAGGTATATCCCTGCACCCTCTTTCTGAATACATCATTGTCGACGGGATCCTCTCGTAGGGTATATGTGGATAAAATTTTATTATTTCCATTACGACTTTAGCCTCCACAAAATCCAATAGTGGTATCAGAATCGCGTTGATCTACGTCGTATTTTGATTTAATTCAATAAGATCAGAATTTATGTATATTGTTTTATGCGGTTACATGTGATGAGAACTTCAAAAATTTTAATGTGCACATCTAAACCTAATTTCACATACGCTGCAAGCCTACAAAATTTGAACTGACAGAAGAGTTGGATATGGAAAAATATGATTTTTTCTTAGTGGATGAAAGTAAAAATTTTCATGGACCCTCCCGATGACCAGCCAACGGGCACCTACATAGGGGCACTATCCCTGTGTACCCTGCCTAGTGTGCGTGACAGTAAAGAATTGTTTAATGGGGAATGTCCCAAATTAAAAGGACTGCAATCTTAATATATATATATATATGTATATATAGATATATCTATAAAATCATACATTTTGCCATTAAAAAATGTTTTGTGTAGTGAATGAATGCATGGTTATGGCCTAGTACCCCTTTGTGGATGTTGTGCTTGGTTGTGTATCTTTTTCTTAGATGTAAATGGTTGTGCATGGAACCTTTGTATAAATATTTGGCTTGGATGTCGAGCCTCATCTATTATCTCCCAATGTAATTAATTCTAATTCCCTCTAAACTCCCCTCAAATGTAAGATGAGGTTCTTCTTTTGCACATAATGTAATAGAGATAGGGATAGATTTAGTTTTGGAAGACCTATTGTGAGGAGGAAACTTGAAGATCCAACTCCAAGGAGCATCCACGAAGAGGCAAACTAAAGGTCCAACACCAAGGAGTATCCATGAAGCCATTCATCTTGATTATGATCAAATGTAGGTTCATATTCACAGGTTGTCATTGCATGAGATGCGAAAGACCATAGGTGGATAGTAATCCTTTGTGGCTCCAAAGGATTACAGTAGTATGGCCATAACCAATGCTTCTGTGCTTGTGGATTGCATGTCTGTGGATTGGATATAGTATGTATATGACACATATTATAAGTATGTGGTGTTTGGACATGTATGGCTTATATATTAAAAATCTCTAAAATAAAATATTAAGTCTTAGATGCTTTCCATAAGCAGAACACATGAAAATCTTGATCGAATAAGCATAGGTTATGCCAAAGCATGGTGTGTCATCCATCTCGTGTAAGTATGATGATAGATAAGTAGATCTACCAAAGAAGGGTGCATATTCTATTTAGTTAGCTCTTGGTTTAGGATTAACTAGGTGGTCTTAATGATATTAAGTACCTAGAAGCATAGAGGTGGAATGTGACAAAGAGTTGCGCATGCCATCTATCCAAGAGTTGCATATGATGTAATTGGAAAATGTTTCCTACCTAAATAGTCAAGTTGTGGGCGATCAACGAAAGTTGATTCATGATTTGATGAAATATGGATCCTGGATCACTAGAAGGTTGTATGATGCAATCTTCTGAATTGATAAGTGTGGGTATCAATTTGAACAAAATAGTGGGAGTGATAATTAATTAAAGGCCTAATTAAATATCAATTAATCTTATTTTATTCAAATCAAATCAAAAATAGTTTGACAAACTATAAATTTTCTCTTGTAGAATCAATTGGCAACAAAAAACATGTTTTCCTTACGATCGTTCCTTAAGAAGGACAAACTGAATGGGAATAATGTCCATAACTACTTATCGACGCTAAGAATTGTTCTCACATAGGAGCCTAAGCTCTATGTGTTGGAAACACTAGAGCCAGATGAACTTGTTCCCAATGCACCCAACACTAATAGGGATGCTTACAAGAAGCACTCTAAAGATGTTGTGTATGTCAAGTTCTTGATTTTGTGCTCAATGAGCTATGAGTTGCAAAGACAACATGAGAACATGGATGTAATTGATATGGTAACACATCTTAAAACCATGTAACATGATTAGGCAAGATAGGAGAGATACGATGTCTCCAAGGTGTTGTTCAAGTGTAGCATGGCAGAAGGAGATCCAGTAGGTCCCCAAGTGCTCAATCTTATTTGGTTTGTGGAAAACATTTCTAGACTAATATTTAATATGTGTTAAGAGTTGGCCACAAATGTGATTCAATAGTCCCTACCAAAATCATGCAGCCAGATTGTGATGGACTACAACATGAACAGTTTTGACAAGTCATTGTCTGAGTTGTTTGGCATGTTGATAACAGCTGAAGTACAAATGAAGAAAGACAAGCCCAACTCTCTGATGACGATAAACTATAAAGGGAATTCAAAGGGAAAAGGAAAAGCTGGGAAGAGTTCTAAAGCTAGCCTAAAATGCAAATCTTCTACAGTGAAAGAAAAGAGAGGGGTGAATAAGGGAGGCAATTGTCACCACTGTCACTAGAGAGGAATTTCCCTCTCTACCTTGAGGAACTAAGGAAGAAGAAGGAGGGGATAGAGATCTCCACTTCAGGTATACGTTATTAAGATATATTTATCAACTTCTTCATCTTGGGTATTAGATACCAGATGTGGGTCTCACATATGCTTGAATATGCAAAATCTAAAAAGAAGTAAGCCTTTATGAAAGGGCAAGGTTGAACTGCACGTTGCAAATGGAGAAAGAGTTTTTGCCACTACAGTTGGAACCTATAATTTATCTCTACCCATAGGGCTTGTAATAGAGTTAAAGAATAATGATTTTGTACCTTCCATAAATAGGAACAATATTTATGTATCTTGTATGGACAAGGATGAATATGAATTTCATATAAAGATTAGTCAATGTTCTATTTCAAAAGTTGAGATCTTCTATGGTAGTGCCCCAATATCTTATGGTATTTACTTATTAGATATTGAGACAATAGTTTATAACATAAATGCCAAAAGGTTAAAACTTAACAACTCAAACAAAACATATCTTTGGCATTGTCATTTAGGGAAGATCAATGCAAAATGCATATCTAGACTCCATAAAGATGGTTAGCTAAACTTTTTTGATTTTGAATTAATAGAGACATGTAAGTATTGTTTGTTGGGCAAGATGACCAAGACTGCCTTTACTGGCAACAATTAGAGGGCTAGTGATCTACTAAGACTCATACATACTGATGTATGCATCCCTTTTAGAACAAATTCTAGAGGTGGTTATCAATACTTCATCACCTTTACTGATGACTTTAGTAGGTATGGTTATGTTTACTTGATGAAACATACGTCAAAAACTCTTAAAAAGTTCAAGGATTTCATGAGAGAGGTACGTAACCAACTTGGTAAAAGTATTATGGCACTTCATTCTAAACGAGGTGGAGAATACTTGAGCCAAGAGTTTGAGGACCTTCTGCGAGCCCTTACTATCGTATCACAATGGACTCCATCTAGAAAGCCACAACACAATGGTGTATCCAAAAGAAGGAATCACACATTACTAGATACAATGCGATGAATGATTAGTTTTGTCGATTTTTCGACTTCCTTTTGGGATTATTCTCTAGAAACTGCCACGTTTACACTTAACTGTCTACCTTCTAAATCAGTTCATAAGACACCATATCAAATATGGACTGGGAAGCATCCCAAAATATCTTTTGTGAAGATTTGGGGATGTGAAACTTATGTCAAGACAATGTTTCATGAAAAGCTTGGCCCTAGATTAGACAAATGTTATTTTGTTGGTTATCTCAAAGAAACAAAGGGATACTACTTGTATAACCCAACTGAAAACAAAGTGTTTATTAACAGGAATGATGCATTCCTAAAAAAAGAATTCATTTCCAAAGGAATCAGTGGGAGGAAAGTAGAACTCGAAGAGGTTGGAGACCAACAAGAAAACATTAAACCTATAGAGTTACAAGAGGAACACAAAGAGTCACAAACTATTGTTGAATCTCAAATTCCTCATGTGACACAAGAAACTTGTAGATCTAGTAGAACACACCTTGATCCAGATAGATTTGGTTATCTACTGACTAAAGAAGGCAATGAGTTGGTCAGTGATGATGAGCCAACTACCAACCTAGGAGCTGCTAAGGAGACAGAGTCTGAGAAATGGCTTGAGGCCATAAGATCTGAGATGGAATCCATGTATACCAACAAGGTATGGACCTTGGTAGATCAACCTGAAGGGGTAAAACCCATAGGGTGCAAGTGGGTCTTCAAGAAGAAGATTGACATGGATGGTAATGTTCAGACTCACAAAGGTCGATTGGTTGCAAATGGTTTCAAACAAGTTCAAGGTGTTGACTATGATGAAACCTTTTCTCCAGTTGCCATTGTTAATTTCATCAAGATCATGCTTGCCATTACAACTTATCATGACTATGAGATTTGGCAGATGGATGTTAAAAACACGTTCCTTAATGTGAATCTTCTTGAGGATGTGTATATGACACAACCTGAGGGTTTTATAAATCCAAAGAATGCAAATAAAGTATGTAAGCTATAAAGGTCAATCTATGGATTGAAGCAAACATCTAAGAGCTGGAATCTTCGATTTTATGAAACCGTCAAAGAGTTTGGCTTTAGTCAAAATTAAGATGAACCATGTGTTTACAAGAAGGTTCGTGGGAGCATGATTGTATTCCTCATGTTGTATGTGGATGACATACTATTGATGGAGAATGGCATCCCTACTTTATAGATGGTAAAGTCCTGACTAGGAAATACATTCTCAATGAAAGACATATGAGAATCATCCTCTATACTAGGAATCAAGATCTATAGAGATAGATCTATAAGGCTCCTGGGACTAAGTCAGAGTGCATACATTGACAAAGTGTTGAAGAGGTTCAACATGGAGAACTTGAAGAGGGGAAACTTGCCCATGTCTCATGGTGTTACCATCTCTAGAGATGAATGTCCCAATTCTTTTGAAGAAAGGGAGCATATGAATAGATTTTGTATGCTTCAGCAATTAGATCTCATGTACACAATGTTATGTATTCATCCAGATGTCTCATATTCTTTGATCATGATGAGAAGATATTAGTCAGATCCCAGTGAAGGTCACTGAACTGCCTTGAAGAACATCTTTAACTACTTGAGAAGAACTAAAGATCAATTCCTTATCTACGACTGAGAGGAAGATTTGGGGGTAAAGGGTTACACCGATGCAAACTTCCAAACTGACAAAGATGATTACAGATTACAATCTGGTTTTGTGTTTTGCCTCAACAATGGATCTGTGAGCTGGAAAAGTTCCAAGCAAGAGACAGTTGAAGATTCTATAATGAAGGCTGAGTATATACTTGCATGCAATGCAATGAAGGAGGATGTTTGGATTAAGAAGTTTATCTCAGAACTTGGGGTGGTTCCAATAAATAGCGAGGAAAGCAAGTTATATTGTGACAACAATGAAGCTATTATGCAAGCTAAGGAACATAGATCACATTAGTCTTCCAAGCATATACAAAGGCGATTCCATCTCATATGAGAAATCATACATCGAGGGGATGTGAAGATTTGTAGAGTACTAATTGAGAGAAATATGGCTGACCCCTTGACAAAAGCACTTCACAGAAGAAGCATGAAGGTCGTGTTAGATCACTTGGGATCAAGTTCATGAATGATTCTTTCTAAGTGCAAGTGGGATTATATTGGTATGTATGCCCAGATAGCCAATCATATGATGATTGTAATGACATATCTTGTAAATGATTTGATTAATAATAAAGGAAATCTTCTAGTTTATTCTGTTAGCAGTTATTAGATATGATGTAACACAATAGATGCCTAAATAATGACATTACTCAATGATGTATGTCTTTGGGTAGAGGACCTGAATGATGATATCATACAAATGTCAACAATATCTGATTTCTTGTTATGTCCCTAGTCAGATGTTTCTGTGGAAGGATAATAGATAAACATAACATTTAAGAGTAGAGTGTGTGTTGATTGATGATAGAATCTCATTAGTCATGACATATGATATCAAACCAAGCACATAGATACTATTTAGAGAATAGTGTATCAGACAAAACCACCTTGAGAGTGACACATGGAACCATGAGTGGTAGTAAGAGTCATCTCTCATAGTGATGGTGGTGATTGTGGCTCTTAGACTTAAAATGGCTACACTCATCACATGTAATTCAGTGTACTTTGACATCATCCATCATGATCCTGAATAAGGGTTTCCATAAAGGTGGTGCTTGGGTGCACGATGACACATGGTGATGACTATGAGTGATGTGTATGGGATTTGTCCTTCCTACATGAGTTTGATATCCTAGCCACTTGATAAGTGAGACTGAGAAATGCATGGCCATGTTGATGTGAGTCAATATGTGATATCGAACTTACACATATCTCAGATAGTCTGCTCTAGTTCAAGGAACATGGATTGAATGTTGAAGAGGATGCCAATTCCATGCCTCAAGTTCAATCCGAATATCAGAGATAGAGGAACTATACAATCACTATAACACTAATCACATATGATAGGATAAGTTATTCTCCAAATTCTCCAATTATTTGGGTAGAAATGAAGTCTTTCTAGATACCAATCCTTTCTTTTGAAGTCATAATATGATTATGAATATCACTACAAACCAAAATGTGGAGACTACTAGTTTACACACATAGGATGTGATTGGAATAGGAGTATAATCATGGACATGATTGGAAATGTTCTGAATCAAATTAATTACTAAAACATTTTTGAAATCTACTATAATATTGTAATTTAATCTGTGTTAATTGGTTTAAGTGTTTAAGCCATTTAATTAGATTCTATTGTTAAGTCAGTTGGCTAATCCAGAGCGATTAAGTAGATATTGATAATAGAAATTAGTTAATCAATTAATATGATTAATTAATTAATTAAATGATTCTAGAATATCCTTTTAGTTTTCGACAAGTGACTCGTTTTAACAAACCTACAACCTTCTGATTTCCTAAGGGATTTGGGAAACCTGACTTCCTTTCTCTGCTATTAATGGGGGCATGACAACTGATTTTTGTGTAACGTATACGCTTATACGCCCGAGGTTATGCTCTTGTATGTGAACCCTAGCTGTCATTATCACCAAGAGAGAGAGATGGAGAGAAACTGACTCTAGCATGTCATCAACTAGAAGGCTGCTCCTTCCCTCTAGCTTGTGTAGCATGATGTGGAGTTCCAGTCTATCTGTGTGTATGAACTAGAGATATAGACGTTGTGCTACCTATGTTTGGAGGATGGATGAGGATCGTCTATGCATGCTAGGAGCGACACACATCATTTAGCATAGGGAAGTCGCCAGACTTGCTCTGGGATGAGGTATATCCCTACAATCTCTTTCTGAATACATCGTTGTCAATGAGATCCTATGGCATGGTATGTGTAGAGAAAATTATATTGTTTCCATTACGCCATTAGCTTCTAGAGAACCCAACACTAAGGAGGAAAGACTCATTTGTCCTTGCACTATAGATGTGCATGGAGGGGCAATATATTCATTCAACTCTATCCCAGCCCAACCTTGTATGGGGTGACCTAGGTCTATTTCCTGACCGCATATGCTCACACGTCGTTAATGCCACAACTATCTTTGTGTGTGGCTTCCACTCTAACTATATCAGCTACCATGACACCTCCCCTCTAGGTCCCTTCTCCTATTTTTTCTAGTGCCTGGACTTCCTGGGTCCATGATAGCGTAGCGCTGCTGCAACAACTACCGAAGTTTCCTGGCATGCGGATTGGAAGTGGAGAACCTTCTGAATGCTCTCTGTAAGTCTAATGCAAGGCTCGACTTCTCTCTTAGTCCTTGCTGAAGGAGACCCACCATGTTGAGGCTAGAGAAGTCCCTTGTCGGGTTATGACCTCCAAGAAGAGGATCGATGAAGAGGTACATAAGTGACACCTCCTCATGTGAAGAGGGAATGATCTACGCGATACCTGGAATGGCACCCATAGTAGTGTGGCCGATGGCACTGATCACCGGGTTCAATCCCATGACTACTACCCTGCTCTCATAATTGTCACCACCGAGCCTCCTTCCTTTACCCTCCCTCGACAACACCTTCCTTGCCCTTGTCTCTTTCCCACAAATCACCTTTCTAAGAGGATTGGTGGCCTGGTGTTTAGATATCTTGGTTTCCTTCTAGGTCACTGGGACTCGGGTGCTCGATGATGAGGTGGTCGTGGATAACAGTGGAAGAAGAGGAGTACAACCGTTTGGTCACTTCTCTGAACGTTCTGCAATCTTGCTCCTACTTGCGATTCATGATGGTAGTTTCATTAGGGAGACCTTTGGCAGAGGAAACATCGATTACAAGATAGGGGTGCAAGAGTCTATGTGTTCCTCTACATACCGTTGATCAACCTACTGGTACCTCCTTCTAAGGAGGAGGTTTTGTTAGAAGAACATGATGGTTAAGGACTGTCTACGGGTTCCTCCATGGTCTTTTTATATATGCATCCAAGGGAACCCTGGTGATTTTCATGGAGAGTGAAAAGGAGATGGAGAGAAGCACTGCGATTTTTCTTTACCCATATACACATTGTGGGAGGGTCAAATACATACCTCGATCTATTGAAAGGAAGGGGATTAACTACTTTCCGCATACAATCCCTTATGCAAAGACTATAGATTTTTTATTCTACAATTTGCATATGTTATGAGAAGGAAACTCCCATCTTTCCATAACCTTTGGATTTTCCAAGGTTTTTTGCAACCAATGAATTCAATTAATGCTTGTACCTAAAGTTACCTATTTTCCATTATCTTACAAGGATATATCCCTTTTCAATAATCTAGAACTAAGTAATACTATGAGAGAGACAAGGCATGTTTTTCAATTGTTTTATATAAAACACTCCCTTTGAATTACATTAATCTCTTTTCTCTCAACTATTTATGAATATTGATAATTGTTGTAGGAAAACCAATAAATAGTTTTCTTATCTTACTTTTGAAATTTGCATTTTATTTGAATAAGTCTCATATATAAAACTCACTCATTTTAAACATTGTTTAAAACAATACCATTATCTTATGGAATATCTTTTTTCTTCCAAACTCTAAAATTCTCTTTCTTTGTTCAATATTTTTAGGTATTCCAAAAGTTAAATAAAAATAATATTAATTGTCTCCTCCAACATTGTGTTGTGACTCTTGGGTAGATAATTATTATTTTAATTAGCTAAAACACCAGACATCTTATTTTCATTTGGAAACTTGACAATTATTTTGTATTTCATTTATCATATCAAAAGACTATTATTATTTCTTCATGTAGAATTCCTTATTTTTATTTATTTAACTTGTGCCATAGGAACCTATGCTACAAGAAAATTAATGCTATGATTCCACTAATAACACCTGTGGGCTCTGATCTCTAAACCATGATATAAACATGATTTAAACTTAGCGGAAGCGATTCGATTAGCAGCGGAATACTAAAAATCAGCGGAAATTAAAACTTTTTGAGATAAAGCATTGAAACCATAAAACTTCCTTCATAAAAAGAGATAAACTATTTACATCTCAGATAATTACTTCTTGAGTAATTATATACAACAAGATACAAAATCTCAAGAACTCATAACCAAAATCTCAGACCAAAAGACTCCAAGACCTGAGAGTACAGAGGACACATAGGAATGACTCTAACTACACCACATGGCAGGCTAAATCTCCACCTGAGATTTTACTACTGCTGCTGGTGCTGCTGCTGCTGGGACTGGTCACCTGTAGACCTGTTCCTCCGTCCTCGACGTCCACCTAAAAAGTTGAAGTCTACGGGGTGAGACAATTTTACATAATTGTCCCAGCGAGAGTTATAACTCTGCGCCAGAAGCTTTATTATAGCACCTCAAAGAATAACTTAAGCAGTAAAAGCTTCAAAGTATTCAATACCAGATTTAATAGTAAGCATGAGTTCAACAATTATGAAACATGAAGACAATTTCACTATACAGTGTAACATCAATCAATCAACTCATAGTTATCTCTAACAGGTATACTACACTGTGGATTATGTTTTTTCAAACATTACTTTTATGCCCTGTGGAGATGAGGTTTACCACTCATACTCCAACCAATCACTACTAAGTGCCTCGGTATCATACTAGGCCATCGAAAGAGCTGGATTCTCATGACTTTCACCTTCCTCAGTCAGTAAGAGGATTACTTGTAGGACATCTCATGTCTCTACTATAATAGCTTACCAGGGTAATCTGGTCCTTCACTATTTTAGAGTTACAGTGGCGTTTTGTACTCTCTTCGTCATCAGGAGATTTCATGTTTATCTTCCACTGATACGGATATCTATGCTTTCTTCATCATCAGGAGGTTTCATGTTTACCATCCACTGATATGGTATGGGATTGTAGTGAAGGATTGACGGATTACACATCTACATCAAACACCTACACTAGGATGTAAGGTTCTAAACATCCATATACCCCACATACTGAAAAGTATGTGATCCAGGAGTTCCCTTAGGAAAACCTGTTTCACCATCATTTGATCTCTGACAATGATGGATCTATGATCAGGGCTCTACATTACACTTGATTAGTTAGGTACATTCAATATTCTTTTAACATCATACATTGTTCTTCAAACAATAACATTAGCATAACAACTATGAAAGGAGAATACTAAATGTAACAAGCCTAACTCTCATCAATCATCATTTCTCAATACATTCATCACAAGTCATCTCTAAAGCATGACCTTGATGGTATTTATGGCTCTCACAGCCCATTTAATTCATAGGTTGCCATTGACAAGGCATCAAGATATTTTACTATTCATAAAGCTAACAACATGCTTTTGATGAATATAGCATCATCATCCATACCTAGATATGATCATCTTTATATCAGAACCTGCAAGGTTAATTCAACTGATAAAAGCAATTCAAATCAATAATTATACTTTCCACTCTTGCCATAAGAGCTAAGTTCCCTGATTCTCATCAATTAGGGTTTACTATTCACATTACATGCCATCACCCTAGAATTAGGGTTTATTATTCACATTATGGTAAAAATGAACTCATAACATCATCATGTATGAGGAACATCATCAATGATGCTCTCAGATTAGGTTAAGATTCATCATCTATCATAATTAGGGTTTTCATGATCTCACATAGGTGGATCATACCCTAATTATGCACATTCATGTGTATTGAAGGTACTTTACTTGAGTTTCCACCATAAAAGGATACTTTCTCTCTCCTCATACTGGTAGATGGTGATAACACCACTCTAGATCAGGTTGGGTTAAGTCCTTATTGATTAACACAAGTCAACACATCACTTTCATGTGATTAGGGTTTGATTAAAACAAGGTTTCACTCAATTGAACCTTTCAAGGGTATTTTAGTAAATTACCCATTGATCATCATCATGGGTCAAACCATTAGTCACTTAGTCCTTTAATGACTTATGTTTCCATCATGGATTAGATTAGATCATCATTGAACCATTTACGCCTTCAAGTGGTTAAGTATAATCATCCTTGAAATTCTAAAATTGGGTTAGGGTTGAACCTTCAACCTTCAACCCATTTCTTCCTTAAACGGGTATGGACCCACTTGGCCTCCAAACGAGTGTGTACACTCTTGACCTCCAAACGGGTGTGAACCCATTTGAATCCAAACGAGTGTGGACCCGTTTGAGTCCAAACGAGTGTGAACCCGTTTGGACCTAAACGAGTGTCAACCCGTTTAGACCTAAACGAGTGTGTGAACCCGTTTGGGCTTAAACGAGTGTGCACTCGTTTGGATCTAAACGAGTGTGGACTCATTTGGGTCTAAACGAGTATGCACTCGTTTGGGTCTAAACGAGTATGCACCCGTTTGGGCTTACACGGGTGTGAACCCAATTCGGTCCAAACCGCATGGACATGAAAGTTGATACAAATGTCATAATTGAAAAGGGTTTCTTATGATGAAACGTTCAATTGGCCCAAGCCATATTAACCACTTACAAATTGAGTCAAATAGGATGAGCCTAAATCAATTGGTCACCTATTTGATCTTCAATTGCAACCCAATTAGGGTTAAATCTAATTCAATTAGGGTTTCCAATCGATCACTTATCAATTATCAACAATGTGAATCAAAACAAGGTTGAACCTATCAATTGAACTCCAATTGGGCACAAACTTGGACCAAACGGTCTTGAGATAGTTTGGATGAAATCCAAACGACCTTGAGACCGTTTGCCCAAAGTTTGACCAAACACTAAGTTAATTTGATAAGGGTAGAACCCTAATTATATTACAAATCAGCACTTTTCATCAATTATCAATATCTTGTGATTGGGCCCTCAATTCATCAAATTCCTTTAACCTTAGACCTCCAAACGATCATGGAGTGTCACTAAACGAGTTTGGGATCGTTTGGGAGGACCCCCAAATGGTTTGGAACCCGTTTGGGTCCTTCAACCCAAAACTCAACACAATCTATTCTTTAAATCAGTAATTTTGACCCGATTAGGGTTAGGGTATTAAAGTACCTTCAAATCTTAATTGGTTAGGAATTAGATGATGATTCTTGGTAGAAATGAAATTCAATATATTATAAACAGGAATCCCAAACGGTCAATGCTTGGTCAACGACCTCAAATGGGTTGGGACCCGTTTGGGCAAAAGTTCAAGTTATTCAATTTGGTGAATCAGCACTTAATTCAAATCGATTGCTTAGTTGATTGGCCTTCAACTCATGACTCGTTTGGAATTAATCCATAAAATTTGGTGAGTCATTAAAAAATGTCATTAGGAACAGTAATGCCAAACGGTCAATGCTTGGTCAACTCCTTCAAATGGGTTGGAACCCGTTTGCCCAAAAAGGTCCAATTAAACAGGTTGAAAATCAGGACTTAATTCAATTAGATTTGCTAATTGGTTAGCCTATATTTCACGATTCCTTTGGAGTTCATCCCTCAAACTTGGTGGATGATTATCCTTCATAATTATGAACAGGAACCCTAAACGGTCGTCACTTGGTCAATGCCCTCAAATGGGTTGGAACCCGTTTGGGCAAACCGACCTTGGTGAACCCGTTTGGCCTCTAAACGAGTATGAACCTATTTGGCCAAAGGTTCAAGGTCGTTTCATAAAGTAGAAATTCGTGGATAAGCATAGGAAATAACGCCCTTATCTTCTAGCTCGAGAACAGTAGTAGTTCTTCACGGATTTGCTTGCAAGGATGCAAGGGAAGATAGGGAAGAAGAAGAACTAACAACTAAATGCAAAGAGAGAGATGTATAATCAAAGCATAAGGTTTAGAGTTATAAAACCCGCCTAAAGATTGTTCCTTGAGCTCCAAACTTTCAAGCTCCAAGCCTTTAATGGCGTCTTTGAGCTCCACAGGTCGGCCTAGGTGTATTCTCCAAGGAAAGTTGAAAAGGAATGGCTAGAAAGATAAAGCTAGGTGAGCTAGCCATGAATTCAACCTTGAAAATGAGTTTCCTCCATGAATTCAAGCAAAAGGGATGATCCAAACTTACCTAGGACCCTTGGTAGTCCTTCTCTGCTCCAGAGCTTAGCCTTAGTCGGTTTTGAGCAAGGGGAAAAGAAATGAAAAGAAGAGGATCGTTCCCTTGCTATGTGGGGAAGGTAGTATATATACTTAGGTGAAATTTCAACATAAGAACATATGCTTTCCTCATTTCTCATCTAAGTCCTTCCTTTCTTCTTTGCAAGTCCCCACATCTTATTTCTAAGGACAAACTCCTTCTAAGGTCAAGAGTTGAAGGAAAAGAAGATCAACCCATCACTAAAGCATACACATAAAAGGGCTATTATACATACACCTTGATTATTCAATCACAAAGGTGTTCTTTATTATATGATTATTCAAATGAAGTGACCTTTTCATCATTTCTCTTCTAAATGATGCCAAGAGTCATAAAAGATATTTTAGATGATGTATTTTACAAGTTGCACCCCTCAAATTGGGTAAATTGCACTTTACACCAATTTAGGGTTTTCAAGTACAGGGGTTGCTTCGATAGCTGCACCTTGGTGCTCAAGCTTGGGAAATCCCTCAAACTTCATCATAAACATCCTCATGATGTCTCAACATCAGAGGAACATCTCAAAATGTGCAATTTGCAAGTTAATCCCTTAACTGGGTAATTTGTACATAGGTCTCTGCATTACAAAACAATGCTACAACTTTATATATAAAGGAGCAAAATTGAAATATATGTTTCTGAGGAACTTAATTACATGCCCAAAGTTAATCACAAGGATTTAATTACATATTTAGGCAAAACACCTAGGGTTAGTTCACAACCCAGGTCAGGGATGTTACAAATTATCCACCGCTTACAAGGATTTCATCCCCGAAATCGATAAAACGTATTAAGAGAAAAGGGCAGGGTATTTCCTTCTCATCTCATCCTCTAGTTCCCAAGTGGCTTCTGCAACACCACGGTGGTTCCAGAGGACTTTCACAAGGCTTATATCTTTCTTCTTTAACTTTTTAATTCTGTTATCAAGGATTGACACTGGTCCTTCCTCATAAGATATATCATCATTCAATTCTACCTCCATAGGTTGTAGAACTGACTCAGTGTCTGGGTGACATGTCTTTAGCATAGAAATGTGAAACACAAGATGTAACCTCTGTAACTCTGGTGACAGCTCTAGTTTATAGGCTACTTTTCCAATCCGTTCAATGATTGGATAAGGCCCCATAAATCTAGGAGCTAACTTCCCTTTCTTTCCAAAACGAAGGACTCCTTTCCAAGGCGAGGCCTTGAGATACACTTTGTCTCCAACCTCAAACTCTAAGGGTCTACGACGCTTGTCAGCATAAGATTTCTGCCTATCTTGTGCAGTCTTAATCTGTTTCTCTATTACCTTAATCTTTTCTGT
Organism: Alisma plantago-aquatica; assembly: GCA_963693085.1. Classification (NCBI taxonomy): domain Eukaryota; kingdom Viridiplantae; phylum Streptophyta; class Magnoliopsida; order Alismatales; family Alismataceae; genus Alisma; species Alisma plantago-aquatica. The sequence continues at coordinate 1,276,491,203 of OY856409.1, read as the reverse complement.
AGTTTGCTACACAAGATCAGGTCCTAACAACTGATGCTCACCAGTCTCAAACCAACACAAGGGTGATCTACAACTTCTACCATATAAAGCTTCATAAGGTGCCATATCAATACTATGCTGATACCTATTGTTGTAGGCAAACTCTATCAACCTTAGGTGTAGATCCCAACTTCTGATAAACTGAAGAACACATGCTCTCAACAGGTCTTCCAAGGTTTGTATGGTCCTTTCCGACTGTCCATCAGTCTGTGGATGAAAGGCCGTACTAAACCTTAGCTTGGTGCCTAAGGGTCTCTGTAACTACTCCCAAAAGCGACTTGTAAACTGGGGACCTCTGTCAGAAACTATAGTGACAGGAACTCTGTGCAAACGCACTATCTCTTGAACATACAACTATGATAACCTTTCAGCAGAATAGGTTGTTTTGACAGGTAAGAAATGTGCTGTCTTAGTCAACCTATCTACAACTACCCAAATGGAATCATGTCCTTTGCTTGTCTTGGGTAGGCCAACAACAAAGTCCATGGTCACATGGTCCCACTTCCACTGTGGTATGGGTAAAGGTTGCATTGTTCCTGCAGTCTTCTAGTGTTCAGCTTTAACTTGCTGACACACAAGACACCTCAGAACAAACTTTGCAACATCCTTCTTCATTCCAGGCCACCAATATAGTTCTTTCAAATTACGATACATCTTGGTGCTCCCTGGATGCATAGCATACATTGAAGAATGAACTTCTTCCAGGACTAACTTCCTCAATTTATCCACATTCGGCACTATCATCCTCCCATGATAACATGCTACATGATCATCTGAATCATGGAAACTATCTCACTTCTCATTTCCATACTCTGATCTAATCTGCTGAACTACAGCATCAACATGTTGTGCCTCCTTAATCTGCTCTCTTAGGGTAGGTTTAATATGCATCTCAGCCATCAACCCGGCTAACAATGACACCTTTAACTGTACATTGTCTTGCCTTAAAGAGATAAGCATATCTCTCTTAGAGCATACTAAAGAGTTTAGTTGTGCTCTATCCATGGTTGATGTTGCTGATTTCCTACTCAAGGCATCTGCAACAACATTGGCCTTCCCTGGATGGTAATCAATTGTACAATCGTAGTCCTTGATTAACTCCATCCAGCGACGTTCCTCATGTTAAGCTCATGATGAGAGAAGATATACTTAAGTTTCTTGTGGTCTGTGAAAATCTGGAATGTCTCTCCGTAGAGATAATGCCTCCAGATTTTCAATGCATGAACCATGGTAGCTAACTCTAGATCGTGTGTTGGATAATTCTCCTCGTGCTTCTTAAGCTGTCGGGAAGCAAAAGAAATCACTTGTTTATCCTGCATCAACACACATCTAAGTCCATCCTTGGAGGCATCACAGAAGACTACATATCCTTTTCCTTGCTCAGGTAGCACAAGCACAGGTGCACTTGTCAACCTCTCCTTCAACAACTGAAAGGACTGTTGACACTTATCACTCCAAGAAAAAGGAGCATCTTTCCGGGTTAACTTGGTCAAAGGTAAGGCTATAGAGCTAAAGTTTTTAATAAACCTTCGATAGTAATCAGCTAACCCCAAGAAGCTTTGAATCTCCATCGGTGTCTTTGGTTGTTCCCATTGTAGAATAGATTCTACCTTTGCAGGGTCAACACAAATTCCCGAGGCAGATATCACATGTCCAAGAAAAGATACCTCCGGCAGCCAAAACTCACACTTGCTAAACTTAGCATACAGCTTATGTTCTCTTAGCAAGGTCAAATCTTGGCGAAGATGCTTCTCATGCTGGTGAGCATCCTTACTATAGATCAGAATGTCATCTATGAAGATGACAACACACTGATCAAGGAAGGGTCGAAAAACTCTATTCATGAGTTCCATAAATGCAGCTGGTGCATTGGTTAGTCCAAACGACATAACCGTGAACTCATAGTGACCATATCTTGTCCTAAAAGCAGACTTGGATATGTCACTATCCTTAATTTGGAGTTGATGATATCCAGACCTCAAGTCTATCTTTGAGAAGACTGTTGCACCACGCAACTGGTCAAAGAGATCATCAATCCTCGGCAGAGGGTACTTATTCTTTATTTTTACTTTATTGAGTTGTCTGTAGTCAATGCAAAACCGCATTGACCCATCTTTCTTTTTAACAAACAAGACTGGAGCACCCCAAGGTGAAGTGCTCGGTCGGATAAAACCCTTCTCAAGTAACTCTTGAAGTTGTTTCTTGAGTTCTGCCATCTCGGCAGGCACCATCCTATACGGTGTCTGGGCTATGGGTTTCGTATCTGGGACCAAATTGATCTCAAAATCAATCTCCCGAGGTGGTGGTATACCAGGAAGTTCTTTAGGAAACACATCCTCGAATTCACTGACTATGGGAACTTCAGCAGGATTGGAACTTTCCTTGGTAACATCTACCACATGGGCCAAGAATGCATAACATCCTTGCCTCAACAGCTTATCAGCAACCATAGCTGATACAAGACAGGTGGGCAGAATCTTTCTTTCACCTTGAAAGATCCATGTGTTGCCTTCATCAGCAAACACATCCAACTTGGATTCACAATCCAAGACAACTCTATACCTTTCTAAGGTATCCATCCCGAGGATTATATCAAATCCTTGCATATCAAGTGGTATAAGGTCCACTTGAATGCGATGATCAGAAAAGAAGAGGATGCAAGGAGAACATACCTCCTGCAAAACGGCAGACCCACTCAACAGAGTCTCCAAAAACAAGCTATCTGCCCTATGACTAACCGTCATATTGCAGTTACGAATCACTCTTCGAGTGATAAAAGAGTGCGTAGCACCCGGGTCAATCAGAACAGATACAACACAGGATGTAGACATATCAGAATATAAAAGTTCCATCTGACCTGCCACTACCCTTGGATTGACCACTGCATCTGGTGGGTTCATCGCATAGAACCTCGTTGTCGCCTGGTGTTGAGGTGGTGCTGATGATCCAGCTTGAGACGCTTGCCCGCGTCCTCGAGCTGCTCCTTGAGATTGTCTTCTCTGTGATCCTTGTTGACTCTGTCTCTGAGGTTGTGTCATACTGACAGGTTTAGATTGGCAGTCCTTCATCAAGTGTCCCACCTTACCATAGTTGTAGCAGCTTCTCTCCAGTTGTTGTGGTCTTGGTGGTCCAGTAACTGACATCGATGCTGAACTATGAGTCTCTTGTTGAGGTAGGCTTCGTCCCCTGCCTCTACTTGGTGACCACTGAGTTTGGGAACTTGATCTGGGTGGTGGAGGGTTAGGTGCAGAGAATCTAGGTTTCTTGGAATCCCTAGATGAAGAACCCTAGAACTGTGGATATCTTTTCTGGGTTTGCCTCTTCTCAACCACAGATCTCTCTATCCTTCGGACTGACTCAACGAAGGTAGAGAATCTCTCTCGATTTTCGAAGGCAGACACATGGGTTGATATATCAGCATTCAAACCCTTCTCGAATCTCCTGATTCTTTCCTCTTCTGTGGCAGCCATGTGCGGACAGAACCGCAGCAACTCTATGAACTTAGCTTCATACTCGCTAATGTTCATCATTCCCTACCTCAATCTCTCAAACTGAGAGATCTTCTCATCTAGGAAGGTCTTTGGAAAATATCTATTGATAAATTCCCGACGAAACTCTTCCCACGAGAACTCTATCCCAGGTCTCTTCTGCTCTTCCATGTTCCACCAGTGACCAGCACTGCCTTTGAGAAGATAGAAAGCATGTCTAACCTTCTCATCTTCCGGGATATTAAGAATCCTGAAAGCCTTCTCCAACTCTGTTAACCACAGATCAACATCTGTGGGGTCGGCAGTCCCAAAGTACTCGGTAGCTCCGACACGACGAAGTCGCTCGAACGTCTTACCGATACCTTGTCCTTCAGGATGGGTAGGTGCCCTAGGTGCAGGCATGGGCATCTTGTCAGTTATGTGTGTCATGGCAGTCATAAACTGCCCAAACATCGTCTGAACTGCTGGGTTACCCATATCAGCTGGGTCAAACTGGGGTGGTTCAGGTGCAGGCTGTTCTATTTCTGGAACCCTTGCACCGCCTCGAGGTGCACTAGCACTAATTTCTACCACATACTCATCATGTGGCTATGCCATCCTTATGTATCTTCTTCTCCTGAGGAGCAGAAGATTCTATTAGATAAGGAAGAGATACTAAGGATAGACTCGACATCCTAAGACCTATGCCTCTGTAGACTCAGCGAACCTAGAGCTCTGATACCACTAATTGTGGGCTCTGATCTCCAAACCACGATATAAACATGATTTAAACTTAGCGGAAGCGATTCGATTAGCAGCGGAATACTAAAAATCAGCGAAAATTAAAACTTTTTGAGATAAATCATTGAAACCATAAAACTTCCTTCATAAAAGGAGATAAACTGTTTACATCTCAGATAATTACTTCTTGAGTAATTATATACAACATGATACAAAATCTCAAGAACTCATAACCAAAATCTCAGACCAAAAGACTCCAAGACCTGAGAGTACAGAGGACACATAGGACTGACTCTAACTACACCACATGGCAGGCTAAATCTCCACCTGAGATTTTACTGCTGCTGCTGGGACTGGTCACCTGTAGACCTGTTCCTTCGTCCTCGACATCCACCTAAAAAGTTGAAGTCTACGGGGTGAGACAATTTTACATAATTGTCCCAGCGAGAGTTATAACTCTGTGCCAGAAGCTTTATTATAGCACCTCAAAGAATAACTTAAGCAGTAAAAGCTTCAAAGTATTCAATATCAGATTTTATAGTAAGCATGAGTTCAACAGTTATGAAACATGAAGACATTTGCACTATACAGTGTAACATCAATCAATCAACTCGTAGTTATCTCTAATAGGTATACTACGCTGTGGATTATGTTTTTTCCAACATTACTTTTATGCCCTGTGGAGATGAGGTTTACCACTCATACTCCAACCAATCACTACTAAGTGCCTCGGTATCATACTAGGTCATCGAAAGAGCCGGATTCTCATGACCTTCACCTTCCTCAGTCAGTAAGAGGATTACTTGTAGGACATCTCGTGTATCTACTATAATAGCTTACCAGGGTAATCTGGTCCTTCGCTATTTTAGAGTTATAGTGGCGTTCTATACTCTCTTCGTCATCAGGAGATTTCATGTTTATCTTCCACTGATACGGATATCTGTGCTTTCTTCATCATCAGGAGGTTTCATGTTTACCATCCACTGATACGGTATGGGATTGTAGTGAAGGATTTACGGATTACACATCTACATCAAACACCTACACTAGGATGTAAGGTTCTACACATCCATATACCCCGCATACTCAAAAGTATGTGATCCAGGAGTTCCCTTAGGAAAACCTGTTTCACCATCATATGATCTCGGACAATGATGGATCTATGATCAGGGCTCTACATTACACTTGATTAGTTAGGTACATTCAGTATTCTTTTAACATCATACATTGTTCTTCAAACAATAACATTAGCATAACAGCTATGAAAGGAGAATACTAAATGTAACAAGCCTAACTCTCATCAATCATCATTTCTCAATACATTCATCACAAGTCATCTCTAAAGCATGACCTTGATGGTATTTATGGCTCTCACAGCCCATTTAATTCATAGGTTGCCATTGACAAGGCATCAAGATATTTTACTATTCATAAAGCTAACAACATGCTTTCAATGAATATAGCATCATCATCCATACCTGGATATGATCATCTTTATATCAGAACCTGCAAGGTTAATTCAACTGATAAAAGCAATTCAAATCAAGAATTATACTTTCCACTCTTGCCATAAGAGCTAAGTTCCCTGATTCTCATCAATTAGGGTTTACTATTCACATTACATGCCATCACCCTAGAATTAGGGTTTATTATTCACATTATGGTAAAAATGAACTCATAACATCATCATGTATGAGGAACATCATCAATGATGCTCTCAGATTAGGTTAAGATTCATCATCTATCATAATTAGGGTTTTCATGATCTCACATAGGTGGATCATACCCTAATTATGCACATTCATGTGTATTGAAGGTACTTTACTTGAGTTTCCACCATAAAAGGATACTTTCTCTCTCTTATGATACTTTCTCTCTCCTCATACTGGTAGATGGTGATAACACCACTCTAGATCAGGTTGGGTTAAGTCCTTATTGATTAACACAAGTCAACACATCACTTTCATGTGATTAGGGTTTGATTAAAACAAGGTTTCACTCAATTGAACCTTTCAAGGGTATTTTAGTAAATTACCCATTGATCATCATCATGGGTCAAACCATTAGTCACTTATACCTTTAATGACTTATGTTTCCATCATGGATTAGATTAGATCATCATTGAACCATTTAGGCCTTCAAGTGGTTAAGTATAATCATCCTTGAAATTCTTCAATTGGGTTAGGGTTGAACCTTCAACCTTCAACCCATTTCTTCCTTAAATGGGTATGGACCCACTTGGCCTCCAAACGAGTGTGTACACTCTTGACCTCCAAACGGGTGTGAACCCATTTGAGTCCAAATGAGTGTGGACCCGTTTGAGTCCAAACGAGTGTGAACCCGTTTGGACCTAAACGAGTGTCAACCCGTTTAGACCTAAACGAGTGTGTGAACCCGTTTGGGCTTAAATGAGTGTGCACTCGTTTGGGTCTAAACGAGTGTGGACTCATTTGGGTCTAAACGAGTATGCACTCATTTGGGCTTACACGGGTGTGAACCCAATTGGGTCCAAACCGCATGGACATGAAAGTTGATACAAATGTCATAATTGAAAAGGGTTTCTTATGTTGAAACGTTCAATTGGCCCAATCCATATTAACCACTTACAAATTGAGTCAAATAGTATGAGCCTCAATCAATTGGTCACCAATTTGATCTTCAATTGCAAGCCAATTAGGGTTAAATCTAATTCAATTAGGGTTTCCAATCGATCACTTATCAATTATCAACAATGTGAATCAAAACAAGGTTGAACCTATCAATTGAACTCCAATTGGGCCCAAACTTGGACCAAACGGTCTTGAGATCGTTTGGATGAACTCCAAACGACCTTGAGACCGTTTTCCCAAAGTTTGACCAAAAACTAAGTTAATTTGATAAGGTTTGAACCCTAATTATATTACAAATCAGAACTTTTCATCAATTATCAATATCTTGTGATTGGGCCCTCAATTCATCAAATTCCTTTAACCTTAGACCTCCAAACGATCATGGAGTGTCACTAAACGAGTGTGGGATCGTTTGGGAGGACCCCCAAATGGTTTGGAACCCGTTTGGGTCCTTCAACCCAAAACTCAACACAATCTATTCTTTAAATCAGTAATTTTGACCCGATTAGGGTTAGGGTATTAAAGTACCTTCAACTCTTAATTGGTTAGGAATTAGATGATGATTCTTGGTAGAAATGAAATTCAATATATTATAAACAGGAATCCCAAACGGTCAACGCTTGGTCAACGCCCTCAAACTGGTTGGGACCCGTTTGGGCAAAAGTTCAAGTTATTCAATTTGGTGAATCAGCACTTAATTCAAATCGATTGCTTAGTTGATTGGCCTTCAACTCATGACTCGTTTGGAATTAATCCATCAAATTTGGTGAGTCATTAACCAATGTCATTAGGAACAGTAATCCCAAACGGTCAACGCTTGGTCAACTCCTTCAAATGGGTTGGAACCCGTTTTCCCAAAAAGGTCCAATTAAACAGGTTGAAAATCAGGACTTAATTCAATTAGATTTGCTAATTGGTTAGCCTATATTTCACGATTCCTTTGGAGTTAATACCTCAAACTTGGTGGGTGATTAGCCTTCATAATTATGAACAGGAACCCTAAACGGTCGTCGCTTGTTCAATGCCCTCAAATGGGTTGGAACCCGTTTGGGCAAACCGACCTTGGTGAACCCGTTTGGCCTCTAAACGAGTATGAACCCGTTTGGCCAAAGGTTCAAGGTCGTTTCATAAAGTAGAAATTCGTGGATAAGCATAGGAAATAACGCCCTCATCTTCTAGCTTGAGAACAGTAGTAGTTCCTCACAGATTTGCTTGCAAGGATGCAAGGGAAGATAGGGAAGAAGAAGAACTAACAACTAAATGCAAAGAGAGAGATGTATAATCAAAGCATAAGGTTTAGAGTTATAAAACCCGCCTAAAGATTGTTACTTGAGCTCCAAACTTTCAAGCTCCAAGCCTTTAATGGCGTCTTTGAGCTCCATAGGTCGGCCTAGGTGTATTCTCCAAGGAAAGTTGAAAAGGAATGGCTAGAAAGATAAAGCTAGGTGAGCTAGCCATAAATTCAACCTTGAAAATGAGTTTCCTCCATGAATTCAAGCAAAAGGGATGATCTAAACTTACGTAGGACCCTTGGTCGTCCTTCTCTGGTCTAGAGCTTAGCCTTAGTCGGTTTTGAGCGAGGGGAAAATAAATGAAAAGAAGAGGATCGTTCCCTTGCTAAGTGGGGAAGGTAGTATATATACTTAGGTGAAATTTCAACATAAGAACATATGCTTTCCTCATTTCTCATCTAAGTCCTTCATTTCTTCTTTGCACGTCCCCACATCTTATTTCTAAGGAGAAACTCCTTCTAAGGTCAAGAATTGAAGGCAAAGAGGATCAACCCATCACTAAAGCATACACATAAAAGGGCTATTATACATACACCTTGATTATTCAATCACAAAGGTGTTCTTTATTATATGATTATTCGAATTAAGTGACCTTTTCATCATTTCTCTTCTAAATGATGCCAAGAGTCATAAAAGATATTTTAGATGATGTATTTTACAAGTTGCACCCCTCAAGTTGGGTAAATTGCACTTTACACCAATTTAGGGTTTTCAAGTACAGGGGTTGCTTCCACAGCTGCACCTTGGTGCTCAAGCTTGGGAAATCCCTCAAACTTCATCATAAACATCCTCATGATGTCTCAACATTAGAGGAACATCTCAACATGTGCAATTTGCAAGTTAATCCCTTAACTGGGTAATTTGCACATAGGTCTCTGCATTACAAAACAATGCTACAACTTTATATATAAAGGAGCAAAATTGAAATATATGTTTATGAGGAACTTAATTACATGCCCAAAGTTAATCACAAGGATTTAATTACATATTTAGGCAAAACACCTAGGTTTAGTTCATAACCCAGGTCAGGGATGTTACAACACCATTGAGGAAATTACTACTAAACAAATATAACTCAATTTTGACCAAAATTGAGAATATTACAAATTTAGTCCATGTTTAATTTACATTCTGCAAGGAAGAAAATTCACTTGGTCCTGGTTTAATTTTTGAGGTTATTGAGTTGTTGTAATAATTTTGATACATATGTAGGTGATGGCAGTGAAATGCATATGTCCCAATGCTATTTTAATATTGGTTCACCCCACCGTTTAATCCATTCTTTGCCTTACAATCTTTAACTCAATAATATCTCATAATGATTCTCAAAAAATGGTTTTAAATATTATTTTAACGATTGGTTCTAAAGGTGATTCTTAAAAATTTGTCTATTGGGTTTGACCTTTTACTACACTACATTTGGTCGAGTTGCTTGGAGGTGAGTTAGTTGTGATTGTGATAAAGGTTTAAAACCTGGGATAATTCTTCGTAGGGAATTTATGTATGCAATAAATTCACATCAATGGTATAGATAGTTGAGTTGGTTAAACTTTTCTTCTTTCTAAATTCAACAAAAACGTCCAAGTGTAATGTTTCTCATGAGAAAAAGTATATTCAATCTTGGGGTTTCTTGATGCACACATAATCAACATTATTCTCATGTGATAAATTGGGAATTTAAATGTTGTTTGATCTAAATATCATATTTTTCTCATTCATATATCACCTATTGGCTTATAACCATTTGTGCACCAATTAATCTCTTTTTGCATGTATTTGTCTTGATTTCATCATTTCTATATAGTTGACTAATGTGTTTCTTATTTAAATGCAAGAAAATCAAGTATCTACATGAAGTGTTGATATCACCCCGACTTCTAAGTTGTTTTCTCCTACTTCGGAACAAATAATTTTCCCAAAACAATAGAGAAAAAGAAAGTCATAGTCGATACGCTAACAACTATATTGGCACCACTAACTCAACTGCCAGAAAGGTTGGAGAAAGCAGTAGATGCCACCAACGATGGCTTGATAGTACTAATGTTGATTCTAATAGGAATAGGAAGGAAAGTATCATAACACTGACTTCTAGTCGGTGATATTGACTCTTATGCATAATTGATCGAGATTTTAAGTGTTGAATCCAACATATGGTTTTATATTTGTTCTTTTGATCCTTTTCAATCCTTATGAACCCATAAAAACCTACATATCTTAGGTTTTGACAAAATAATGGAAAGGGAGATTTGAGGAGGAGAAGATGGAAGAAAAGTGTGAATGTTGATGACTTTGAGAAGTGATTTCCCAGAGGAAATACAGGTAGATCATGACCATATTTGATAGAATGTTCCATGATTGTTGTCTCCAAGGCTCTACATATTTATTCTATGTTTCTTTTTGTCACAAATCTATAATGTGATACCATGTTAACAATGTTTAACTCTTTTCCATGATCATTATGCATTGAGGATAGACCAGTATGATTGTGTATTGAATGATTGATGTTTTTTCATGGCATTGACCTAGTTGATTTAATCCTAGTTTTTACTATTCTATGGTGTTTCACAAGTCCATGATCTCAACAACTCAACAATCATGTTCCTTATTACTTTGACACAAACATTTTTTATAGACTCGATATTTGTGTGGCACCCCCATCACCCACAAATTGGTATTGTGATTTGAAATCTTGAGTTCTTGAAAACAATTTAGTTTGGGTTTACATAAGAACATAAAACAAAGAAAATAAGGAGAAAAACATTATAAGATTATGAAACTATTCGGAGATTGCAGATGGATGAAACTTCCTATCATCATCCTCAAAATTCTAAGCTTTAAAATGGGATCACTATCTCCACAAGATTACCCACGACGGAAACCCATCCCAGGTGATTAGGATGAAATATTTCAGCATGATAAAGATCTATTTTGTTCAAGTAATAGAGCAAAAGAATATAAAAAGTAACCAGATTTACATGGTCTAGTTCTAGTTAAGAAATTTGCAATGAAATAGTGATTAGACTAGAAACTCGATGTCTAGTTTAGTTAACCATGATAGTCATTACTTGAGAAATTATTGTACGTATGATATATCAATTAGTCAAAGTAGTTTTTATGATTATGAAATTTGAGGTGCAACTTATGAACAAGATGGGACAACTAATAGTTAGATCAAGTGAATCATTGCTTTCTTGTTGTCTCTACAAACTTCTGATGTGGTCGATTTGTAACTCGCAAAGAGGGATCTTCCAGACCCCAGGAAATAAATATTTGCAGAATGGGAGGCACTTGATCTATATCTTCAGTAGAATCAAAATGGATACCTTGAGATGGCAGGGTTAGGGGGTTCAATATCAAGAAATGACGTTTCAAGAACACATCCCTATTAACTAGAGAAAAGAAAACCAAACTTAGAAATCTTGTGTTTTCGAAAGAAACCATGGTGAAATGTTGTAGTCTGTGCGGTTTTCCATTGGTAGGACGTGGGATTTCACCACATGGCACCTCTACAGAACATCATATTCCACTAGGTTTCCCCAAGAAGGAAGTCTTGTATTTTAATGGATGATTTTTTAAATATATCAGTTAATAAATCATTGTGATTGCAAGCTTGCAACATTGTGGAATAAAATTTGAATAAGAAAAAAGGGGAAGCGGAAAGGTAAAAACATGAAGGCCAAGTATTCAATTTTTCTCTTTCGTTTTCAAAATTATATGGATTTGATTGAATAAAAAAAGACATTTGAATTTCTAATGGGAGTGGGAATTAAATACTTAATGTAGGATAATTCAATAGGAAATTTATTAAAAATAGAGAATAAAATATTAATGAAACAAAAAATGCAATTAAGTTTAGATAAATGATTCTCTTTGTGTTGAGCCCTGATGAATGGTGGATAAAATTAGTGGAGTAATAATGCAAGCAATATGGGAAAATGAGGAAACATTCTGTCATTTGAAGGAGTGATTATCAAATCTTGATTGTATATTTAATGACATCAAATGGGATGTAATCAATATTAAAATGCACATAAGGGAGTCTTTGAATCATTTTTTAGTTACTAGTTTCATAATAAGAGAGAGGTGGTGGACAACAATTATGAGTGTTTATCAACCCATGTAGGAGGCAAGGTTATGTATAATACCTTTCTTTCTCCTCAAAGTCTGAGGGTGGTTGGAGGCAAAGAACCCTAAGAATACCAAATGGAAGACCAACGTGCAAACCAAAGTCACTAGAACGACCATCATCCATAGATCTACCATTTCCCAAGACTCCCCAAATGTCAAAGATCACATGGACTATTACTCCCTCACAATATCTATAGTCATCTGTGGTTGTGGTAGCTAATGTGAATTCCTCAAATTTCACCCTACATTTGCCTTCTCCTCAGCTTGGCCGTTCCCATCACCACAACCGTCTTGACCAAGCCCTTACCATGACCATTCACCAACCATGGTTGTGGTTTGGATACCATTTTCCCTTATCATCATCACCATGCTCTTTCTGAGCCATACAACCATTCTACCCAAAATACACCATGGCCATGATGTAGCTATAACAACTATTCTGGCTAGAGAACCCTAGATATTTGACACTACATTTCCAATCTTACCCCGACACAAACTAAAGCCTAAATCTAACACATGAGTGACAGTTGGATATCACACAAAACCCCATCCGCCACCACTCTCACTCCCTTGACTCACCCCTTATCCCCATCATCCTTTGTCCTTCACTTCTACCTCCAAAAACCCAAACCCTAGAGCATAATCCCCTATTTTCTACCTTTACACTCATTCCCAAAAAGTTTAAGGTGGAGTCTCATCATATACAATGATGTGGGAAGCTAGAGGATATAAAGATCTATTCATATTCATTATTCATGGTTACTTCTTTCTCCTTTCCATATTTTTTGGTTCTTGTATGTTCATGAGTAGCTATGCTTATATGTGGATTGTTTGGGGAAATATTATGGATCTATGATACCATGAAATTAGGAAATGGTCATGCTCGATCTCCATTCATCTACCTTATTCTTGGTTTATTGAGTTTGTTTAACCATATAAGGCATACATAATATAGAGATATAAGGAAAAAAGTGGGGGATAGCCAAATTGGAATGTAGAAACTTGTCTAGTTTCCATTATATCTTAATAACCATCCACTTCATTAACTCTTGGTGAGAGATAAAAGTGTGTAGATGTGACCTTTTTGTCATTCAAGCATATAACCCATTTTATAGACTTTTAAATAAGATTTATAAAGAAACAAATGAAAAAAGAAACAACCTAGAGGAAAATAAAGAAATTACGTATAAACTATACAAGGAAGCTATTTGGGTCTTTCTTCAAAATGATCCATCTTCTATCAGCTGATCACCATCTACATTAAAAAATTATATCATTTCTTCTGATCCTGACCAATGGAAAATGGACTGAATGGTGAGATAATTCTTGTTCACAATCTGAGTTATCACACATTCAAAATAAATAGGAATGTGATTTATATTCAAGTCCTTTAACGCCTCTCCAAATTCGAGTAACATGATCGAAATGAAACATTATATGATCTAGATATTTAGAATTGTTCTTACATAGAAAACACCATAAAGGAAACCAACATCCACTACAATGCAAATGATCACGAGTCAATAATTTTTCCAAGAATCACCTCAAACCATTACTAACATATATCCCCGGTTCATTAATTATCCACAACCAAATATCCCAAAATGGATCACTTTCCCTGGATTTCATAACTTTCCATATATATCCAACTTTATAAATAGCTTTTCCTCTAAGAATTATACTTCATATCCATAAAAATTCAAGTTGATTAAATTCTTAGATGATCTGTAATAGTAGAAACATATATTGACATAGACGCAAGACAATCACCATTCTTGAATAAATAATCCAGATTCACATATTAACCTAATCACTCTCATAGTAGAGTCAGGTCCAAATACATATTCTAGTTACTACCCCTTATGAACCGATGTATCACACCATATGTTCATAAGATGAACATTAACCACAAGTACAAAAACATCATCTAAAACAAGCTCTATGTGATTAAGTACTACTTCCATACCCAGGAGCACTGAAGGGGACTCTACACCTCCAAATAGAATCCTCTTTATGGTACCTACCACGAATACAAAAGATCCATATGTTATCTTTTTTTGAGGAAACACTCAATATATTTTTCAAAGTACGTACATTCACAATGTCTCTAGAGTGCCTTATGCATAACCCTCACTCATTTTTGGGAAAGAAAATGTAAGACCATGCCACCATATGCACCTTCCTATTGAGTTCATGTCCTCCCCTATTTATATATTGGAAGATTTTGTGTATATCTTTAGTGACATAATAGGGAAGATGAAAATATGTGGCCTAACAAAAATAAGAAGAGGATAGAGTAGAAACATGAGTTCAACTCTACCTGCAAAGAGAGCTATTACACCTTCCATATCTTAAAATAACCTTTGATTTTATTGATAATCGGAGAGAAAAGCTATCTTTTTGGTGTCCCCTAAAATAAAGAAAGCCATAGATACTTCACCGGGAACTGTTCACTTTTGCTATTTATAGTATCTTCAATTATAATTGTATCAACAACTTTCTTAGGAAATAATGATTATTTGTTACTACTAATGTAGATACTAGAAACTCTAACAAAATCTTCAATAACACTATGAACTATTATAGCATTGTCTAAAGTAGAATAAAAAAACAAAACAACGTCATCAGAAAACAAGATTTGTGAAATAGTCATATCATTGGAAATTTGCATAGGTTAAATCACCTTATTTTTCCCATCAGTCAAAAGGGAAAGTCCTTCCATATAAAATACAAACAACTATGGCATAAGAGGATCATCTTGATGAATAACACTAGAGGGAAACAAATCTTTCTTATGGATGTCAATAAACCAAGATTCAAAAACTAATAGACTAGAGAATTTCATAAACCAAAGAGATCCTACAAGAAAGGAACCTTATCTTCACAAGAATGATATTCAAGTAGGACCAATTCATACAATCATAATCTTTTATAAGTTCAGCCTTAACATTTATCTTTTGGAATATATTTCATTACATAATTAATAATTTTTTTACCAAAAGAGTTGCATCAAATATCAATCTCCCTTTCATGAAATCACATTGAGATTTATTAACTAGAATGAGTATGATTTTAAGAAATATTTTATATAAAACATTATAAAATCTTATACATCACATGTCAAAGATTTATGGGGTGATGGTATTTCACATATGTAGCATGGGTTTTGCTATGAGGATAATAAAGATATTCTTCACTAGCCTGAGAATTTGACCACTATAATTTTTTTTAAATAGCTCTAACAAAATCCACACCTCTAATACTCAGCCTATATTTAAAGAAACAATAATAAAACCCGTTAGGCCTTAGAACATTAGCACAATTGGCCTTAGAAACCACATTCTCAATGTGCTCTCTAGAAACTAAAGCCAAATAGATGTAATACGCTCATCTAACAAGGAGGATAAAAAACATTAAACCTTCCACTTAAAATCAATGTGAACATTATATTAATCAAGAAAATGATTTTGAATATAAGGACTCGTCAACACAAGGGTTACCATCGATATGAATTCTACTAATATAGTTCCTCATTCATCTAGTTTGAATAGAAGAACAAACAAAATCAGAACATGTGTAACCAAGAGTCAACCGCTAAGCTTGTGACTTCAATTTGAGAAAGGAATCTTTAAGGTTTAACGTTTAACAACCTCTTTTCTCCTCCCTATTTATTTTTCAACTACTCATATTTTATTAGGATCATTATCAACAATTTATTATAGATGGAAAGCTTCAAATCCTTTGATTTTCTAATTCAACGACCTTTGATTCTATATCAAGAGAACATTTATAACAATTTTCAATTTATGACAAACTCAAAATATAGCATTTCCATCCACTTTAACATTCCATGCTTCTTCAACAACAAGTATACACTCATGTCTACATTCCCATGCATTGATAAATTGGGAAGGAGAGTTTTTCTTATAAGTAGAAATTTCCAGATAATAATTACCATGTAGTCACTATGAATAGAAGCTTTATTCCCCTCAAAACTTGGGAAAATATTTCACAAAATTGAATTTGTAAGATACTCTATCAATCCTTGTCGTCACCAATTTAGATCGCTCGTGTCTATCATCTCAAGTATATTGGTCTCTCTCTAGTCTAATTTAATCAAATTTGCATGTGGAACAAAATTTTTGAAGTTGTTGGTGCATAGAGGAATAACAAGGCTCAATCAAATAAAATGTATCATTTACAAGACAAAAAACACTAGTTACAATTGATGAGCCAAGGTTCATTAATATTTAAGTTTAGGATTGTGCCATACTTTTATTTTTATCACCCCATTATTATGACCATATATATATACTAGTAAAAAATATCTGATGGATGAAAAAAAAGGAGTGAATAAACTATCCAAACTCAAAGACCATGACAATATTTATATCTTCACTCATCCAAGCTAGAACTATTTTGCCAATAGTATTAATATATTTATTAGAGAATCATTTTTCTGAATATAAGATTTTGTCCATAGTCCTTTTCATCTTCCACTTATATTTTTTTCTCTCAAGAAAACACACAACGAAACATCCATCCCTCATTATAACCTCCTAACTTTCCAATTGACACCCAAGTTTGTTTACCTCTCTCACATTCTAGAAGAAAATGGAGATTTGATCAACCATTACAGATGGTGGTTGGAGACCTAACCTCAATTATGTCTCCTTTCCTTCATTATTAAATAGACGTTGAAACCTATTAGGAGATAATTGTAACCCATATTTTTAGTCTAACTCTTGGGTTTTAGATGAACCTCTAAGACATGATCCTATCATTTTCCTAAATGTCTTTGAAGCATCAAAATCAATTTGAAAACCATCATTCATATCTACACTTAAATAGGTGTGATTAGCATTGTATCATTCAGAACTAGGGAGCTAAGAACAATCTTCATTTCTATGTCTTTACTTCTAAAATAAATAGCACATTTGAAATTCTCAGAATCAGAAGTTCTTTCCTAATAATATGATTTATTATTCAGTTCACCAACATTTTTTTTGAACCTCAAGAATGCGCACCATCTTGACCTGAGGTTTGTCATCCTTCTTCTTGTATCTGACCCCTAAATGACCAAATGTGCCATAGTTCTTATAGACAATTGGATACAATTTGTACTCTAACAAAATAGAACCTTCTATTGCATGCTCGCTCATCAATGAGATAGTATTTGAAAAATGAGTTAGAGTCAAAATCAAACGAGTCTCACATACTCCAATCTTTTGAAATACAACATAATTTTGTCCATCTTGAGAGGCTTCCATATATAATAACAAATTATACTCAACATTTTCTCATCCCATAGTTCAAGTGGAAGGTGAAACACCTTAATTAATGTAAGAATCTCTATCAGTTTATGGTTTTCAAGGTATTCACCTCTTGCACATATTATTATATGAAGGGTTTATCCAATGACAAACTAGGGTCCTTTATCAATAGTCATTTCTATATTTGAGAGTTCATAAAAGGTGATAACAAATACCCATTAGATGATGAATAATTCTCAATTGAGGTGTTTGTTTTCCATATATTTTTGGTCAATTTTGAGAGTAAATGTATCTTTGTATTTATCATATATTTGGCTACCGAAAGCTTTCACCTATCACCATTCTTCTTATTTATTCACCCTGGGTAGAGTCTTTATTCTTTAAATTTTATCTTCTTAGCTACTAGACCATTTGATTTTGGAGTATTATGTGAAAGTAGATCCTTCAACTCCTTATGAGTATTAGAAAACAATATGGGAATCGACCCCATTCTTCCATTATTTCTTAGCAGAGGTGTAGCAGGGGGACTTACAACATGAGCTACATATATAGCTTGATATATGTCTCCTGTTCTAGTTAATTCAACATTTCTATCACCACTTTTGTTACAAAGGGATTCAAGGAAGTAACCATACATATAGATGTGATTCTCCCCTCCTACTTGTCTAATAGAACACTAAGAGGTTGGATGGGAAGTAGAAGGGGTGAAAACGCCTTCCTACTCCCTATACCACCCCTTGCCACCAAATGTGAGAGAAGGGGTCATGTTTCGAAACCTAGATGGGAGTTATATGGTTGGTTGATTCATTTATCTGTTCTGAATTGAACCTCACAAAGTTTTATACATGAGGAGTTTGGAACTATTTTCCTCTATACCATGTATGCTAGCCATGAACATCAAGTAGGACATGGCTTTTATCTATTGTATTCCCTTTTTGTTTGGTTTGACATCATTAACTATTGGATATGTTTGTGACTAACCACCATTGCATGGTTTGGCATACCATAACCCCAAACACCCACTTATTATCTTGATCAATCAAATCCTAATTGTCATGTTAGTGTTCCTGTGAAATTGTTTTACCAATGTTTATTTAATTGAATTGGTTAGTTCATTGTATTAGTATTACTTGGTATGATTGTGGTTATTCTTTACTAGTTAGTTTGTTAGTTAGTTATTTGGTCTTAGTTTATGAAATTAGTTCAATTTTAACTTACTTCTTTAATTTCTTTCATACCCTTTAGAGTAGTTTGAACCAAAAAATAATTATACCCAAAAAAATAAATCCTTAGATTCTAAAAACCTTCTGCACAAGATTGGACTTGCTTGTCACTTTTCTACAACCCAAGCCCCCATGCTTACAAATATATTGTATTAGACTGTAAATTTTGGGTAAATCCATTAGCATTTATGCATTTATACATCAATTTCTCCAATGGATGCACCACAAGGAATGCACAAAATCCTCACAAATATCTTTTAAAATCTCAATATCCAACCTTTTTCAAATAATTGTTGCTTTAAGAGAAATTTTACATGGAGGTCATCAGTTTGAGTGGAATGTGTCCACTTTTGATATAGTGTATACAGTGATGTAATATAGGGAAAAGGTCATCTCACTAGAATAAAGGTGTGACTAAGATCCAAGATGGAGGTTAATTCATTGTCTAGTTGTAATCATGGTTGAGGTGTCAATTATCGAATGCAAGCACACAACTACAACAAAGGAAGATGCTAAGAGTCCCTTGTTGGGCACAACTAGGTAGTGGATGTAGTTTTTCTACCATATTCACATATAGATGTCAACCATTACGTATCTCATGTTGTCCTTGTTTCACTTGCATGAGATACTATTGGTTTAAATTGTTGAACTAATATTCTTATTTTTTTAGGCACATTATGACATGAGGTACTTCTATTTCATTAAATGTGGATTAGATGTACCTTTAGTACACATACTGGAATCTTTCAATATTTATAAGGGCCTAGTTTAATACACTCACTTATACTAATCACACTTCACCAATGATACACGGTCATGTTATAGTAAAGGAAATAGGCAAGAGAAGGGTCAATGTAAAGGGAGAAAGGGGGCAACAAAGCTAAGTTAGATTAAGCTAGGATCCTAAAGTGGAGTCTAAGGTTTAAGGGTTTGATGGTCGATTTTGTTGATTACACTAAGGGTTGAGCAAGCAAATAGTTAATGAAATCAAGATGATCAAAACCTATATTAAACCCAGTCTAGTTTAATTCTAATTAGCAATAAGGGAAACTAAGAAATAAGGAAGGCAATTTAGACAAGAAAAGCAAAGAAATAGCTAGCTAATAACCTAGAAGTGACAACTAGTTAAGCTAAGCAAGAAACTAAATTTAACTAACAATTAGAAAACTAGGTCAGACAAGGAGCTAAATTACCACTAGCTAAGAAAAGCAAATACAAATGAGACATTAACTACTCTAGAAAAATTCCATCCATGAACAAGGAAATTAGCTAAGAATCAACTGAAGAAAGTAACTAAGAAAGCATGAACTGGTAAAAGCAAATTAGGGTTTTAAGTGAGTTACAGAGATGTGGGCATTTAGGGGAGTATAACATGCAAAACCTATACATTTGTTCTAGATTGATAAGCCAAACAACTTGCCAAATGCGATGAAAACACCCTAAACTATTAGTTAGCCATGTATTGTATAGGGTGTTTGAAGGGGAACTACACCCTTCCCCACCCTATCCATCCTTGTGAGGCTCAATTGAACTAAGGTTTATGTGAGATTCCAATGGGGTTGGGCAAGCCTAGGTTTCTACAGTGGGTGTCCTTAGTGTAATTAGGAGCCAAAGGTAGGAATGGAGAGTGAAGGTAAGGGTATTTTACCTCACATCACTCACCATCTAGCTTTTAGGGAACTCTGAGGCAATTGCACTAATCACTCCTACACTAGATACTTAGATCTCACACCTATGAATAAGAAAAGGGATATATGTATGAGAAGATGATGTTCTAGCTAGGGATACACTAGTTGGATGTTGGATCAAATCCCAAAATAGCCTCAAATATGCCATCTTCTCCTAGATCTACGTGGTTTCAAGCATGAAACAACAAGCAATTTATTTTTTCAAGAACAAACCACAAGAAGAATCATGAGAAATAATTTAGACATACAGGAAATCATCATAAATTGAATATAGAGAGTTTACAAGTTATTTCCTCCCAACATGGTATCAAAGTAACATTTCATCCCCCAAACAGCTGACCTAGAGGGGCTTAACTACTCATAGTACAAAAAAGGGAAAAAGAAGAGGTATAAGAAGAAGGAAAAACCATGGAGCTCATGTAATATCTTCTTCTCTTTCACCTCTAGCAGCAATAGCAATACCTTCTCCCTCCTTGACGGCTAGAAGGCATGGAAAGGGTGGTGAAAGTGGGAAAACCCTAGAAAACTAGGATTTTGAGGCGAGGGAAGGTGGAAATGAGGTGGAGGTTGGTGGGAGTGAGTAGCAACTTTTGAATGCACTAGGTAGATGGAAATGAATGCAATGAAAGTGTAACCTCGTGATACAGCCTCCACCTAGGCATATTTATGTGGTATCAAAACACTAAGTTAAGTGGGGGTAATATGGGAAAAATCATACAAAAAAAACTAGCTTTTGGTGGAAGCACAACCATGCTATGAAGAACGACCGTGGTGGCTAAGGTGTACCATGAAAATGGAGAGAGGGAACAATCATTCTAGTGGAGGTGAAATGTCAAGTTTGAAAATGGAAAATTGATGGCTAGTAGAATGGTCATGTTGGATAGCATGACCATGGCGGGGACTAGGTAGAACATGTGTGCTGGATAAGACGGTCGTGGTGGGTGAGTTATGAACTTAGTTATTCCCTTGAGGACACCTGTTCTACCTCTGGCCAACACAAATATTTTGGCTAGCATGGTTGTTCTAGGGTCTTCTTGGCATGGTGATGCTGGCTGCCACACTCATGTTGTCAAGGTTGATGTAGCTTGATAATTTATTAGATCAACCTATGATTTTTGATGTTTGCAACATGTTCATTTTGTGTCACCACGGTCGTGATGGGTCCTTTTCTTGATCTTTGAACTTAATTCTTTGAGATCCATGGACACTTTTTCTTTAGCTCAATCCTTGGCCACTGGGGGTAGTTTGGGGGAGCTTTAGGGTATTCTTTGGACACCTCCATGGGTGGAGGAATCCTAGAACACCTTCCTTCTCTCCCACCCATCAAAGGCATGGTCCAAGTGCCTAAAACACATGTAGAAAGTGTCCTTAAGTGCATTATATATATACCATTTATTAGGGGAAATAAATTGCAATCTAACATGTCTAGATGTGGCTGAAATGCAAAAAGACACAAGATGAATCCCTAAAATAGGGCTCCATCAGTGTGTTTCACAAAAAAAAGCTTTCTGAAAGCCTATATGCCCCATATGGACTATCTGCACCCGTAATTGGTGTTAAATCTTTGTCTTCACCAAGTTCCTCTGATGAGAAGTGAAGGATGTATAGAGAAGGTGAAGGTGGAAACAACAAGGACAACATCTCCAACAAAGTTTCCAGGATGATAAACCTTGAAGGCCTCTACAAATGGAAAGCTTTCCTTATTCTATGGGAGTGATTATTTTGCTAAAAGTGCAAATGAAAATTTTACTTACTAGAAACAATATCCTATGACATGAGTAATGTGGTGATCTATCCATATAGATCTCCAGAAGATGATCCTAAGAATAAGATATCAAAATAGTCAAGAAAGCCAATATGAATACCAAAGTAGTGAGGTATTTTGCTATAACCTCATCTGAATTCACCCATGTTTCACCATATGCTACAAATTTGAAACTTGAACCTCACTATAACTCATGTAAGAATAGAAATTGTGAAGTAATCAATGTCCATAATGTATACTAGGAAAATATAATAACAGTACATATGATGTTAAAGATAAGAGATAAACATATCTATAGATAATACATAATCTCACCTTATTTGTCAAATATAGGAAAGAAGTACAATATGTAATGTAACATCCCTGACCTGGGTTATGAGTTAACCCTAGATGTTTTGCCTAAATATGTAATTAAATCTTTGTGATTAACTCTGAGCATGTAATTAAGTTTCTCAGAAACATATATTTCAGTATTTGCTCCTTTTTATTTAAAGTTGTAGCATTGTTTTGATATACGGGGAACTATGTGCAATTTACCCAGTTGAAAGGGTTAGCTTGCAGTTTGCACATGATGAGATGTTCCTCTGGTGTTGAGACATCATGAGAATCTTTTTGGTAAAGTTTGAGGGATTTCCCAAGCTAGGGCACCAAGGTGCAGCTGTGGAAGCAATCCCGGTGCTTGAAACCCTAATTTGGGGTAAAATGCAATTTACCCAAACTAAGGGATGCAAATTGTGAATATGTAATTTAATGTATATTTTTAGACTCATACCATCATTAGAAAAGAAATGATGAGGGAGTCACCTCAATTGAATTATCAAGATATGAAATATGCCTTGTGATTGAATAAACAGGGTATATGTGCAACATCTCTTTATGTATGTACCTTACTATTAGATTGTTCTTCCTTGCCTTCTTTTTCTAGACCTTAAGATAAGGTTTGTCCCTATAATAGAGAGGAAGGGACGAACAAGTAATGAAGGAAGGACTTAATTGGAATTATGGGGAAACTTATGAGCCTTTAATGAAACATCACCCAAGTATATGTATACTTCACCTCTCAAGCAAAGGAACTTTTCCTTCGTGCATATCACTGTTTCCTCTTTGCTTGGCCGACTAAGGACTGTCTTGGAGCTCAAGGGGAACGACCAAGGGTGCAAGGTAGGTTTAAACCCCTCTTCTTGCCTAATTCCATGGTTAGAACTCGAGTTCAAGGTCAGCTTCATGGCTAACTCTCGAAACCCTATCTTTCTAGCCATCTCTTTTCATCTTTCCTTGAAGTTTTCACCTTGGACAACCTGTGGGAACTCAAGAACGCCATCAGAGCTTGGAGTATGAAAGCTTGGAGCTCAAGGAGCAAGCTTTAGGCGGGTTTTATAACTCTAAACCCATGCTTTACTATGTACATCTCTTATATGCGATTAGATGATAGCTTCTCATGTTTCCCTACTTTTCCCTGCTATTTTGCAAGAAAATCCATGGGATATTCGTACTGTTCTTGAGCTAGGATATAAAGGCATGATTTCCAAGAAAAACCCACCGCTTTTAACTTCCTTAAACGGTCTCACCAGTTTGCTCTCTCGGTCTCAAGACCGCGAGGTGAGCAAACGGTCTCGAGACCGCGACAGGGAAAACGGTCTTCAAGACCATTTGGCCCCATTGAACGAGCATGTACCGTATAAGCTATTTGTTCCTAATTATATAGGCTAATTACCCTCAAACATTGGGAGGCTAACTCCAAAGGAATCGGGAGATATGACCTTTTTAAGTAACAACTTTAAATGAATTTATTCCTGATTCTCAAACGGTCTGTAATTGCCTTTTTGGGAAAACGGTCTCAAGACCGTGTAAGGTCATCGACCGTATGAGATTACTGTTCACAATAATGTTAATTAACAACTCACCAAGTTTTATGGTCAAATTCCAAACGGGCTAAGAGTTGAAGGGTGAATACTAGGGCTAACCCTAGGTGAAATCGGTACTGAATTTATGGTGACCTAATTAGGGTTTTTAGGGTTGATTGACCTAAACAGTCTCAAGACCGTTTAGGGATCACCCAAACAGTCTCAAGACCGCGAGGGAAATAAACCATGACCGTTTGGAGGTCTGGGGTCAAGAATAGTTGACCAATTGAAGGTACAATTACACCAAATTACATTGCAATTAAATATTGATATAATTATCAACTCAAATTGTTCAACCTTGATGAATTTCCACTAGAATCCAAAATTGGATGGGCAAACGGTCTCAAGACCGTTTGGAACTCATCCAAACGGTCTCAAGACCGAGAGGACAATTACCCAAGGCCATTTGAAGGTCTAGGGTTAAGTAATTTGACCAATTGAGGACCTAATTGCAAATAAGTTATCAATTTAATCAAAATTCTGTTTTATGGTTCAATCATGGTTCAACCCCTATCAAATCACCTTAGATTTTGATGAAATCTTGGGAAAAAGGTCTCAAAACCATGTGGGGTCCACCCACATGACATCAAGACCGTTTGGGCCAAGTTTGGGCCCAATTGGAGCTCAATTGAAGGGTTCAACCTTGTGTTAATGCACATTGTTGAGTGTTAATGGGTGAACATTGATAGACCCTAATTGAATCGACTTCAACCCTAATTGGTCAAAAATTGAGGGTCAATTGAATGACCAAGTGGTCAAGCATAATATTAATTAACCCAATCCATAAGTGGTCAACATAGCTTTGACCTTTTGAGGGCTTCAACATTGGTTGACATTATCGGTTGTATCATCGAATCTTGTTGATGGTCCAAGTGGTTAAGACCATGTGAGCTCGCGGACTCAAGGTCGTGAGAGGGCTCACGGTCTCAAGGTCGTGAGAGGGCTCATGGTCTCAAGACCACGAGGGGCCTCGCGGTCCTGAGGTCAAAGGAGGGCTCGCGGTCTTGACATCAACTTGTTCCTCGCGGTCTTAACCTCATTTTGAGCTTCGCGGTCTTGAACCAATTAAGGAGGCTCGCGGTCTTGAACCAATTAAGGAGGCTCGCGGTCATGGAGTTAGAGGAGGGCTCGCGGTCTTGGAAAGTCAAACTAGCTAAACGGTCAACACTTTCAAACGATCTCAACTCAATTGAAGAATGATGGTTGAAGGTCAATCTATGTGATTCAATGTTGATTTCTTTCAATTAATTGATGAAATAAATGGTTCAATGTTGCCCTAATCAAACCCTAATGATAACCTAGGATATTAAGGGGTTAATTGACTAGGATTTTGACCATGATGATGATCAATGAGGTGAATTACCAAAATACCCCTAAAGAGTAAATTGAGTCATACCTTGATCAAATCAAACCCTGATCACATGATGGTGATGTTTTGGGCTATGTTGGCCTATGATGACTTAATTCGACCTGATCTAGAGTGATGTTGACATCACCTAACCTTATGATGAGAGAGAAAGTACTTCTAGAGAGAGAAAGTACTCCTAGAGAGAGAAAGTACCCTTTTCAGGTGAAAATTCAATTAAAGCATCTCCAATGCACATGAATGAGTATAATTTGGGTATGATCCATCTGTGTGAGATCATAGAAACCCTAATTATGATAAATGACGAACCTTTAACTAATCTAAGAGCATCAATGAAGATGTTACTCATACATGATGATGTTATGAGTCCAATTCACCTTGATATGAATGGTAAACCCTAATTCAAGGGTAATGGCATGCTTTTGAGTATTAAACTCTATTTTGATGAGAATTAGAGATTTAACTCTTATGACAAGAGTAGGAAGTATATTCCTTATTTTTGTATTACCTTTATCAGTTGTATTAACCATGCAGGTTCTGATATGAAGGTAATCATATCCAGGTGTGGATGTTGATGTTATATTCATTAAAGGCATGATGATTAGCCTTATGAGTAAGTAAAGTAATTTGATGTCTTGTCAGTGGCATCCTATGATGATAATGGGCTATGAGAGCCATGAATACCATCAAGGTCATGCCTTAGAGATGACTTGTGATGAGGATAATGAGAAATAATGATTGATATGAGTTAGGCCTGTTACATTTAGTATTCTTCTTTTATAACTGCTATGCTACTGTTATTGTTTGAAGAACAATGTATGCTGTTAAAGAATACTGAATGTACCTAACTAATCAAGTATAATGTAGAGCCCTGATCATAGATCCATCATTGTCAGAGATTAAGTGATGGTGAAACAGGTTTTCCTCAGGGAACTCCTGGAGCACATACTTTTGAGTATGTGGGGTACATGGATGTGTAGAACCTTACATCCTAGTGTAGGAAAGTGATGTAGATGTGTAATCCATCCATCCTTCACTATAGTTCCATACCGTATCAGTGGTAGGTAAACATGAAACCTCCTGATGACGAAGAAAGCACAGATATCCGTATCAGTGGTAGGTAAATATGAAACCTCCAGATGACGAAGAGAGTACAGAACGCCACTGTGACTCTAGAATAGCGAAGGACCAGTTTACCCTGGTGAGATATAGTAGTAGAGACATGAGATGTCCTACAAGTGATCCTCTTACTGACTGAGGAAGGTGAAGGTCATGAGAATCCAGCTCTCTTAATGACCTATGTATGATACTGATGTGACTTCTCAGTGATCAGTTGGAGTATGAGTGGTATACCTCATCTCCACAGGGCATAATGTTGTTTGTACAACATAATCAACCATGTAGTATAACTTGTTAGAGATAACTCCAAGTTAGTTGATTGATGTTACATTGCAATAGTGTTTATATTCTCCATATCTCCTAAATTGTAGAGATCTTGTTATACCTGCAACTGTTATAGAATACTTTGAAGGCTTTACTGCTTAAGATATTCTTTGATGTTATAATAAAGCTTTTGGCGAAGAGTTATAACTCTCGCTGGGACAATTATGTATAATTGTCTCACCCCGTAGACTTCAACTTTTTAGGTGGACGTCGGAGACGAAGGAATCAGCCTACAGGTGACCAGTCTCAACAGCAGCAGCACCAGGAGCAGTAGTAATCTCAGGTGGAGATTGTCCTGCCATATGGTGTAGTTAGAGTCAGTCCTATGTGTCCTCTGTACTCTCAGGTCTTGGAGTCTTTTGTGTAGTGATCTTGAGATTTTGTATCTTGATGTATATAATTACTCAAGAAGTAATTATCCTGAGGTGTAAACAGTTTATCTCTCTTTATGAAAGAAGTTTTTATGGATCCAAGTTCTTATCTCAAAAAGTTTTAATTTTCCGTGATTTTTGTCTTCTGCTGATTACCGATTCGCTTCCGCTAAGCTTTTAGTCGTGTTTATGTCATAGTTTGGAGATCAGAGCCCACAACTAGTGGTATCAGAGCTCTAGGTCAGTTGAGTCTACAGATGCATAGGACTTAGGATGTCGAGTCTACCTTTAGTACTCCTCCCTTATCTAATAGAATCTTCTACTCCTCAGGAGAAGAAGATACATAAGAATGTCAGAACATCACGATGAGTACGTGGCAGAGAGTAGTGCTAGTGCACCTCGAGGCGGTGCAAGAGTTCCGAGAATAGAACAACCTGCACCGGAGTTACCAAGAGAGCCACCCCAGTTCGACCCAGCTGACATGAGTGATCCAGCTGTACAGACAATGTTCGGGAAGTTCATGACTGCCATGACACATATAACCGATAGGATGCCCATTCCTGCACCTAGGGCACCTGTCCAGCCTGAAGCACAAGGTATCAGTAAGACATTCGAACGACTTCATCGTGTCGGAGCTACCGAGTACTTCGGAACTGCCGACCCTGCAGATGCTGACTTATGGTTGACAGAGTTGGAGAAGGCCTTCAAAATTATTATGATTCCGGAAGCTGAGAAGGTTAGACATGCTGTCTATCTTCTCAAAGGAAGTGCTGGTCACTGGTGGAACATGGAAGAGCAGAAGAGACCTGGAGTAGAGTTCTCATGGGAAGAGTTTCGTCGGGAATTTATCAATAGATATTTTCCAAAGACCTTCCTAGATGAGAAGATCTCTCAGTTCGAGAAACTAAGGCAAGGTATGATGAACATTAGCGAATATGAAGCTAAGTTCATGGAGTTACTGCGGTTCTGTCTGCACATGGCTGCTACAGATAAGGAAAGAATCAGAAGATTCGAGAAGGGTTTGAATTCTGATATGTCAACCCCTGTGTCTTCCTTAGAAAACAGAGAGAGATTCTCTACCTTCGTTGAGTCAGTCCGAAGGATAGAGAGATCTGTGGTTGAGAAGAGACAAACCCATAAAAGATATCCACAGTTCCAGGGTTCTTCATCTAGGGATTCCAAGAAACCTAGATTCTCTGCACCTAACCCTCCACCATCCAGATCAAGTTTTCAAAATCAATGGACACCAAGAAGAGGTAGAGGACGGAGTCAACCGCTTCAAGGGACGCATAGTTCTGCATCAGTTTCAGTTACTGGACCACCCAGACCACAGCAACAGGAGAAGAGTTGCTACAACTGTGGTAAGGTGGGACACTTGATGAAGGATTTCCGTTCTAGGCCTGTCGGTGTGACACAACAACCCCCGAGACAGAATCAACATGGATCTCAGAATAGACAACATCAAGGAGCAGCTCGAGGACGTGGACAAGCGTCTCAAGCTGGATCATCAGCACCACCTCAACACCAGGCGACTGCGAGGTTCTATGCTATGAACCCACATGAGGCAGTGGTCAATCCACGGGTAGTGGCAGGTCAGATGAAACTTTTATATTCTGATATGTCTACATCCTGTGTTGTATCCGTTCTGATTGATCCGGGTGCTACGCACTCTTTCATCACTCGTGAAGTGATTCGTAACTGCAATGTGATTGTTAGTCATAGAGCAGATAGTTTGTTGTTAGATACTCCGTTAAGTGGGTCTGCCGTTTTGCAGGAGGTATGTTCTCCCTGCATCCTCTTCTTTTCTGACCATCGCATTCAAGTGGATCTTATACCACTTGATATGCAAGGATTTGATATAATCCTCAGAATGGATACCTTAGAAAGGTATAGAGTTGTCTTGGATTGTGAGTCCAAGTTGGCTGTGTTTGCTGATGAAAGCAACACATGGATCTTTCAAGGAGAAAGAAAGATTCTGCCCACCTGTCTTGTATCAGCTGTGGTTGCTGATAAGCTGTTGAGGCAAGGATGTTACGCATTCTTAGCCCATGTGGTAGATATTACCAAGGAAAGTTCCAATCCTGCCGAAGTTCCTATAGTCAGGGAATTCGAAGATGTGTTTCCTGAAGAACTTCCTGGTGTACCACCACCTCGGGAGATTGATTTTGAAATCAATCTGATCCCAGATACGAAACCCATAGCTCAAACTCCGTATAGAATGGCTCCTGCCGAGATGGCAGAACTCAAGAAATAGCTTCAAGAGTTACTTGAGAGAGGTTTTATCCGACCGAGTACTTCACCTTGGGGTGCTCCGGTCTTGTTTGTTAAAAAGAAAGATGGGTCAATGCGGTTATGCATCGACTACAGACAACTCAATAAAGTAACAATAAAGAATAAGTACCCTCTGCCGAGGATTGATGATCTCTTTGACCAGTTGCGTGGTGCAACAATCTTTTCAAAAATAGACTTGAGGTCTGGATATCATCAACTCCGTATTAAGGATAGTGACATATCCAAGTCCGCCTTTAGGACAAGATATGGTCACTATGAGTTCACAGTTATGTCGTTTGGACTAACCAATGCACCAGCTGCATTTATGGAACTCATGAATAGAGTTTTTCGACCTTTCCTTGATCAGTGTGTTGTCATCTTTATAGATGACATTCTGATTTATAGTAAGGATGCTCAGCAGCATGAGCAGCATCTTCGCCAAGCTTTGACCTTGCTAAGAGAACATAAGCTATACGCTAAGTTTAGCAAGTGTGAGTTCTGGCTGCCGGAGGTATCTTTTCTTGGACATGTGATATCCGCCTCGGGAATTCGTGTTGACCCTACAAAGGTAGAATCTGTTCTACAATGGGAACAACCGAAGACACCGACGGAGATTCGAAGTTTCTTGGGGTTAGCTGGCTATTATCGAAGGTTTATTAAGAACTTTAGTTCTATAGCCTTACCTTTGACCAAGTTGACCCGGAAAGATGTTCCTTTTTCCTGGAGTGATAAGTGTCAACAATCTTTCCAGTTGCTGAAGGAGAGGTTGACCAGTGCACCTGTGCTAGTGCTACCTGAACAAGGAAAAGGATATGTAGTTTTCTGTGATGCTTCCAAGAATGGACTTGGATGTGTGTTGATGCAGGATAAACAAGTGATTTCTTTTGCTTCCCGACAGCTTAAGAAACACGAGGAGAATTATCCGACACACGATCTAGAGTTAGCTGTTGTGGTTCATGCCTTGAAAATTTGGAGACATTATCTCTACGGAGAGACATTCCAGATTTTCACAGACCACAAAAACCTTATGTATATCTTCTCTCAGCATGAGCTCAACATGAGGCAACGTCGCTGGATGGAGTTAATCAAGGACTACGACTGTACAATTGATTATCATCCAGGCAAGGCCAATGTTGTTGCAGATGCCTTGAGTAGGAAATCAGCAACATCAACCATGAATAGAGCACAACTAAACTCTTTAGTATGCTCTAGGAGAGATATGCTTATCTCTTTAAGGCAAGACAATGTACAGTTGAAAGTGTCATTGTTAGCCGGATTGTTGGCTGAGATGCATATTAAACCTACCCTAAGAGAGCAGATCAAAGAAGCACAGCTAGGTGATGCTGCAGTTCAGCAGATTAGATCTGAGTATGAAAATGAGAAGCAAGATGGTTTTCATGACTCAGAGGACCAAGTAGCTTGTTATAATGGGAGAATGATAGTGCCGGATGTGGACAACTTGAGGAAGTTAGTCCTGGAAGAAGCCCATTCTTCCATATATGCTATGCATCCAGGGAGCACCAAGATGTATCAGAATTTGAAAAATCTGTATTGGTGGCCTGGGATGAAAAAGGACGTTGCAGAGTTTGTTCTGAGGTGTCCTGTGTGTCAGCAAGTTAAAGCTGAACACCAGAAACCTGCAGGAACAATGCAACCTTTACCCATACCACAGTGGAAGTGGGACCATGTGACCATGGACTTTGTTGTTGGCCTACCCAGGACAAGCAAAGGACATGATTCCATTT
Source organism: Alisma plantago-aquatica (assembly GCA_963693085.1). NCBI lineage: Eukaryota > Viridiplantae > Streptophyta > Magnoliopsida > Alismatales > Alismataceae > Alisma > Alisma plantago-aquatica. The sequence continues at coordinate 1,276,459,878 of OY856409.1, read as the reverse complement.
GGGTAGTTGTTGATAGGTTGACTAAGACAGCACACTTCTTACCTGTCAAAACAACCTATTCTGCTGAAAGGTTATCAGAGTTGTATGTTCAAGAGATAGTGTGTTTGCACGGAGTTCCTGTCACAATAGTTTCTGACAGAGGTCCTCAGTTTACGAGTCGTTTTTGGGAACAGTTACACAGAGCCTTAGGCACCAAGCTAAGGTTTAGTACAACCTTTCATCCACAGACTGATGGACAGTTGGAAAGGACCATACAAACCTTAGAAGACCTGTTACGAGCATGTGTTCTCCAGTTCACCGGAAGTTGGGATCTACACCTAAGCTTGATAGAGTTTGCCTATAACAATAGCTACCAGCATAGTATTGATATGGCACCTTATGAAGCCTTGTATGGTAGACGTTGTAGATCACCTTTGTGTTGGTTTGAGACTGGCGAGCATCAGTTGTTAGGTCCTGACCTTGTACATCAGACCACAGAAAAGATTAAAGTAATACAACATAAGATTAAGACTGCTCAGGATAGGCAGAAATCTTATGCTGACAAACGTCGTAGACCCTTGGAGTTCCAGGTTGGAGACAGAGTGTATCTCAAGGTCTCACCTTGGAAAGGGGTCCTTCGTTTTGGAAGGAAAGGGAAGTTAGCTCCTAGATATATGGGGCCTTATCCAATCATTGAACGGATTGAAAAGGTAGCATATAGACTAGAGCTACCACCTGAGTTACAGCGGTTACACCCAGTGTTTCACATTTCTATGTTGAAGAAATGTCACCCAGACACCGAGTCAGTTTTACAACCTATGGAAGTAGAATTGAATGATGACATATCCTATGAGGAGGGACCAGTGTCAATCCTTGATAAACGAATTAACAAGTTAAAGAAGAAAGATATAAGTCTTGTGAAAGTCCTCTGGAACCATCGTGGTGTTGAAGAAGCCACTTGGGAGTTAGAGGATGAGATGAGAAGGAAGTATCCTGCCCTTTTCTCTTAATATGTCTTATCGATTTCGGGGACGAAATCCTTGTAAGGGGTGGATAATTTGTAACATCCCTGACCTGGGTTATGAGTTAACCCTAGATGTTTTTCCTAAATATGTAATTAAATCTTTGTGATTAACTCTGAGCATGTAATTAAGTTTCTCAGAAACATATATTTCAGTATTTGCTCCTTTTTATTTAAAGTTGTAGCATTGTTTTGATATACGGGGACCTATGTGCAATTTACCCAGTTGAAAGGGTTATCTTGTAGTTTGCACATGATGAGATGTTCCTCTGATGTTGAGACATCATGAGAATCTTTTTGGTAAAGTTTGAGGGATTTCCCAAGCTAGGGCACCAAGGTGCAGCTGTGGAAGCAATCCCGGTGCTTGAAACCCTAATTTGGGGTAAAATGCAATTTACCCAAACTAAGGGATGCAAATTGTGAATATGTCATCTAATGTATCTTTTTAGACTCATACCATCATTATAAAAGAAATGATGAGGGAGTCACCTCAATTGAGTTATCAAGATATGAAATATGCCTTGTGATTGAATAAACAGGGTATATGTGCAACATCTCTTTATGTATGTACCTTACTATTAGATTGTTCTTCCTTGCATTCTTTTTCTAGACCTTAAGATAAGGTTTGTCCCTATAATAAAGAGGAAGGGACGAGCAAGTAATGAAGGAAGGACTTAATTGGAATTATGGGGAAACATATGGGACTTTAATGAAACATCACCCAAGTATATGTATACTTCACCTCTCAAGCAAAGGAACTTTTCCTTCGTGCATTTCACTGTTTCCTCTTTGCTTGGCCGACTAAGGACTGTCTTGGAGCTCAAGGGGAACGACCAAGGGTGCAAGGTAGGTTTAAACCCCTCTTCTTGCCTAATTCCATGGTTAGAACTCGAATTCAAGGTCAGCTTCACGGCTAACTCTCGAAACCCTATCTTTCTAGCCATCTCTTTTCGTCTTTCCTTGAAGTTTTCACCTTGGCCAACCTGTGGGAACTCAAGAACGCCATTAGAGCTTGGAGCATGAAATCTTGGAGCTCAAGGATCAAGCTTTAGGCGGGTTTTATAACTCTAAACCCATGCTTTACTATGTACATCTCTTATATGCGATTAGATGATAGCTTCTCATGTTTCCCTACTTTTCCCTGCTATTTTGCAAGCAAATCCATGGGATATTCATACTGTTCTTGAGCTAGGAGATAAAGGCATGATTTCCAAGAAAAACCCACCGCTTTTCACTTCCTTAAACGGTCTCACCAGTTTGCTCTCTCGGTCTCAAGACCGCGAGGTGAGCAAACGGTCTCGAGACCATGACAGGGAAAACGGTCTTCAAGACCGTTTGTCCCCGTTGACCGAGCCTGTACCGTATAATAAATTTGTTCCTAATTATATAGGATAATTACCCTCAAAATATGGGAGGCTAACTCCAAAGGAATCGGGAGATATGACCTTTTTAAGTAACAACTTTAAATGAATTTATTCCTGATTCTCAAACGGTCTATAATTGCCTTTTTGGGCAACCGGTCTCAAGACCGTGTAAGGTCGTTGACCAGGCGTTGACCATATGAGATTACTGTTCAAAATAATGTTAGTTAACAACTCACCAAGTTTGATGGTCAAATTCCAAACGGGCTAAGAGTTGAAGGGTGAATACTAGGGTTAACCCTAGGTGAAATCAGTACTGAATTTATGGTGACCTAATTAGGGTTTTTAGGGTTGATTGACCTAAACGGTCTCAAGACCATTTAGGGGTCACCCAAACGGTCTCAAGGCCGCGAGGGCAATCAACCATGACCGTTTGGAGGTCTGGGGTCAAGAATAGTTGACCAATTGAAGGTACAATTACACCAAATTACATTGCAATTAAATATTGATATAATTATCAACTCAAATTGTTCAACCTTGATGAATTTCCACTAGAATCCAAAATTGGATGGGAAAACGGTCTCAAGACCGTTTGGAACTCATCCAAACGGTCTCAAGACTGAGAGGACAATTACCCAAGGCCATTTGAAGGTCTAGGGTTAAGTAATTTGACCAATTGAGGACCTAATTGCAAATAAGTTATCAATTTAATCAAAATTCTGTTTTATGGTTCAATCATGGTTCAACCCCTATCAGATCACCTTAGATTTTGATGAAATCTTGGGAAAACGGTCTCAAAACCATGTGGGGTCCACCCACATGACCTCAAGACCGTTTGGGCCAAGTTTGGGCCCAATTGGAGCTCAATTGAAGGGTTTAACCTTGTGTTAATGCACATTGTTGAGTGTTAATGGGTGAACATTGATAGACCCTAATTGAATCGACTTCAACCCTAATTGGTCAACAATTGAGGGTCAATTGAATGACCAAGTGGTCAAGCATAATCGTAATTAACCCAATCCATAAGTGGTCAACATAGCTTTGACCTTTTGAGGGCTTCAACATTGGTTGACATTATCGGTTGTATCATCGAATCTTGTTGATGGTCCAAGTGGTTAAGACCATGTGAGCTCGCGGACTCAAGGTCGTGAGAGGGCTCACGGTCTCAAGGTTGTGAGAGGGCTCACGGTCTCAAGGTCGTGAGAGGGCTCACGGTCTCAAGACCGCGAGGGGCCTCGCGGTCCTGAGGTCAAAGGAGGGCTCGCGGTCTTGACATCAACTTGATCCTCGCGGTCTTAACCTCATTTTGAGCTTTGCGGTCTTGAACCAATTAAGGAGGCTCGCGGTCTTGAACCAATTAAGGAGGCTCGTGGTCTTGGAGTTAGAGGAGGGCTCGCGGTCTTGGAAAGTCAAACTAGCTAAACGGTCAACACTTTCAAACGATCTCAACTCAATTGAAGAATGATGGTTGAAGGTCAATCTATGTGATTCAATGTTGACTTCTTTCAATCAATTGATGAAATAAATGGTTCAATGTTGCCCTAATCAAGCCCTAATGATAACCTAAGATATTAAGGGGTTAATTGACTAGGATTTTGACCATGGTGATGATCAATGAGGTGAATTACCAAAATACCCCTAAAGAGTAAAATGAGTAATACCTTGATCAAATCAAACCCTGATCACATGATGGTGATGTTTTGGGCTATGTTGGCCTATGATGACTTAATTCGACCTGATCTAGAGTGATGTTGACATCACCTAACCTTATGATGAGAGAGAAAGTACTTCTAGAGATAGAAAGTACTCCTAGAGAGAGAAAGTACCCTTTTCAGGTGAAAATTCAATTAAAGCATCTCCAATGCACATGAATGAGTATAATTAGGGTATGATCCACCTGTGTGAGATCATAGAAACCCTAATTATGATAAATGATGAACCTTTAACTAATCTAAGAGCATCAATGAAGATGTTACTCATACATGATGATGTTATGAGTCCAATTCACCTTGATATGAATGGTAAACCCTAATTCAAGGGTAATGACATGCTTTTGAGTATTAAACTCTATTTTGATGAGAATCAGAGATTTAACTCTTATGACAAGAGTAGGAAGTATATTCCTTATTTTTGTATTACCTTTATCAGTTGTATTAACCATGCAGGTTCTGATATGAAGGTAATCATATCCAGGTGTGGATGTTGATGTTATATTCATTAAAGGCATGATGATTAGCCTTATGAATAAGTAAAGTAATTTGATGTCTTGTCAGTGGCATCCTATGATGATAATGGGCTATGAGAGCCATGAATACCATCAAGGTCATGCCTTAGAGATGACTTGTGATGAGGATAATGAGAAATAATGATTGATATGAGTTAGGCCTGTTACATTTAGTATTCTTCTTTTATAACTGCTATGCTACTGTTATTGTTTGAAGAACAATGTATGCTGTTAAAGAATACTGAATGTACCTAACTAATCAAGTATAATGTAGAGCCCTGATCATAGATCCATCATTGTCAGAGATTAAGTGATGGTGAAACAGGTTTTCCTCAGGGAACTCCTGGAGCACATACTTTTGAGTATGTGGGGTACATGGATGTGTAGAACCTTACATCCTAGTGTAGGAAAGTGATGTAGATGTGTAATCCATCCATCCTTCACTATAGTTCCATACCGTATCAGTGGTAGGTAAACATGAAACCTCCTGATGACGAAGAAAGCACAGATATCCGTATCAGTGGTAGGTAAATATGAAACCTCCTGATGACGAAGAGAGTACATAACGCCACTGTGACTCTAGAATAGCGTAGGACCAGTTTACCCTGGTGAGCTATAGTAGTAGAGACACGAGATGTCCTACAAGTGATCCTCTTACTGACTGAGGAAGGTGAAGGTCATGAGAATCCGGCTCTGTTAATGACCTATGTATGATACTGATGTGACTTCTCAGCGATCAGTTGGAGTATGAGTGGTATACCTCATCTCCACAGGGCATAATGTTGTTTGTAAAACATAATCAACCATGTAGTATAACTTGTTAGAGATAACTCCAAGTTAGTTGATTGATGTTACATTGCAATAATGTTTATATTCTCCATATCACCTAAACTGTAGAGATCTTGTTATACCTGCAACTGTTATAGAATACTTTGAAGGCTTTACTGCTTAAGATATTCTTTGATGTTATAATAAAGCTTCTGGCGAAGAGTTATAACTCTCGCTGGGACAATTATGTATAATTGTCTCACCCCGTAGACTTCAACTTTTTAGGTGGACGTCGGAGACGAAGGAACCAGCCTACAGGTGACCAGTCTCAACAGTAGCAGCACCAAGAGCAGTAGTAATCTCAGGTGGAGATTGTCCTGCCATATGGTGAAGTTAGAGTCAGTCCTATGTGTCCTCTGTACTCTCAGGTCTTGGAGTCTTTTGTGTAGTGATCTTGAGATTTTGTATCTTGATGTATATAATTACTCAAGAAGTAATTATCCTGAGGTGTAAACAGTTTATCTCTCTTTATGAAAGAAGTTTTTATGGATCCAAGTTCTTATCTCAAAAAGTTTTAATTTTCCGTGATTTTTGTCTTCTGCTGATTACCGATTCGCTTCCGCTAAGATTTTAATCGTGTTTATGTCATAGTTTGGAGATCAAAGCCCACATGTAACATGATGAACTTTGTGATCAGCCTACAGTCAATCAACTAGTATGTTTAAGGACAAATTTATTGGAAGGTGACTAAGTATTAAATCATTAAATTTTGAATATGGCCGGATATTATTGAATATGTTATAAAAATACCTCTAAATAAGTTAGTGAAATCAATTATAAATTAGCAATACTTTTTAGAATAGATCAGATGGAAATTTTTGAAACGAGCAACACTTGTCTCATCTGAGTTTGTTTGGAGTTTTTGTGAACCTTTTTTTCCTTTTTCCTTGTACACACATGTGTTATGGTAGGTATTGAAAATCGATTAGTTTTTGTAGGATAAAATGTTTGTCTTCCTATGTGACAATTCCATCACCATATATTATATTCATGCAAATTTTGTTATCTATATATAAATCCAAGCATAAAAGCCCTAGTTCAAAATATTACAATAGCTGAGCTAATTTTGGCATATTTCATATATGTTTGACATATATTAAAAGATGAACATAGTAACGATATGAGGACTACAAGACATACATCTAAAATGATAATTTTGGTTAGCAAAGTTATGTAAAGATACCACCAGACTATTAATATATATTCCTTAAAATTATGATAAAATATATAACTATGGTCGACTATAATTTGGAATGTATGTCTAAGATTTTGTTTATATTATCATGATCTTGGTTTGCAATATCTAGGTGCTGATAAATAGTTCCCTTTACCAAGATTTCCAATGTATATGCAATCTTCACCCTATAAAACATTTTCTTCTAATTATTTGGAGATCTTGGGTTTTCCAATTACAACATGCAATTAATGTAATATACTCAAACCTGGGTATATAGATTAACCAATTCTATCCTTAGGCATATTTTAAATTATAATAGGATCAAATTATTTTTCCTTAGAATAGATAAAGTAGGAATAATTGAAGTCAAAAATATATTATTTTAACAAAATTATTTGAATGAAGTTTTACAATAAGTTAATAAATTATGTATCTGATAGAGTTAGTTAATACATAAATAAATTATGTATGACCCCAAATTGACAATCGAATACTATCCTAGGATTAAATGATGAAGAAATGCGTTCAATACAAATTATTAGGTCAAGATTTATTAATTAAGAGGAATAATTTCCTTAGATAAAGAGTCGATATACAAGTAATGTAATGAAATATCAAACACTCTTAAAAGGTAAACCAATGTTAACATTGGATTTCTCACATCTAGTTTAGCATATAGGTCAAATTGGAGGTCAGCCGGACATATCTTACCCTATTAGTTAATAGATTGGCTTTTAATATATAATATTGTAGTCAAAATCTACATTTCTTCCTATATGTTTCATTTAGTACAAATATGACACTTCCCTATAACCCACCTCGTCTACTCCTTCTCTTTACATGATTCTATGATCGAAAATGTAGTTGGGGAATCTATGATCATTTCTTCATTCTCCTACTCCCCATTCATATTATCCTCATCCTTTCTCTCCTTCCCTTCCTCCTCTCTATATCTCTCTCTATCCCTATAGCTAATCGTTCATATTCATCACCCCACCTGAAGAACTCTAGAAGCCACTAGATCTTCACACCAAGTGTCCTCAACAACAATTTAATCATCGTCAAAACTATCCTCATCAATGTAGACTTCGACATCCTCGACATACTCTTGAAACTACCTAGAGATGGATATAACTGGGTCATCATCCTCTAACCTTCCACTGTCACAATCACCCACAATGACACAAAACCCTCCTTTATCTCTTTCCTCATGAGTGTAGGTCTTTGCACTAATGGGATACTCATCTTCAACATGTACAGTTCACCAAATTTGCCCCCAAAGGGATCCTAGTCTGAAACTAATGACTACTATCCCTTATCCCCTGAAGATCATTCCCTACCTTGCACTCAAGAAACATTCATTGACCTTTCTGCATCAATAGCTGTCTGATTCCTAGTGTCTAATGGCCTGACATATGAACTCTAGGAGTACTTTTGGACAAGAAGGCATGACTTTAAGGTAGGTGCTCTTTTCCTATTAATTTTTATATTATACTTTAGTATGACACAATCTTCCCATAATGATGTGAAACTATGATTGATTGATTCATCCTAGCATTCCAGGGAGATTCCTTTATTTCCTAAAATGTAATTATGTTGTTTCATTGAATTGATCATTCTTTTAATTGGGTCTATGACCCTCCTACCTTCTTTTTTTGTAAAATTTGACTAGTGATTAGACTATATCTTTCTTGCAACTCTCTATTATCCATGTATGTTATGTAGACTATATATCTAATGTAGTGATAACCATTATGGTTTGCTATTACACCCTAGGTGTGCAGTTTCTGCCTGCTTTTATACGAGGGCATGCTGTTCTGCCTAGGTGTGTTGTTAACACCTACTTTTGTATGAGGGTGTGCTTCTCTACACAGGGTGTTCTATTTCACCTTTTATATGAGGGTGTTGTTTTGACCTAGGTATTCTATTCCCCTAATTTACTTTTTAGGGTGTGTTGTTCTGTCTAGGGTGTATTGTTCCACCCATTTACTTATTAGGGAATTTTGCTCCACATAGGGTCTACCGTTCCATCCATTTACTTGTTAGAACATGATCTTCTTCCCAGGATGTGCTTTCTAAACCCACATTTGGTCAATGTCTAATGGTTTCTTGGCCCTACTTTAGATGTCTAGTCTATGTCATATATTCATGAACAATTTTTATTTGTGGTACTATGAAATGATTAATGGAAAGACACTTTATGAAGTTATGTAATTATTTAATGCCTCATTCTTTTGAAGTTCATCCTCTTGCTTTGTCCATTTGAACTTACGTACTTGTTCATATCCCCCTTTTTAATAGGAACCCACTTTTTATATCCTTTTATCTAAAAATGCCTAAACACGTTTGTCATGCACATACTCAATGTTTTACTAATCCATACTTTTGATATTATCATTTTCTATTCTTTTATCTAAAAATGCCTCAACATGTTTGTCATGAAGATATCTTTTTGGGAGTTTGGAGTTGAGGATAGCTTGGGATGGTCAGGTCATTCTATGCGATTAACCTTATGTGTACTTAGTCAAAATATTGTAGTTTATAATACCTCATTCTATGGTAATAATTTTTTCTATATGAATTCTCATTTAACTTCATAATATATATTTTTTCTCTACTTATTCATTATGTTTTTCTATAATATATACCATTTTGCAAATAATAAAATATCTCCTTTCCTCCTTTTTTTGGAATAGGATGGTGTTATATTTCTTGATTCAGTGAAGAGTAGATCCCCTATTGGGTCCCACTCTTTACAATCTAGTATCAAAGCCTAAGAGGTTGATGACTTGAATGTTTCAAGTTATCCTCTATTCTTTCTATGCATATTCCTTGACTGCGTAGTTAGGTGACCCTATAAAAGAAGTTGATGCACCTTTGTTGAATCCAGGATATACCAACTAGGATTTGATTCCTACATTAATTGGTTATCATCACCATTTCCCATACCAATTAAGGGGATGCAACCTGGTTCATGGATTCCCGATCCACCTCTACCCTCTGTGTGATTATGGGATACCTAGATAGTTCCCATAGGGCATATGGATATATAACTACCCAATGTGACCCGATGTTCAATTCCCATGCAGCCCCCCTAATCTTGTAAACCCTAAACTATTTTTGAGATAGTTGGGTGACCTAAGGACTTCTTGGTGTCCCATGTTGAGGTTATGTATTACTTGATAGGATTGAGTACATTTAAGGTGAAGTGTTACATGACATGTGAAGTAACCAATAGGGATCTAGTAGAAAATGACAACATGTTAATCTAATCTTAATTAATGTCACCTATCGTATCAGTTAGAGATTTTTTTTGTATACCCTTAAAGAAGCTAGGAGGTTTAGACTCTCCTGGCAGAATGATTATGGTGAAAAGAGATTGACTTGGTTCCCAGATTAATTTTGGTGCCATTTTTGGATTTCCATGGTAAAGTTTTCAATCATAAAACTTATTTTTTTTAATAAATTATCTTTATAAAAAGGAAGGCTTTCAAATTTTATCATTTTTTGAACAATGTCACAACCACAAGAAAGTTTGATTAGTCAAGAAACCATTTAGAGAAGAATCCCTTGATAAGGTTGATCAACCCTGAGACCCTAAGTCTAATTGTGATGTATAGAGTGCAAGAAAGAAGTTTTGTATGTCTATGACCTAGATGACCTACCTTGTCCCTATAGATGTTTGTCTAAGTTATAGATTAACCCTTTTAAGGGATGGGGTCTAGTGCGCTTTATTTGTTAGGAGTACAACATAACTTAATGACTATCTTGACTTAGGAATGGTGATACATGTCATTTTGCACACGAAAAACTAGGGTCTTAATCCTAGAGTTTAACCTTCCTAGTATAGAAAAGGTCAATCCACATACAACGTTTTTAAGATTGAAATCCCAACCCAAATCACTTTTTAACAAAGATTGTAGAAAATAAAAATCTAGTTGCTTATTGTTGATTATGCTAAAACAAGAAAATAAATATGTAAGGAAAGAAAACTATAGAATAATTTAAGGAAAGGGTTAGACTAAGAACAAGTAAAGATGATTATTCTAAGAACAATAAGGAAATAATTTATCTTAGAGAAAATTATCCTGGTGTCCATAGATCCTAGCCCAACGTCCTAACCAAGATCCTTCTTAGGATGCATATCCATGTGTATTTTGTTGGTTGTTCTGAGCCTTGGGTTCCATAGTCACATCCCCCAAGACTAACATTCGATAAAAATGATAGATCAAATCATTTAAATTGGTGATTATACAAACAAAAATCCATCTAATAAAGGGAATCATATAAAGCATCGATCTATTTCACAACATGGCCATGGGGCTAATCCCCATGCCTCAATATGTAAAATTACTCACGATTCATAATAGCAAAAAGGGAAATGGAGGAAGGAAGGAAGTAGGCCATAGAATAGATTACAAGAATCTCAAAGGATCATAGCTAGTGACAATTAAATGTCTATCTACCTTAGTTCCTTATTTCCAAAGAAGACCAAGAAATAAAGAATGACAATTGGAAATTTTAAGAACAAAACTAATTTTATTAAATAACTAGAAGATTACACATGCAAGAATTAAAGTGACAAGTTCTCAAATAAGAACAAGTGAAAAAAAGTTGGATCCCCTTCTTTGTGGAGTCCCCCCTCCTTTTATAGGGGAAGGAGGGGTGGAAACCCTAGGGGGGGAGGAAAAGGAGAGTGACAAATGTTGAAATTCACTATCTGTGTGCCACAATCTGATCATTTGGTAGTGTGAACTGGTCGGTTGAGTGGTGAGGTTACACGAATGATGAATGCATATTCGTCAGGAAATTCAATTATCATTTTGGGACAAATTCGACTCAATACATTCAATTTCATTTACTGAATATTTTGCAAAATTACTAAATTGGTCCAATTATCATGATTTTAACTAAAATTATGTTGATTTGATGCAGGTCTTGATAAAGCTGAACAATCAGCTGGGGCCCACTTTCACTCACCCTTGGTCCTGAGTGATTTCATCCATTCGGCCTCAAGACCATTTGAGCCCATTCGGTCTTAAGACCATTTGAGCCCATTCGGTCTTAAGACCGCTAGACCAACAGAGACCAATTGGAGGCACACTTCAAACCCATTTGGACGTCGCACAAATCTAGACCGTTTGGGCACCAAGGTCGCAAGACTGTTCAACCGCGAAGACCGTTTAGCCGCAAAGACCGTTTGGCCACAATACTCTCAGACTGATTGGAAAGGTCACGATCTTAGACCATTTGAATGACCGAGCAATGAAGACCATTTGTTGCATGCAAACCGAATGTATTATCAAACCGAATGAAGCTGCGAGACCATTTGAGGAATTTCGGTCTGCGAGACCGTTTGGGGAGTTGACTATGAAACAGTTTAGAAAAGATTAGTCAAGACCGTTTGCATGAAGACCGAATGAGCTGTGGGTGCGAGACCGTTTGCATGAAGACCGAATGAGATGTGGGTACGAGACCGTTTGAGATTCACATGAAGACCGAATGAAGTGCACCACATAGATCGTTTGGACAGCTGTTGCGAATGAAATTCAAACCGAATGGATCAGTTGGAATCACGTGCATGGGTGAGCAAATAACATGTAGATTGCATGGAGCAAACCGTTCGATAATTAAATGGTTTCCAAACCATTTGGTGCTGCCAATACAAGACCGAACAATGGAAATATGCAAGACCAAATGAACAAATCAAAGACCAAATGAAGGAAATTAGAAAACAATTTAAGCTGGCTACATGCAAACCGTTTGAGCTGATTGTACCAAACTGTTTGAAGCAGAAATATCTACAAGACCGTTTGGCCTGGAATCACACCAAAAATGTGAAGGCCAGATCTGTGCCTATAAATAGGACCAGTAGGGTCCCCATTTGAGGCATCAGTTCCGGGACGCCGAAAGACTGCCTGTACACAGGTCCGATCTAGATCCAATACCATCCACGCCAGTTTCATTCCACCTACTGCCCGTGTTGCAAGGAGACCGAGAAGAGAAGGAAGATGGAGCGAGCGAGGTTGTCCGGTCTGTCTTGGAATCTCCCATTCTGCATCCAGACCTGCTCTGACACGACGTAGAAGACCACATCATCTTCACTGAGCTATGACTACCTTCTGCACCAAGTTCATGGTGGATTTCTCTCTCTTTCTTATTCTTCTTGTCTCTCACATCATGAGCGAGTAGTTCCTTTTTGCTGGGGTGCGGGGACTAGCCCCGCTACCCATGCAATCATGTTCTTTTATTAAACTTTCCATGGCAATGTATAACTTTTCATTTCGTTATTAATCATTATGTTCGTAGTTAGATTAATTGCTTTCTTTCATCTATTTTCTTCCTATATTGTGAGAACTTCTATATGTAGGATTGAATGTCATTTAATAGGTTGACTCCCAAACTAGAAATAGAATGGGATTCCTTGAGGTCGTAAGTGTATGATCCATGAGGGGATGGACCATCTAGCCTTCGGTGATGCTTCTGTGTACCTAACACCTATATTGGGGGTTCACAACCTTAGTTGGAAGTTGATGTTTGCTCGTATGTTAATCGCCTGCTTGCTTATCGATTAATGCGGTTGAATCTCAAACTAGAAATAGAATGAGATTTCTTCAAGGTCGTAAGTGTATGATCTGCGAGGGGACGAGCCATCTAGCCTTCGGGGACACTTCTGTGTGCCTAACGCCTGTATAAGGGGGCCACAACCTTCGTTGGATTTCTGTATCTTCGAAGCCGTAAGTAAGTGATCCGATCAGTGACGAGACATCTGATGCCTAAGGTGATGCTTATGCAAACCTAACGCCTGTATGGGGGGTTTTGCAACAGCTCTATTTAGATAGTTATATCTTGCCTGGATGTTTGATGTTCAGACGTGTTTGCTTGAGTAGTGGAGGTGAAACTCGATACCGTCCCAGTGATTCCATATCATTTGATCTAAATCCAATTTTAATTCAGCCTTTACTTTCCTGCAATTAGTTTACTTAACCACAAACCAACCAATCATTCTAAATGTTAGTATTACTTGAGCTATATTCGAATGACAAAGATTCTTAAAAATGTTGTCCTTTGGGTTCGATCCTTAACTATACTGTGATAAGACTGGTCCGCTTTCGGGTGGTATTATTGCACATTGGTTTTGGTAAAAGCTTGAGGATTTCAACTCCGAGTGAGTTTGTTAGTGTGATAAAATCCCACGTCAAATTATGGCGCCATTGCTGGGGACAACAGAATCAGTTAGTCAAATCTAGTTCTTTAAGGCTAATCTAGTATTTTACTTTTTCTTTTTGAAACCATTGATCATCAACTTGAATTTCTCTCTACTCCATAAATCTTACTTCAAATCTTTTTATTTCAGGTACTTCAAGAAGGAATAGTGCATGCACCATTTGAACAGTCCCAGACTCACCACCAACTTTGATCCAGAGATTGATAGAACCTTCCACCGACAAAACAAAGAGAACCAAGCAAGAATGGCTCAAGAGGAAGAGATTGCCCGAAGGGTGGATCAAGCCATCAATGCACAGAGAGAGAGAGGCTCATGCAAGAAGCCAGAGCTGCAGTTCAAGAAAAATCCTAGCGGCATAAGATGCAGCACAAGCAGCTGAACTGCAAAACGATCTCAGAGAGTTCTCAATCCCAAAAGATGCAAACGTTCATCATCCAGTACAACCTCCATCCATCAATGCTGCCAATTTTGAGATTAGGGCACATTGGATCACCCTTCTTCAGAGTATCCCATTCTACGGTAAGCAAGGAGAAGATAGACAAGAACATCTTCTGAGATTCATCGATCTATGTGCCATGACAAAACAAAATGGAGTATCTGATGATGTTATTCGACTCCGTCTCTTCAAGTATTCCCTTGCTGATAGAGTCATAAGTTGGTACAATTCGTTGCAAAGTGAAATACCCATCACCACTTGGGAACAACTCCAAAATGTGTTTCTGGAAAAGTTCTACCCTCCATCTCTCACATATGAAATTAGAGGCCGAATAACAAATCTGTAATGACCCTATCTCCCGGTAACCCCCACTTAAGGGAGGCCAAGAGATTAGAGTCGTTATCTAATAACCTAGATCAAAGGTTCGACAATTAATCAATAACAATTATCAAATTTTACCAACTAAACTGAAAATTGGTACAAAATAAAACTTTGCTTACCTTTTGAAAACTTTGGAAAACTATCTATCCACAACTTGAATTGTTCTATCTAACCCTCCTTGTACTTTACTTCTTATTTTCACGATGTATCACTTTACTATTTGTGCTTTTCAAACTTGTACCTAAAATGCTGACAAATAAAACGTCGGTCAGCATATCAAAATATATTGGTATGTTGGGACAACCAAAAGTTTTCACATATGGATAACAATCTAATTATCACAATCAAGTTAATTAACAAGCCAATTTACGCTTTTCAGTATGACATTCTCCACCACTTTTGCCCTAACCCTGGCATACCCACCTTAGGGTTTCTTTTGCCAATGACTTAAGGCCACCTTCTCAATCCCGAGATTGGTACCTGGGGTTACCCTTCATAGTTCCTGTTAGTCATTCAATATCATAGGCCACCTTCTCATTCCCGAGCTTGGTGCATGGGGTCACCACTCATGGTGCCCATTGGTCTACCCATCTGGGCCTGACCTTTGGCATCATCCATCAGGGTGGCATGTAGGTGCGAGAATACATACTTCTATTATTAATGTGATAATCATAATAACTTTATGATTTGCAAGTATGAACATCCAAACTGATCATTTGCATTCAATGCGATTAACCATCCAGAAAATCCTCAGGAAAATAAGGCGGCTATTCATAATTAACCACATACCTGTACATGTAGATTTGAGATAGAAAAGTACAATCAACCAAGACATCCAATCAAGCAAGTACAATATTCTTGAAATTACATCCAATTCCTTTTTATCAAAATCTATCCAAACCATCTTGGTACTTATGGTTTCTATTCCTTTTCAGGATTTTTACCTCTTTTTAGGGTTTACTTTGCAATTAGGGTTTTATTTCATCTTACTCTTTTAAACCCTGATTTTCTGATCTATCCTTCACAAAAGATGATTAAGGATATCCTTTAACACATTTAATCTTAATTTTGGATTAAAGCACTGTTAATCATCAATTAAGTCCATTAAGCCTCTTTTACATTAAAGCTATCATTTTTATCCTTTTTAATCTATTAAAAAGTCATTATGCTCGTTTATCATCAATTCATAGTTCATTATGCTCAAATTCACATATGAACGCTATTTATCATTAATTCTACCTTTTATCCACAAGGAAACCCTAATTTCCACATTAAGGGTATTTAACCACAATTAGGAACTTTAATGCTCAAAATAGCTTAAAATTGTCATCCCTTAACTTTATTCCCAATTTTGAATAATTAATGTCATTAAGAGTAGCATTTACCAATATTATGGTTTCACGGCCCTTTAAAGCACATTCACGCACATGAAACTCCAACTAAACCAATTATGTGCAAATTTCATCCTCTTTGTTTTTAGTGTTCCTTCTCATGATTAACAGGCTAATACCAACTTTAATCATCCATTAAACCCTTCTAAATATATTATTCATCTCAAAATAGGGTTCTTTAAACATTAATACTTTAAAGTTGATATCTTCCATTACTTTTCGAATTCCAAGAGGAATCGGGATTCAATTATATTTTTATTGGATTCCCCTCATTTTTCTGAGCAACTTTCATATTTTATGCGTGCTAATCTGAGCTATGAGTAATTAACTATGAATTTTACAAAAATGACTTACTTTAGGCCAATGGGGGACCGCCACATAGGCGTCTTCCATGCAACGTCGTAGCCGCTTTGGGAAACATAACCAATTTACCATTGTACCCCCGCATCACCTATTGTTTTCTACACACCCCGGAGGGTAGAACCATCCAAAGCCCATGTCTTCTTCTTCCTTGCGCGACCCAACGCTGTGGCCAACTGTGGTGGCTCGTGGAGGTGCTTCCTCCTGTCCCCAAGGCCCGAGGCCCACTGGTGACTTTCGCCCTGCCACTGTCGCCCTCAGTCATGGTCGTGCAGGTCCCAAGGAGCGACCATGAGGGCGGGGATCGGGCTGGTCAGGTCTTCCACCTGCAGCCATGGTGCAGCCCTCCAGCCAATGTAGTTGCTTAAGCGAGAGTCCATGGATGATGTTCGATCAACATCGGATGTGGTGGGATCATCAGGCCACCCTCCAGACCTCTTGATGGCCCTCTGTTCACTCGAGGGCTACTCTACCCTCATGATTAGGGTTTGGGGAAAGAAGAAGAAGGAGGAGGGAGAAAGAAGAGAAGGTTATGTGGGATCCTCATGAACTCGACCCTGGGCTCTACCCCTTTATATAGTGGTGGAAAACGAAGCCCTAGGTCGACTATCCACGAGATCTAAGTCTCTCTTCTACTAGGAAAGTATATTCCTTCAGGAATAAGGAATCTTCTCCCTCTTTCTTATCTCCTTAAAATTCCTTTGATATTCTTTATCCTTGAGATATTAGAATTTTGAAAATCTCTTCTTTTATCTTCTTAGTACTTGCCTTTTATTCTAATGGCACAAAATTCTATTTTTATTTCCTAGAAAATACTTCCTTTTTAGCAATACCACATAATTCATTAATAATGCATCACATTATCCTCTTATTTTGCAATTTTGGTATTTTCTCTTTCTTCTTTCATCATTGGGGCTCCTTGGACCCCAAGAAACTCTAATATTTCGAAATTCCTTTATAAGGATACTTATTATCCATCTAGATGCATCTATATGCATTATTTCTCATTATCATGTTTATTTCTTATTAAAATATCTCTGTTTGAGGATTTCTCTTTATTTCTCTTTTGTTTTCCTCATTGGTATTCCTTTTAACATTAGGAATCCTTGGGATACGAAATTCCACCAAGGATAACTCAATTATACTTCGTTCCACTTATTTTCCACATTTTACCATTGTTTTCAATTTCTTTCTTAATAAAGAAATACTTAATTGACCTTTTCTTTTCGTATTGCATTATCTTTGCAACTTTGGACTCCTTGGGACCCAAGGAACCCATGTGGCACGAAATACACCTTTGGATTAAGTTCTTTTGCTGTCTATAGGTTTCCACCCCTTTCTTTTCTCAAAAACTCAATTATTCATTTACTAATTGAATTTCCTTGTTATTGGGCCCAATAGCCAATAAAGCCCACAACACAATCATCAAGGCTATTGTAAAGGAAATCCATTTATTCAAAACAAATTATATCATTATTTGTTCCAATATCTTTAATGTGAGAAATTACATTTCTCACCAAAGGAATCCAAAAAATTGGGGTTGTAACATCCTTCCCCTCTTATAAGAATTTTGTCCTAAAAAATCCATCAAGCAAGCAAACAAACATGATAAGCCTTTCTTATGTCCATCAAGGCTCCCATGTGGCTTCACCCTTTCCATGGTGCTTCCCAAGAACCTTCATCATCTCATATTCTTCCATTTGAGTTCTTTCTCACCTTGGTATATCATACCCTCATAGGTGACTCAGGACATTCCAGCCTCTCAAAAGCTGAATAGGTTCAGGGCTCAGCACATGGCTTGGGTACCTCACATCATGCTCTAGATCAGACTCATGGAACACATTATACATCATTTTATCCTGAGGGGCCAGGCTAAACACAACCATCTCCACCAATCCATCTCAAATGGACTCATATATCAGGGACTCAGCTTTCTCAGCTGTAGCTTTGAGGGGTTGGATTTTCACATCACATATTCTCCCACAGTGAACTGCATGTCAGTCTGCTTTGCATCAGCTCGTGCCTCATGTCACCACTGGGCTCTCTCTCTCATCCATTGCACGATCAAAGCAACTTCACCTGCACATACTATGGTTCTTTTCTGACCTTCACGAGGCCTCCTTCACCAACATCATCTTAATGAAGTGGTGACTGACACAACCTCCTTATAGAACTTCTTTACATCATGATACTAGCTATGGTGGTTATCATCACATCTCTTATTAGGGAAGAATTGTCTCATGTATCACCCTGAGTGAGCACACATGCTCTCATCAGACTCTCTAGCCTGGATCCTTTAGTTAGGGGTGATAAACTGCACTAGCATTGAGTTCTTCATGTATCTACTTCCACCTTATGGAAGTGAACTTTTAGGTTATACTCAAGAACTTTTGAACTCGCATCACGGTGTAGTTGAACCATCTCTCTCTCAAATGTAGTTCAACCGGAATCTGTTCCTTGACAATACTCTTTATTTCTCTTGTCATCTAGGTAAGGCGATCTACCATAACCCACATCATATCTTGACCTTCCTTGGTCAAGGGGAGACTTACCACAACATCCATAGTGATGAACTCCCATTCCCACTCGGGGACTCTTTATACTTTATATCCATGCACTGGGTTACTAGTGTTCGTCCTTCACCTCCTGGCTTGCATGGCTACATGTTACATGCAACTTCGTCTTTGGTATCCAAAGTACTACTGTCACTTACTATCTTCATAGTACCACGGTGTATGATGAACTTAAATCAAGATCTCCTATATGTCATGATTCTTCAAGGTGGATTTGTCAGAAACCCCAAACCACTCTAATCAGGGTTTCATCACCTTCCTTTCCAATGAAGTGTATCTGAGGTTCTACAACCATCCTTCTACCACATCAAGGACTAGGTCGGATAACCAAACATCCATTAACTTGATCAATAGATTTCGTTAGCCCAAACCTATCTCTTTTATTCAAACATAGGTTAACCTAACAACCTCTTCTAGTCTCTAGTTAAACTAGGTAGCTGTAAGTCAACCAGAGCATCTATTACCACTTCATATCCTTAGGTGTTAGGTAAAGATGAAGACATAGACCTCCAAGTGTTCTACTTATCATCTCATCTCAAACTCTAAGTTTGTCTTCAACAAGAATCTCTGAGCTCATCCTCATGGTGATCAAACTCAACCAGGTATAACTTGCAAGTTCCACATAGCTTCTGTTGAAAACATCCTTATCTCTCTTACTGTTTGTTAACCATCCATGTATTGTTTACTCTACCAGGGTATGTTATCATCTTTGTCCTCATACCTTGTAGCAACGTTCCAACTCACATCATCTTTATCCTTGGTGTATGGCATGCGTACTGTCCTATCTCTCACTCCCAAAACAAGAGGAAATAAGCATTTGGCTGCAGTACAAATACATAGTTCTTCCTGTTCCAAGAATAGAGATGGTACATACCACCTTGCCAATACACCTTTAAATCTAAGTTGAAACGTGCCACATATGTCTCTATATCACAAGCATCATGATATCAAAATTACTTCCATGGAAAACTGGTCTCGAACTTACTTGGTCCAAGCACGATCCTAAGCCATCTCCTCTAGGTCTTTAGGGTGCCGACACTTTTGGGGTCATCCCTCTTCCCTCATGCATCCAAAGAGTGCCCTACTCATTTGCCCTTTGGGTCCCATGAGTTCATGGAGGTGATCAATCTCCTAACCCATGGCCCTCAGACAATGATAGTTGTACCTCCCGACCCTATGGTCATATGCAAATAGGGAATTAGGCAACTCCTACTTCCATCGGTCTTATCCCCACCTGACCCTAGGATAGACTTAGGATTCTATGATAGTACATGTTCAACTTAGAACCTTACCCAAGCCTTCATCATCTCTTCCTGCATTCATGACCAATTTTCACCCTTTCATAGGGGTCTTGGCAATCTTCCTACCTCGGTCAGGCCCCATACTGGTTATCTCCATGGTAACACATCCACATGTGCTTAGAGATGGTTATCTATGGGTCTACAGGTTCCTTCTCATACCATGTACTTTTCACTTAGCTTCTCAAGATCATATGAAACCTCTTTAGGTTACCTTAAAACCAACAAAACTGGTATACACCCTACAAAAGGGTCCCTCTCCCAGGATGGGAGGAAACTACACCTCTTGACAACAAGGTTGTGACCGTCCTTATGTTAGGGTCATTATTCCCATGAGCATGCCTATCCTAGCAGCTACTAAGGCACAAGCAGACCACCTATTAAACCATGCTAGGTCATACTTGTCCTCTTTCCTCAACATTAGATCAACTTAGTTGTGAGGGGTTCATCAAACATACCCTTAACTTAAGGGGTTTCCTTTATCTCTACACATGAAGAGTATCATGCTCGAAACTATAGAGACTCAAATCTCATCATGAGCATCACGTACATTGCTTCCCCTCTTAGGCCTAGGAACCCTAGGTTCACCTTCGGGTGTCCAACTACATGCTCAATCTCTTAACCATGAATCAAGCATGTCCAAGGTATTTCATGTATTCCCATGATCCTTTTATATGAGAAACACCTCAGAGTTGAATCCTCCTCAAGGATAACAAACTAGATATAATGCCTCACAACTAGTTACTTAAACCTCCTCAGGGTATAAGGAACTCTTTGTCTCTTCTTAGTAGGTAACCACTTATACCATAGGGACATAGGTACCAGAAGCAGCATCCTCTCTCTAGGGTTCGGTTCCTCTAAAGGCAACCAAGACATCATCAGCCTCCAAGGATCAAGCATAAGGCAACCACTATCATCCACTTAGGTCACATCATCCTAAACTCCCCATTGTTCCTCAAATTTTGGGGTTTTAGGTTTCCATCCTCTGTGCTGGGGTCCTTCTTTCTCTCCACCTCCATCCATACTACTATAGGTCCTCTCTCCATGAAGGATCAAGCTCACATGCATACCTCTATGCGGGTGAAGCCTATGCTCAAACTTATGTTTGCTCATGATTATTCATAGCCCCTTATGCTTATCTCATAAGCCATCCATCATGTCCTTCAGGTCACGGTTTTAACTTGCTGTTCATACTACTGATGTACTCTAAGTGCAAGCTATATCCTACTTGAAACAACCCATAAGGTTTCTATAGGTTCTTCTCTAACATCCTCCATGAAGGAGCTATCCTTCGCTCAAACATGCACAACCCTTTCCAGGGTTGGGTTGCCAAAGGTACTAGGTTATCCAACCTCTCATGGCTCATATGGCATCCCAAGGCATGTCCACCCCCAAACCTGGTGTAACTCATCATGTCATCTATCTCTAGCCAACACTTAGGGTTAGGGTTAACATCATCCTCAAAGGATGTGCCAGGTCTCTACCTGTAATGGAGGTCTCTACCTCCAAGACTAACTTACTCCACTCCTCCTCCTGACAAGGAGGTCTATCCTCGGGTCTCTCCTGAGGGCAATGACAACTCATGTCATACGACCTAAGCATGTATCTAGTCCTTTACGCTTACTCTATTAAGCTTATGTCCATGACATCTTACTTACATGCTTTTTATTAATTTGGTGGAGGATTCCTTAATCCTTATCAACCTTACCCATACCTCAAGAGGGTGAGGAGAAGAGAGGAAACCCTAATCCTTAAGGTCCTTAACAGAATTTGAGTTGAGAAGGGATGAATAAGATGAGAGAGTCCTAAAGGGATCTTATTTTGAATCATACCCTAAGACTTTTGCCAGACAGTCACACGGATCCGGGAGTCCTCATATTCCGACTAGCGGTGCGGAGGAAAATATTGCCAGATCCCAGTCATGATCCTTTTCTAGACACCTCTATCTTGCATATAATCCTCTAATAACTCCCTTGGTTTCTACGAAGTTTGTAAAATTTAATAATTATTAAAGACTAAGTGAGGAACCTTCACTCTGATATCAATTGTAATGACCCCATCTCATGGTAACCCCCACTTAAGGGAGACCAAGAGATTAGAGTTGTTATCTAATAACCCAGATCAAAGGTTTGACGATTAATCAATAACAATTATCAAATTTTACCAACTAAACTGAAAACTGGTACAAAATAAAACTTTGCTTACCTTTTGAAAACTTTGGAAAACTATCTATCCACAACTTGAATTGTTCTATCTAACCCTCCTTGTACTTTACTTCTTATTTTCACGATGTATTACTTTACTGTTCGTGCTTTTCAAACTTGTACCTAAAATGCCGACAAACAAAATTTCGGTCAGCATATCGAAATATATTGGTATGTGGGGACAACCAAAAGTTTGCACATATGGATCACAATCTTTTTTTTTTGAGAGAAAAAGGATAGATTCATTACTTGTTACCATACGACATCTAAAATTGGGGAGAATGATACAAACAGAACATACAAACATCACGTTCAGTAACCCTAGGGCACTACAACTCATATTGGAATGAGAGAGAGACATTTCTGCATTGATTCTTCTTCCTTGAGGCTGTCTTAAGCAACTTTTCCTAAAGAATTCCTTCAACTTGAGTGTAAAGTAGTGGTAGAGGGGATGGAACAAGATGGTATTATACTCATATATCAACTCAAATGAAGCCATACAACTGAGTAATGATATCAATCCAGAACAAAGATGAGATAGCCGTACTAAGGTTGAATTACCGGGGGAAACCCCAGAAAAACCACCGCCTTCACAGAGGAAGGAGTAACAATCCTTATTCAAAGGAAGAAACAACGCTGATATATGACAGAACAAGGCAGATAGCCTTCAAAAAACTAGCACCCAAGCGAGAAACCTACAAGGCAGAAATAGAGGAGGGAAACCCGCCTCCTCCAGAACCCCTACGAGGACACCCCCACCAGCCACCCGCCTCAGCCTCAAGGTAGATCTGAGCAAGACTCTTCCAGGAGAAGAGCACCACCACCTCCTACAAGCAACACACCGAAGAGAAGACCCAATCACAACCAGGTCGCACGGACGCCGCCCAGGGGGAGAGATGAGGAGCTCAGAGAGGCACCTACAAAATGAAACCGGAAGAAGAGGCAAGTCGATGAGGAGGCCTAGGGGGAGAAGGTAACAATCTAATTATCACAATCATGTTAATTAACAAGCCAATTTATGCTTTTCAGTATGACATTCTCCACCGCTTTTGCCCTAACCCTGGCATACCCACCTTAGGGTTTCTTTTGCTAATGACTTAAGGCCACCTTCTCAATCCCGAGCTTGGTGCCTGGGGTCACCCTTCATAGTTCCCGTTAGTAATTCAATATCATAGGCCACCTTCTCATTCCCGAGCTTGGTGCTTGGGGTCACCACTCATGGTTCCCATTGGTCTACCCATCTGGGCCTGACCTTTTGCATCATCCATCAGGGTGGCATGTAGGTGCGAGAATACATACTTCGATTATTAATGTGATAACCATCTGGAAAATCCTCGGGAAACTAAGGTGGTTATTCATAATTAACCACATACCTGTACATGTAGATTTGAGACAGAAAAGTCCAATCAACCAAGACATCCAATCAAGCAAGTACAAGATTCCTGAAATTACATCCAATTCTTTTTTATCAAAATCTATCCAAACCATCTTGCTACTTATGGTTTCTATTCCTTTTTAGGATTTTTACCTCTTTTTAGGGTTTACTTTGCAATTAGGGTTTTATTTCATCTTACTCTTTTAAACCCTAATTTTCTCATCTATTCTTCACAAAAGATGATTAAGGTTATCCTTTAACACATTTAATCTTAATTAAGGATTAAAGCACAATTAACCATCAATTAAGTCCATTAAGCCTCTTTTACATTAAAGCTATCATTTTTATCCTTTTTAATCTATGACAAATTCATTATGCTCGTTTATCATCAATTCGTAGTTCATTATGCTCAAATTCACATATGAATGTTATTTATCATTAATTCTACCTTTTATCCATTAGGAAACCCTAATTTCCACATTAAGGGTATTTAACCACAATCAGGAACTTTAATGCTCGAAATAGCTTAAAATCATCATCCCTTAACTTTATTCACAATTTTGAATAATTAATGTCATTAAGAGTAGCATTTACCAATATTACGGTTTCATGACCCTTTAAAGCACATTCATGCACATGAAACTCCAATTAAACCAATTATGTGCAAATTTCATCCTTTTTGTTTTTAATGTTCCTTTTCATGGTTAATAGGCTAAACCAACTTTAATCATCCATTAAACCCTTCTAAATATATTATTCATCTCAAAATAGGGTTCTTTAAACATTAATACATTAAAGTTGATATCTTCCATTACTTTTCGAATTGCAAGAGGAATCAGGCTTCATCTATATTTTTAATGGATTCCCCTCATTTTTATGAGCACCTTTCATATTTTATGCGTGCTAATTCGAGCTACGAATAATTAACTATGAATTTTACAAAAATGACTTACTTTAGGCCAATGGGGGACTGCCACGTAGGCGTCTTCCATGCAACGTCGTAGCCGCTGTGGGAAACATAACCAATTTACCATTTTACCCCCGCATCAGTTGTTTTTTTCTTCACACCCCGAAGGGTAGAACCGTCCAAAGCCCACGTCTTCTTCTTCCTTGCGTGACCCAGCGCTGCGACCAACTATGGCGGCTCGTGGAGGTGCCTCCTCCTGTCCCTAAGGCCCGAGGCCCACTGGCGACTTACGCCCTACCTCCGTCGTCCTCAGTCGTGGCTGTGGAGGTCCCAAGGGGCGACCATGGCGACGGGGATCGGGCTGGTCATGTCTGCCACCTACAGCCGTGGTGCAACCCTCCAGCCAACATAGCTAATTAAGCGAGAGTCCAGGGAGGACGTTCGATCAACCTCAGATGTGGTGGGATCATCAGGCCACCCTCGAGACCTCTTCATGGCCCTCCGTTCACTCCAGGGTTTCTCTACCCTCACGATTAGGGTTTGGGGAAAGAAGAAGAAGGGGGAGGGATAAAGAAGAAAAGTTTATGTGGGATCCTCCTGAACTCAACCCTGGGCTCTACCCCTTTGTATAGGGGTGTAAAATGAAGCCCTAGGTCGGATATCTATGAGATCTAAGTCTCTCTCCTACTAGGAAAGTATATTCCTTCATGAATAAGCAATCTTCTCTCCCTTGCTTATCTCCTTAAAATTCCTTTGATATTCTTTATCCTTGAGATATTAGAATTTCGAAAATCTCTTCTTTTATCTTCTTAGTACTTGCCCTTTATTCTAATGGCACGAAATTCTATTTTTATTTACTAGAAAATACTTCCTTTTTAGCAATACCACATAATTCATTAATAATGCATCAAATTATCCTCTTATTTTGCAATTTTGGTATTTTCTCTTTCTTCTTTCATCATTGGGGATCCTTGGACCCCAAGAAACTCTAATATTTCGAAATTCCTTTATAATGATACTTATTATCCGTCTAGATGCATCTATATGCATTATTTCTCATTATCATGTTTATTTCTTATTAAAATATCTCTTTTTGAGGATTTCTCTTTATTTCTCTTTTATTTTCCTCATTGGTATTCCTTTTAACATTAGGAATCCTTGGGATCGAAATTCCACCAAGGATAACTCAATTATACTTCTTTCCACTTATTTTCCACATTTTACCTTTGTTTTCAATTTCTTTCTAAATAAAGAAATACTTAATTGATCTTTTCTTTTCTTATTGCATTATCTTTGCAAATTTGGACTCCTTGGGACCCAAGGAACCCATGTGGCACGAAATCCACCTTTGGATTAAGTTCTTTTTCCTTCTAGAGGTTTCCACACCTTTCTTTTTTGAAAAACTCAATTATTCATTTATTAATTGAATTTCCTTGTTATTGGGCTCAATAGCTAATAAAGCCCGCAACACAATCATCAAGGCTATTGTAAAGGAAATCCATTTATTTAAAACAAATTATATCATTATTTGTTCCAATATCTTTAATGTGAGAAATTACATTTCTCACCAAAGGAACCCAAAAAATTGGGGTTGTAACAAAATTTCACTCAAGTCCCTGGAGAAACCCTTCTTGAAGCTTGGTACAGATACAAAGAGCTTCTACGCAAATGTCCACACCATGGAATTCCGAAGAATCAAATCATCGAAATTTTCTATAGGGGCATGGACGAAGATATCAAGAGATTCTTAGATTCCTCATCTGGAGGAAACTTCATGCGTCAAAGTTATGATAGTGCCTAGAGGGTTGTAACCCTTAGAGCTGAAAATCAAGCTAATTGGGGTAGATCAATAGGTAAAGGAGTCTTAAAAGTAGCTATGGATGAATCTACTCCTGAGTACAAGTCTATCGTTCAAACCTTGAAACTCTTACTTGCCAAGAAAGACCATATTGAATCATCTCTTGCTGCTATTGGAAGAGGACGTTCACCCACTCGACAACAAGAATAGATCAAGTCAGCTTCATTGTTTTGTGAAGCATGTAAAAGTACTGATCATTCCACATTAGCATGTAATGTTCTTTACGATGTTTTTCTAAGCAACGTATGTGGATAAGGAGATAATGGTGAAATGGAAAATCTTAATGCTATTAATACCATCCCTAATCAAAGTTACTACAATCTGAATCAGAATAGGAATAATATAGGATTTCAATATGGAAACCCCTCTAGAGCAGTAAACTCACATCAATTTGGTTCGAACAATCAGCCACGAGGCCCACCAGGATTCCAGTACAATCAACAACAGAATTTTGGAAATCTCAAGGGAAACTTTCAGAATAGGAACTTCAATAATTATCAAAAAAATTCCTAGTACCAGAGTCTTAACCTAGTTCCTTATCATCAACAAGGACAACAAGCAAGTCTCGTATCACCTGATGACAAGTTAACATCCATTGAAAAGATGTTGCAAACTCAAAAAATTATGATAGCTAACCAACAAGCCCAGCAGAAGGCTATTGAATCTCAACTAGCTCAACTCGCAGCTAGCATAAAGCCACCTACTGGAGTTTTTGCTGGCCAACCTGAGAATAATCCTAAGCATCCTGAACAATTGAAGGCAGTCACCACCATATCGGGAAAAGACTATTCTAATCCTTCTATCAAGACACATGTGGTTGTTATAGATGAAGATGAACCTGTGATTGTCCAAGACACAACAACACCGGAGTCTCAAATGAAAGAACCAGTAATTGCTAATAAGACAGACAAGAAAAGTCTTGAGAAACCAATTGATGAAGAAATTGAAACACCAGAACCTGATATCCCTGTTTACAAGCCTCATATTCCTTTCCTTGCTCATTTAAGGAAAACCAAGCTTGATACTCAATTCAATAAGTTTAAAGAAGCTATGAATAAACTTCATGTTGATATACCCTTTTTGGATGCGTTGGACGAGATACCAGCTTAGACAAAGTACTTAAAGTATCTCCTCACCAGGAAATATATAACTGAAGAATATGAGATTGTAAAGTTAGCTAAAACCACTTCTGATATCATCTAGAGTAAGATGCCAAAGAAACAGAAAGATCCAGGATCTTTTGGTATTTTCTGTCATATCAGTGATTCTTCATGCAAGAAAGGACTAGCAGATCTTAGTGCTAGCATCTCCATCATGCCACTCAACCTTTGCAAAAGGCTAGGGTTTGCTGAACTTCTTCCAACCCGAATGACCATACAACTCACAGACAATTCGATAAAATACCTGTTAGGAATTATTGAGGATGTACATGTCAAGGTAGGAAAATATTCTTATGTTTTGTGTGACTTTGTCATTCATGACATAAAAGAAGACACCAGATATCCTCTCATCTTTGGACGTCCGTTCCTTGCCACTGCAAGAGTTCCGATTGATGTTGAAGCAGGGACTTTGCTTCTCAGACTTGGTAAAGAAACTCTCGAATTCAAGGTTTTTGAAAGCATGAGAAGACCAAGTATGCAAGAAGAAGTTTATCTGATTGACTGCATTGAACAAATATCACTCCTCACACAAGAGGGATTTGAAAAAGGTCATCCTTTAGAAGTGACTCTAACAAACCCCTCTACTGATAATTCCATAAGTGAATGAGTTTAAGAGCGTGTTCTTGACCTTGACACTACCGATGAAGATCCCGAAGCTATGTTTGAAGGACTCAAGGTTGTGGAAGCTACTAAGAAACATGCAAAAAACCAGAGACCCCCGAAATGAAGCCCCTGCCTGAGGGACTGAAGTATGTGTTTTTGGATGATCTCAAGGTTTGTCCTGTAATAATAAATTCTGATCTTACAACCGAACAAGAAGATAAACTCCTCAAAGAATTGAAGGAGAGGAAGAAAGTGATTGGCTACAAAATGACTGAACTAACTGGGGTTAGTCAAGCTATGTGTATGCACATGATCCGTATGATGGAAGATCACATGCCAACTATTAAGCGTCAATGGAAATTGAATCCAAATATGAAAGAAGTAGTCTTTCGCGAGGTCATTAAACTGCTCACAATTGGAATAATCTATCTGATATCAGACTCGGCATGGGTGAGCCTAGTGCATGTAGTCCCGAAGAAAGGTGGAACAACTGTTATACGAAATGAAAACAATGATCTCATCCCCACTCGAATAGTCACAAGATGGAGGATGTGCATAGATTATAGGAAGTTAAACAAGGAAACTCAAAAAGATCATTTTTCAATGCCCTTTCTTGATCAAGTATTAGAGCGGCTGGCTCATCAAGAATACTTCTGCTATCTCGATGGTTACTTTGGATTCTACCAAATACCTATACATCCAAATGACCAGGAGAAAACCACTTTCACCTGCCCCTTCAGAACATATGCTTTTAGGAGAATGTCGTTCGACCTCTGCAATGCACCCGCAACTTTCCAGCGTTGCATGGCTGCCATATTCGCTGGTCTTACTGAAACAATTATGGAAGTTTTCATGGACAATTTTTCTATATACGGAGATTCATTCGATTCATGTCTAAAACACCTCTCCCTGGTCATCAAACGATGTGAAGAAGCTCATCTTGTGCTCAACTGGGAGAAGTGTCATTTATGGTAAAGGAAGGAATTGTCCTCGGGCATAGGGTCAGCAATAGAGGAATTGAAGTAGATAAAGCCACGATTGAAGTGATTTCCAAGCTCTCTGTCCCTATCAATGTAAAGGAAGTTTGAGAATTCCTTGGTCACGCAGGTTTCTATAGACGGTTTATAAAGGATTTCTCAAAGATAACCAAGCTGATGACAAATTTGTTACTAAAGGATGCTGAATTCAATTTTGACGGAGAATGTGTTACAAGTTTCAACACACTGAAGCATGCCCTTACAACCACAGCCATCATTAGAACCCCCGACTGGGACCACCCTTTTGAAATCATGCGTGATGCAAGCGATTATGCTGTAGGTTCTATCTTGGGACAATGTATAGAAAATAAACATTATGTGATCTATTATGAATCAAAGACCCTCGATGAAACTCAGAGGAATTATGCTACTATTGAGAAAGAACTTCTGGCAGTCATGTATGCCTTTGACAAGTTCAGATTCTACCTAACTGGTTCAAAGGACATTGTCTACACTGATCACACTGCCATTCATTACCTTCTGGTAAAGAAAGATGCAAAACCCAGGCTAATTAGATGGATTCTCCTACTGCAAGAATTTGATTTAGAGATAAGAGATAAAAAGGGTACAGAGAATGTGGTAGCAGACCACCTCAGTCGCATCCACACTCTGGATACAGAGAAGATCCCGATTAATGATTCCCTTCTAGATGACCAACTAATGAAGGTCTCAGAAGCCACACCGTGGTACTCAAATTATGTGAACTACCTCAGTGCTGGAGTTATTCACCCCCAATGCATCGGGAATGTGCTGAAGAAATTTATGCATGATGTGAAGCAATATCACTGGGATGAGCCATATCTCTTTAAGCTATGTGTAGATGGTCTTTACAAGAACTGAGAAAGAAGCTAAATCTATTTTAGAGAACTGTCACTCTGGCCCAGTCGGAGGCCATATGAGTTCGAAGAAAACTGCTATAAAAGTTTTGCAATGTGGGTTCTTTTGGCCAACCATATCCAAAGATTCCCATGGCTTTATTCTATCATGTGACAAATGTCAAAGATCTGGCAATATAACAAAGAGAGATGAGATGCCACTGAATATGTGGCAGGAAGTAGAGATATTCGATGTTTGGGGGGTGGACTACATGGGTCCATTCCCATCTTATCATGGATTTTCTTACATCCTAGTGGCGGTAGACTATGTCTCAAAATGGGTTGAAGCCATACCAACCGTCACTAGTGATTCCAAACCCATCATCAAATTATTGAAAGATATTATCTTCCCCTGTTTTGGAGTACCACGAACTGTGATATCTGACGGAGGGTCACATTTTCTAGAAAGAAGCTTTGAAGCGTTAGTGAGAAAGTATGGTGTAACGCACAAGGTAGCCTCACCCTACCATCCACACACTAGTGGATAGGTAGAGGTTTCTAACCGTCAACTCAAGGCTATTCTGGAAAAAACTATAGGCCGTAATCGAAAAGATTGGTCTGTGAAAATCAACGACGCATTATGGGCCTACCGAACTGCTTATAAAATTCCCCTCGGGACTACACCTTTTCGATTAATATATGGAAAGGCATGCCACCTTCTAGTTAAACTGGAACACAAGGCATGGTGGGCAATAAAACAACTGAATTTTGATATGAAAGAAGCAGGCCAAGCCAGGATTCCACAACTCTAAGAGATGGATGAACTCAGGATGACAACTTATGAGAATGCACGAATCTACAAAGAACACATCAAACTTTGGCATGATGGCCATTTGTAAAGAAAAGACATACAAGTGGGAGACCAAGTTCTGCTATTCAACTCAAGGTTGAAGTTATTCCTAGGGAAACTCCTCTCTCCCTGGTTTGGACCGTACATTGTCAAAAGCATCTCCCCACATGGTGCTTTCTCTTTATGGAGCGAAAAGTCGGGTGAATTCGTGGCAAATGGTCAAAGTTTGAAAAGATATTTCACCACAACCAACATAAGCACCAAAGCAACAATAGATCTTTCCAATCCAAAGGAACCACCGTGAAGTTAAAGATATCCATCGAGCCATCGATGCAAAATAAAGGCGCTTGTCGGGAGGAAACTCGATAAATAAAATTCGTTTTAAACTTTGAATTAGAAATTTTAATCAATTCTATTTTTAAATTTTAGATAATTTTACACTAAATAAAAATTGCATCGCGAGATCCTACTTTTTGTTTTGAATGATCTTTTTGTTTGAGATTTTCAGATGAAGGAAACACGCTGATTGGAACGCAACCACATCCAGTGGTCCAAATGGCATGAACTTTCCCCTCCATCTCGGATGTAGAGTTTTCTCAGGATGAACAAATTTCTAAGTTCGGGGTGGAGGGTGGGTGGTACGTATCTTACTTTCCACCTTCACCCATCTAAATCAAACTTAAGATTTCATCGTCACATTTTTGACCTAAATTTTCAAAATTCAAAATTTTAAAGTTTTCAAAAGAAATTTGAACAAATGTTTGATGAAATTTTGACATGTTTTCAATTTCTATGCCTTTTTCACTATACCTTCCTTATTCGAAGCATATCCTCAAAAGGACCTTCTTCTGAAAATTAGCCTTTTGATTGAAATCATATTATGAAGCTTATGAATCCTAGCAACATGATCTTTATGCAAAAAAAGGCAAGTGTCTGTCAAACGGATAGGGATCAAACATGTCGTGCTTCCTAACTGACTAGTGGAACAATAACATGGAATCTCCACCGAATCCTCATCAAGTCATTATCTGAGCAGAGTATGATAAAGAGAATGACCCGATGCACGGAATTGTAAATCAAGTTCCATTTTGATCTGAACTCTCTTCTACACTTCTTCTATCATCTTCGTACCCCTCCATCCATAAAAAAGAAACAAAAAGAGCCAATATAGTGCCAAACCCTAAGTTTGGGGTGGCATGCCACTTCCCTCTATATCCGCTTCTTCCATACCCCTCGCAAATTAATAGGGGCATACCACAAAAAATGCAATCTCGAGTCGAATAGAGGAGAGATTTGCAAACAAAAAGATGCCAAAGCGCACACAAAAAGAAATGCAATCTCGAGTTGAATATAGGAGAGATTTGCACAAAAAAATTCAATAAATGAAATTTCAAAAATAATAAAAATCTTGAGTCGAATAGAGGAGAAATTTACTTCTTCCTTCCATACCACCCTTCACTCCATTTTCTACCTAAAGGCACAATAAAAGCCTCCACTACTTTGAAATACACCAGTGTCAGATCAGATGCACACTTGTGGTTCTGTGGGCGACTCTGGACTCTTACGAAACTTTTTGACGTGCTTGTTTTTGGAAAAAGTGAGGAGGAAGTGATATTGGGAAGCAAACTCAGGAACGAAGACATGGTAAGATGTATTCAGTGGTCTCAAAAAGTTGAGATACTAAGTCATACTAAGCAGAAGGAAAACAATCGTGATGTGAAGAGGAGGCAATCACATGAATTGAAAGTATTCATTTGGCGGATGTTTCAGATTTTATGTTACTCAAGGATGAGCAATGTTTAAAGTTTGGGGTATTTTGATGAATGCATATTTGTCAGGAAATTCAATTATCATTTTGGGACAAATTCAACTCAATACATTCAATTTCATTTACTGAATATCAAAATTTGCAAAATTACTAAATTGGTCCAATTATCATGATTTTAACTGAAATTATGTGGATTTGATGTAGGTCTTGATAAAGCTGAACAATCAGTTGTGGCCCACTTTCACTCACCCTTGGTCCTGAGCGATTTCATCCATTCAGACTCAAGACCATTTGAGCCCATTCAGTCTCAAGACCGTTTGAGTCCATTCAGTCTCAAATCCGTTTGAGCCCATTCAGTCTCAAAACCGTTTGAGCCTATTCGGTCTCAAGACCGTTTGAGCCCATTCGGTCTCAAGACCATTTGAGTCCATTCAGTATCAAGACCGTTTGAATCCATTCGGTCTTAAGACTGTTTGAGCCCATTCAGTCTCAAGACTGATAGAACAACAGAGACCGATTGGAGGCACACCTCAAAACCATTTGGACATTGCACAACTCCAGATTGTTTGGGCGCCAAGGTCGCAAGACCGTTTAGCCGCGAATTCCATTTGGCCACAATACTCTCAG
This sequence comes from Alisma plantago-aquatica, assembly GCA_963693085.1. NCBI lineage: Eukaryota > Viridiplantae > Streptophyta > Magnoliopsida > Alismatales > Alismataceae > Alisma > Alisma plantago-aquatica. The sequence goes on along the minus strand of OY856409.1, from coordinate 1,276,426,417 downwards.
ACCGATTGGAAAGGTCACGATCTCAGAGCATTTGAATGACTGAGCGATGAAGATCATTTGCTGCATGCAAACCGAATGGATTGTCAAACTAAATGAAGCTGCGAGACCATTTAAGGAATTTCAGTCTGTGAGACCATTTGAGGAGTTGACTGTGAAACAGTTTAGAAAAGATTAGTCAAGACTGTCTGCATGAAGACTGAATGAGCTGTTGGTGCAAAATCGTTTGAGATCCACGTGAAGACTGAATGGAGTGAACCACGCAGATCGTTTGGACAGTTGCTGCGAATGAAATGCAAACCGAATGGATCAGTTGAAATCGCGTGCATGGGTGAGAAAATAGCATGCATATCACATGGAGCAAACTGTTCGATAATTAAACGGTTTCCAAACCATTTGCTGCTGCCAATACAAGACCGAACAAAGGAAATATGCAAGACCAAATGACCAAATCAAAGACCGAATGAAGGAAATGAGAAAACTGTTTAAGCCGGCTACATACAAACCGTTTGAACTGATTGTACCAAACCATTTGAAGCAGAAATATCTACAAGACCGTTTGGCCTGGAATCACACCAAAAATGTGAAGGCCAGATCTGTGCCTATAAATAGGACCAACAGGGTCCCCATTTGAGGCATCGGTTTTGGGACGTCGATAGGCTGCCTGTACACAGGTCTGATCCAAATCCAGTACCGTCCATGCCAGTTTCATTCCACCTACTTCCCATGTTGCAAGTAAGGAGACCGAGAAGATAAGGAAGATGGAGCAAGAGAGATTTTCTGGTCTGTCTTGGCATCTCCCGTTCTGCATCCAGACCTGCTCTGACACGACGTAGAAGACCACATCATCTTCACTGAGCTACGACTACCTTCTAGACCGAGTTCATGGTGGATTTCTCTCTCTTTCTTATTCTTCTTATTTCTCGCATCATGAGCGAGTAGTTCCTTTTCACTGGGGTGTGGGGACTAGCCCTGCTACCCATGCAATCATGTTCTTTTGTTAAACTTTTTATGGTAATGTATATAACTTTTCATTTCATTGTTAATCGTTATGTTCGTAATTAGATTAATTGCTTGCTTTCATCTTTGTTCTTCCTATGTTGTGAGAACTTCTATATGTAGGATTGAATGTCGTTTAACAGGTTGACTCCCAAACTAGAAACAAAATGGGATTCCTTGAGGTCATAAGTGTATGATCCATGAGGGGATGAGCCATCTAGCCTTCGGTGATGCTTCTGTGTAACTAACACCTATATAGGTGGTTCACAGCCTTAGTTGGATTTTGTATCTTCTTATTAATTGTCGATGTTTGCTCGTATGTTAATCCCCTGCTTGCTTATCGATTAATGTTGTTGATTCCCAAACTAGAAATAGAATGGGATTTCTTCGAGGTCATAAGTGTATGATCCATGAGGGGATGAATGATCTAGCCTTCGGTGATGCTTCTATGTGCCTAACGCCTATATAGGGGGCCCACAAACTTCGTTGGATTTCTGTATCTTTAGAGCCGTAAGTAAGTGATCAGATCGGTGACGAGACATCTGATGCCTAAGGTGATGCTTACATGAACCTAACGCCCATATGGGGGGTTTTGCAGTAGCTCTATTTGGATAGTTATATCTTGCCTAGTGATGTGCACAAATCATATCATCTTTTGGATCATGTTTGGTTGCATATCCATGTTGTTTTAACTAAATTATCACTATCATTCATGCTAGATTCTATATTTTTAGCTATTCTTACTTGTCTCATGGTTTGGATTGTAGGTACTATATTTTGCAATGAAATGATGAGGAATATATCATATTATCTCTTATTGGATCACTCCTCAAATATATACATGTTTTGGGGTTCGAAACTATGCAAATACTACTTTTTACAGTATGTAATTCTGACCTACACACTGAAAGTTATGAGCAGAATACACAACAACCCAGAACAGCCAAGTGCACGTCGTGTACCAAAAGTGCACGGCGTGCACCAAAAATGCACGTCATGCACCTGGGAGCATCAAGCAGACTAAAAGTTTCTGGAAAGTTACATGGTGTGCACCTGGGAGCTAAAAGTTTCTGGAAAGTTGCACGACGTGCATTTCTTTAGCGCACACCGTGCATAGTGCATTCTGGAGCAAATTGAAAGTTTTTGGAAAGTTGCACGGCGTGCAATTTGGGTGCACGAAGTGCACCTGCCAGTTTCAGCATTTTAAAAAATATGTGTTTTTATTTAAAATGAAGTAGGAACTTAATGGGAGGTTATGCTCGGTCATTTGTGTCAGTTCCCTCGTCCCAGAGCAAGCCTAGAGCAGAGGAGGGCGATCTGGAGGAGAAAAGAGGTGGTTTCTTGCCAAAGGAGTCCATTTCTTCTTCTCTTCTTCTCCATTTTCTTCTCTGGAGGTGCAACAGAGCTTCTTCACTCTACAATGCTTCTTGGGAGGGAAGTTTGTCCGGTTTGGAGTGACTGTAGAAGTGGGATTTCATCCTCAACTTGGAATTCTACGTTTCTTGGGTTACACCTTGAGATTACTTAGCTTTTCCTTCTCTAAACCATGTTGAATTCTGAAAATTCTGCACATTTTCTGCTGTACACTACCATGGACGAGTAGTTTCCTTTCCTTGGACATGGGAGAGTAATTCCCATGTCATAGCTTGTATGAACATATGAATTTCATACTAAATGTTAGTTTCTTGCATGTTCCAAGAGTTGTTTCAGATCTGAAATGCTTATTTGTGTGATTGGCCATCATACTTGCATGTTTTATGCTTTATTTCAGAATCTGAGAAGATGTGTTTAAGAGTATGGAGTTACTCTTTTGGAAACTTGTCCTTGACCACGAGAGTGGCTGGGATTAGGTTGAGGAGCAAGGTTTCTGATTTGAAATGAAATACATACATGAGAGTGATGTATGGAGTTAAAATCGTCATCACTTCACCGGGAGGTGAGTGATGACTACAAACCTCCTTTGCAAGTTAATTAACATGTTTAAATTCGTATTTAATATAAGCAATGATGTGACTGTGAAATCCCAAGTCTAAGATCCTTCCATATCTGAATCTTAACTTTTCTTAAGTGATAATTTACTATTTTGTTTTAAATCTATAATTTATTTGTTCTAATCTAATCATCTTGTGTACAACGATCTAGATTATTAAAAATCATAACTCTTGTGCCTAACTAACCAACGCTCCTTGTGTTTGACCTCGACTATAACTACTCTCGTATACTTGCGGGATATAACTAGTTGAGTAAAAGATCATTCTTATGATTGAAACTCGTTAGTGTAAACAACCAACAAGTTTTTGGCACCGTTTTCGGGGAGCATCGGTATTCCTGTTAGAGTAAGAGTTATTGATAAGTAAATGAGACTAGATCACAACCTTCATATCCACCATCATATCCATAAATCATAATTCATCATGATCATCATAATTTGTTGTATCTTCCATGTTTGTTTTTGTATCTCACTCATTTTGTTTATTTGTAGGAGCATATGGGGTGTTCATAAAAAGATCCTTGAACCGTGCACATCTCTACATTTAGAAAATGAACACATCATTTGCATCCCTCATGGAGCAAGAAGGAGTGAAACCCAAACATGTATGGAGGAATCACAACCCATACAACCATCATCCATGCCACCATCATCCAAACGACATTCACCCATGCCACCTTCATCCACATCACCTTCATATGCACCACCCTCATATACACCACCAACATCCATACCACATACACCACCACCATCTACGACATATCCACCTAATCTTTCAGATCCACATGAAGAACTAGTTGAGGATGATGACCTTCCTCTTAAAGACTACTTTGGTACAACTACAATGCACATGAGTGAGCCTATTAATATTTCAGAATTTGAGGCAAAGGAGTTTTGTATTAGCCCAGCCATCATATAATTGCTACAGCTGAATGCATTTGGAGGGACACCAATGGAGGATCCAAACCTCCACATTACTGAATTTCTACAGTTGCTAAGCACCATAAAGATATATGGCGTTCCTACTGATGGGATATGCCTAATCCTTTTACCATTCTCTCTTAGAGATAGAGCCAAGGCATGGCTCTATACTTTTCCAAAGAAGTCAATCGACACTTGGGAGGAGCTTCTAAAGGTCTTTTTGGCAAGATATTTTCCACCTAGCAAAACTTTGTAGCTAAGGAGTCAACTCATCAATTATTCTCAAAGGGATGGAGAGACCTTGTATGATACATGGGAGAGGTTCAAAGATCTTCAACATCTTCGTTCACATCACGGTCTAAGCAATTGGCTTCTATTTCAATCTTTCTATAATGGTTTGTGCTACAATATAAGGATGTCTATTGATGCAGCTGCAAATGGAGCTCTAATGAACAAATCTTATGGAGAAGCCTATGCTATTATTGAAGATATGGCAGAAAATTATTTCTAGTGGAGTTCGGCTACAAGCTACCACCCATCCTTTTCACATACTACTTCCGGAATGCAAGTGGAAGATCACACGGTTGGTGCTATAGACATAATTGCAGCAAATCTAGACACTTTATCACAAAGGTTTAAGAAGCTAAGCACACAACCATTTCAAGCAACCAATATTATTTGTGATGCATGTGGGTTGTTTAGACACTCATCTTCTACATCTTATGCTTCTTCTATTTATTCTCCAATTGTGTACACTCCACCAAACTTCTACAACAATGTGAACCCGAATTTCATTCAGCCACAACAACCGCAAGTAACTCCTAGATTAGAGTTCATACTTGCAACATTTGTTTCAACTCAAATGTAGCAAAATGAGGAGTTCCAACAACAAAGACAATCACTGAAGGGTGCCATTTTCCAACTCTCTTCTAAGGTGGACGATATTGCCACTCATAAACACATCTTGGAGAAACAAATTGCCCAACAAGCTCTTTTCAGCAAAGAAGCATTTCCACCTTTCTTGCCTAGTCCACCGAAGATGAATCCAACATATTTTAGGCCGGTGACATTGAACAATGGAGTTGTTATAGAGTTATATCCTTCAAAGTATGATGATGTTGATATACATGATGATTATGAAGTTGCAACTAAAGGGGAGAAAGCTACAACACATGCTCTACATGTTGATTCTTCAAGAAAGCCACATGTCTTTTCTCCTCACACTCTAGATGACACATTGCTTTATAATGAGAACACTCTTCCCAACTCATATTTTGATGATGCTTCAAAGGAGAATGAAAAGACAAATAGTATTAGTGTACAAAAGACTATTCTTGCTGCAGCTCATAGGTTCTTTTGCTTGCCCCAAATCAAGGACATATTTGCAAGGAGGCATAAATCTTTAGCACAACAATTTCCAGATGCAAATCAGAGCACCGATCCTCCATAGACTTTGATGTTTCCACCATGATGAGGTACCCAGTTGCAACCTTTTTAGTTTGATTTATGTAGTGAGGACACTGCATATTTCAAGCATAGGGGGGAGGAACCAGATGGTAACCTAGTTCTTTTTAGCTTTTTCCTTTCATGTTGTTTGCTTCTTGTCAATTTCTTTTGTTTTGTGTTCACATTTCAGTCTTTTGTTTTCAATTCTGCTCTTCTTGTGGAAAATCTAGTATGATATGAGGTTTATCTTTTATATGTGGATAGAACTCCTATGCTTAACTGATTGTCCTCTTTTGATGAGAAATATCATTTGGAGAAATTTTAAAAGGCATGCATTAATCAAATGAAACCTTTTGGCCATCGACATGTGCTTAACTGTAGTTTATACTTCTAGCCTGAACATTCATCTTTCATATCCTTGATTGCTTAAAACATGTAATGGTTTCAATTTTTGTGAGTGAATCAACTTTACAACATCATTTGGAATAAATGATGTCCTTGTCAAGCTCTTAGTGCATTTTCAAACACTCTTTCAATGAAAAAAAATCAAAACAAATGAATGAAATTTAGCTAATGTTGCAATTTAGTTGACTTTCCTATGTTTTGGAAAAACTTTTAAAATTTCTTTTGTCTTATCTCATTTTTATACCCCATAAAAGATGGCTAAACTGCCCACATATCATGCTAGCCTAGTGTAAGTCTGATCTGGCCACGATGGTTAGGTGGTATGTCTTAAAAGAGGGTAAAATACCCCAACCGACATTCCACATGTGCATAAGCCTACATTAGCAGCCGAGTGTCGGAACCCATAATACATTGTCATATCATTTTTGGGAAAGAAGGAGAGTACAACCAAAATTGTCAATTTTAACTAAGGTTTCATCATTTGTATCCTTAATAGTTGAGAGTTTGAGTTGCACATCGACTAATTGCTTGGCTTGGTCATCCAAATTCTACTTAGTGTTGTTTAATTGATTGATTTATTTAATTGTGACCACCCCTGCTGAACTAAAAATCTCTTTCTTGCGTGTTTAAGTTGAATTGATGGCTATGAGCATAAACATGTTGATCATGGTTGCTTTGGTCTTATACACATCTTTCATTTCATTTGATCTATTCATGAACTTGACAATTCTTCATTTACATTTCTATGCTCTTTTTGCTTGAGGACAAGCAATGGTTTAATCTTAGGGGGATTTGATGTGCCCAAATCATATCATCTTTTGGATCATGTTTGGTTGCATATCCATGTTGTTTTAACTCAATTATCACTCTCATTCATGCTAGATTCTATATTTTTAGCTATTCTTACTTATCTCGTGGTTTGGATTGTAGGTACTATATTTTACAATGAAATGATGAGGAATATACCATATTATCTCTTATTAGATCACTCCTCAAGTATCTACATGTTTTGGGGTTCGAAACTACACAAATACCACTTTTTACGGTATGTAATTCTGACCTACACGCTGAAAGTTATGAGCAGAATACACAACAACCCAGAACAGCCAAGTGCACACTGTGTACCAAAAGTGCACGACATGCACCAAAAATGCACGCCGTGCACCTGGGAGCATCAAGCAGACTAAAAGTTTCTGAAAAGTTGCACGGTGTGCACCTGAGAGCTAAAAGTTTCTGAAAAGTTGGCCAGCGTGCATTCCTTTAGCGCACGTCATGCTCAGTGCATTCTGGAGCAAATTGAAACTTTCTGGAAAGTTGCACGGCGTGCACCTGCCAGTTTCAACATTTTGAAAAATATGAGTTTTTGTTTAAAATGAAGTGGGAACTTAATAGGCGGTTATGCTCGGTCATTTGTGTTAGTTCCCTCATCCCAGAGAAAGCCTAGAGCAGAGGAGGGTGATTTGGAGGAGAAAAGAGGTGGTTCCGTGCCAAAGGAGTCCATTTCTTCTTCTCTTCTTCTCCGGAGGTGCAGTAGAGATTCTTCACTCTACAAAGCTTCTCGGGAGGGACGTTTGTCTGGTTTGTAGCACCTGTAGAAGTGGGATTTCATCCTCAAGTTGGAATTCTACCCTTCTAGGGTTACACCTTGGGATTACTTAGCTTTTCCTTCTCTAAACCATGTTGAATTCTAAAAATTCTGCACATTTTCTACTGTACACTACCATGGACGAGTAGTTTCCTTTCCTTGGACATGGGAGAGAAACTCCCATGTAACAGCTTGTATGAACATATGAATTTCTTACTAAATGTTTGTTTCTTGCATGTTCCAAGAGTTGTTTCAGATCTGAAATGCTTGTTTGTGTGATTGGCCATCATACTTGCATGTTTTATGCTTTCTTTCATAATTTGAGAAGATGTGTTTGAGAGTATGGAGTTACTCTTTTGGCAACTTGTCCTTGACCACGAGAGTGGATGGGATTATGTTGAGGAGCAAGGTTTGTGATTTGAAATGAAATACATACACGAGAGTGATGTATGGAGTTAAAATCATCATCACTTCACTGGGAGGTGAGTGATGACTACAAACCTCCTTTGCAAGTTAATTCACATGTTTAAATTTGTATTTAATATAAGCTATGATGTGATAGTGAAATCCCAAGTCTAAGATCCTTCCATATCTGAATCTTAACTTTTCTTAAGTGATAATTTACTATTTTGTTTTAAATCTATAATTTATTTGTTCTAA